>OY804596.1:23380471-23980471 GCA_963680895.1 Fragum sueziense | reverse complement strand
AAAATAAATTTGATCATACCTTTTGTTTTTGTCTTTCTCAAAATCACATTCATTGGAGTACTTTTTTCAATGCATAGTTAAACTTCATCATTTGACTTCCTAGAGTCAAAATTTTATCAAGGTCACATGTTGCACGTGCCATAAATATACGTTTAAATGAGAAGGGTCTGGCGTCAATGTTAAATGCGTTCTTGCACGCAATCCAATTAGACGTTAGCGATTCCTGGCTGAAATTTGATTGCTGTACTGTCCATGAATAGCATCAACAGTTTTAGTCGATAAGAGAATTTGTTTCGGTAGGTAAAATAAACGAACGTTATGGGTCTGACGTCGTGACGTTAGACGTTCACCATCGCTTTTCGGGCGACCATCAATTGTTCTGTTCGTTTTATGACGTTATCTCAAGCAATATTTTGTCAACCGATGTACACCAAAGTCAGCAGCAATTGGGGGTTGAGATGTTCCATTCTTAAACATCACAATTTCTACCGGATGACGTCTTTGATTAAGTCGCAAAATGATATTAGGGATTAAATCCAAACGAAAAACATTGCCTTTTGTCGAGTCGATGTGCATCTATACAAATCAAAAGAGTTTTATGTAAAGTTTGGGTATTTAAAAGTTTGCACGTGCAAAACGTGTAAACGTCTTTTTTGACGTTATCTCACAGGTAAGACCGGTTCTTACGTAAACACAAGGATCAATATCAAGATATAGTACCCTGTAATAATCAGGAACAAGTTTGACTTAATAACATAAAAGAATAAAGAGAAATGACAAAAAATAGTTGTTGCATTACTTCTTTCCTCTAGTATAAATATGTTAAACATGTTTAGTAACCGAATGGCTGGTTTTTTTTTGTAAAATGGTAATCCTTTTTATCGAACGTCGACATCGGAATTTTTTCCAAATGAAAAAAAGGTTTTGCAGACGACAAAAAATATATCATTACAAGTAGTGTCGTAAATATTTGCGCTTCATACTTGGAAAAATTCTGAGAAATTCAAAATTTTCTCATATCCCTGAATTAAGGGAAAACATGAAAGATTACAGCATATCAACGGTAACTTAACCCTTTCCAAAACGGTAAATGATAATTCAAAATTAAAAATTGAGTCGCAATAAATTAATTGATGTCAAAAGCGGAAAATATATGTTATTAGAAATAATTATGAGGAAAAAGAAGAAACTGATGGTCATCGGTTATGTCTTCTTTTCATGAAATGTCTTTCAAAGTCATTTCTTTACGGTACGCCAAGCAGGTATTGCTTGAGAAAGATTTAGATATCGAAGTTTAAAATTATCGATCATAGACGAAGGTGAATAGATAAAAATTTTAATTCTACGCTTCGCACAAAACAGAGCCAACTTGAGATTTGATCGCTACTGCTCTTACGTGTGTCTTGTATTACCCTTTGAAAGTGATAAGTCACAAATATTTTCGTTTCTAACTCAGTCGTTTAGTTGTCGGAAAATGCATTAAGTAAAGTGTGAAATAGGGCACGATGTTATCCAGTAAACTCTGACGTTATTTCTGAAAAACGATACTATTTCGTCGGTGTTGTTATGAAAACTCGTAACTACGGCTTGCCTAAAGCCGTAGTTAGGATATTTTTATAACAATACCGACGAACTAACCAATACATACCGATAAACTCGTATATTTTAGCACAAAATTCATTGCTTTTACCAATACAGGGAAAGATAATCCCGGTTTGGCTGATATCCTAAACATTAGACAAGGGCAGGTTTAAAAAAATGTGACCAAAGTGTGACATTTAAATGTTAAGAATAACAGCTAATTTCACAGAATATCATCCAGATTTCTTAATTAGGGTGGCTAAAAACTATTTTAAATGGTTAAGCAGTGCCCAAAGTATATTTTTAATTCATGTTCACTACCTTTTAGCTAATGCTAGGTTCCCACTGCCGTTCAAATTAACTCGACCAAACCCGATCAAGCGATCGAGGTCGGTCGGCAGTGGTGATCGGGATTAGTCGAGAAGATCGAGTATGGTCTGCATCGATCGGCAATCCGGCCAATTTTGTTTTGACACGTCAAAAAAATCCGTGTATAGCTCGAGTAGAAAGCACATCGGGAAGTTGCTCGAGTATCGATCGTATAAGAGATCGAGCTGATCGACAATAACTCGTGTAGAGATTGTGTGTGATCGAGTCGATGTCTTTTACTGGGATCTGATTGGATAAACAGATGGAGCAGAAGTCGAGTTGATCGGGAAAGCGTTCGGGAATTACTCGTACAAGTCGAGGTGATCGAGTGCTTCCAACTGCTTTATGGCAGCGGATCAACTCGATCTCTTAAATGCCCTCGATCAAACCCGACCATATTACTTCTTCTCGATCTCTAGTCGATCAAACCCGATCTCTTCATTCGATTTGGTCGAGTGAACAGATGATTCAGAGGTCGAGTTGATCGGGACGTGGTCGGAAATTACTCGAGTACAAGTCGATGTAATCGAGTGCACGTTCGGTGCAGATCGGAATACAGATTATCAACCCGATCATACTCGATCTCCAGACCCGAGTTATTCTCGATAAGGTCGATCTTCTTCCCGATCTATACACAATCGCTTCTCGATTATTTTTGTACTCGATCGCACTCGACTTTTTTTGCATGTCAAAAAAACTCGAGTGGGAAGCCCGAGCGATGCAGATCAAATTCGATCACCTCGACCTCTCCCGACCACCCTTGCTGATTGAGCTCGACCTGTACTCGATCGCTTGATCGAGTTGATCTGATCGGCAGTGGGAACACTAGGTCGTGTGGTAATAAATGTGTACAGACAGCACTAGATCCCGCGCAGATTATCTTAACAGAAATATTGAAAATTATCGGAAACGGTGTTTCATGGAATTCCCTGATTTAAGACATAACACGTACGATTGAAATAACGGTATTTAATGCCTAAAAGAATACTTAAATCGTTATATTTTATCAAATTAAGGGTGAGTCAATAGCTAAAAGTACATTTACGTCACATTTATATTATGTATATGTTTAAAACGACAATGTTATGGAATTATAATTGATATGTGATAATCACAAACACTACAGAAAGATTTTCATTCAGAACACCTAGAATAGAATCAGCTCGATCTGTTCGTGTATAGATCGAGATGGTCGGGTCTTGGTCGTGTAGGGCTCGAATTAAGGTCTAGGTGATCGGGTAGAAATCGGAAAGATAGTCGGGCTTCAATCGGGAAATGATCGGGAGTGCTCGGGTGGGGGTCTAGTTCGATCGACTAGAGATCGAGAAGAAGTCGTGTACAGACATTTGGTCGGGCTTGATCGGGGAAATTAGGAGGTCGTGTTAATCGAGTTGAACAGATCGGCAGTGGGAACCTAGCATAAAATTGTGTGCACAATCTTGCAAAATGACATCAAAAAAGCGTTTCACTCCTGACAGCATATATATTGCACAATATGAGAAATTGTAACACACGAATCACTAAATAGTAGGGTGCAGAATGTCCACAAGGTTGATGGCTTTCTAAAAAAATGAGTGGTAGATTTCTGGCTAAATAGACAAAAATGAGAACACATTTTGAAATAAAAAAGTGTTTCACTCCTGACATAAACTTCAGAGGGGTATTGTATAAAACAGTCCCCACATCCTAAACCAGTGAAGATAAGATGCAAAGGTATTTTTAAGATGATGATGCACATGTTGTTTTATGAATTACAAGTGCTTATTGTAGTATCCTGTCACTGTCTTTTATTTACCATAGCTTAGAAATTTGGTACAACTGTTAAGTGTCACACAAAAACGTTTCACTCCTGACATTTTTGACCTGTTTTACTGACTTATCTTTTTTATTTTTGAAGCGATTTTCTTTAAACTTGGCACCCAGTATATAGAGACAATGTCACATCTTTTAAGCTTTGATTAGGTTGAATATGTTTCTCTGTAAGAGCTGTGGCATGTGAAAAGTTAATGGTCACATTTTTTTAAACTTGCCCACAAGCCATTTTCTCTCAGTACTCGATGTACCATAGTCGTAGAATGAACAGCTGACAGCCGGAAACTCAGATTGGATGTTGTGCTTGTTCTTGTGAGATTCAATGGCAACGAAACCATAAAAACCCGCATCAGTCGCCGCTATTGTCATGGCGTTGTGTCCGTCGTGCGTGCGTCAGTCCGTTAACTTTTTCTTTGAAAATGTTCTTCTCTCAAACCGTTGGGCCAATTTTAACCAAACTTGGCAAGAATGTTCCTTAGGTGACCTTTACTTAAATTGTTCAAAGAATTTTGCGTGGTTCATAAATGTTGGTGTACCAGGGCGGGGCTTATCAGACTTAGAGAAATCACAAAATAAGTATTTAAAAATCAACCAGTGGGCCAATTTTGACCAGAATGTACCTTGAGTGACCCTTTACCTAAAATGTCCAAGAAATATGATAAGCCAAGAAATTTGGGCGAGGCTTAGAACTTAGATAAATCATGAAATAATGCTTTAAAAATCAACTATTAGGCCTATTTCGAACAAACTTCACTTTAATGTTCCATGCAATTTAATTGGTCCATAAATGTTGGCATGGTTGGACGGGGCTTATCAGACTTAGAAAATCACAAAATGATTCTGTAAAAATCAATCATATGACATATTTAGACCAAACTTAGCAGAAATATTCTTTGGAAGACCATTTTGAAGATTTGGCACTTGGCTTACAAGAAATCATGAGATTATTCGTTTCCTTTAGCCATTTGAACGTTTCATGCCCTCTTGTTATGGATAAATTCCTTGACATTGGGTAAGTATCGCATGCGTTGCGAAGGACACGCGTGGATATAGATTTTCAAGTCGAATTTTTACTAATTATAGTAAATAATTATGTTTAACATATTTGGTAAGCGAACGGCAGATTTTTTTTTGTGAAATGGCATTTCCTTTTCTCGAACGGCGATGTTGCAAGTTATTCCAAATAAAAAAAAATTTGCAGACTACAAAAATATCAATACAAATAGTATAGTTTATGTTTGCGCTTCATACTTGGAAACATTCTGAGATACTCGGAATTGTCGGAATTAACCGTTTCCAAAACGGTAGTTGATTATTCCAATTCAAAAAATGAGTCGCAATGAATTAATTGTTGTCAAAAGCGGAAAATAAACGTTATCATAATTATGGGGTAAAAAAAGAAACGGATGATAATCGGTTACGTCTCCTTTTCACTCAATGTTTTTTTTTCAAAGCCATTTCTATACGGTACCTCAAAACCAGGTATTATTTGAGAAAGATTTAGATATCGATGTTTAAAGTTATCGATCATACACGTAGGGGAATAGATAAAATTTTAATGCTACACTTCGCGCAAAACAGGACCAACTTGAGATTTGAAAGGTACTGCTTTTATGTGTCTCTTGCTTGTATTACACTTTGTAAGTGGCAAGTTACACATATTTTCGTTTCTAAACCAGTCTTTATTTAGAGTAACCAAAACAAAAAGAAGACGAATATGCTGATAAATATTACAAAGCCAAAACCCAACTGAATGCGTTGTTTGCGCCAGTCTTATTGTACGTTAATATCGAGTATCGGCTTCTTTGACCGATCACTTAAGGCAGTCAACCCCCTATAAGATTCGTGCGAGGTCGGAAATGTTCGGGCGCCTCCGAAAACATTCGGCGGTGGAACTTTCCACCGCCAAATGTTTACGACCGCGCCGGAATATGTTCGGATACGTAACGACACCGCTCGTAAAAATCCGGTGTTTTATGAATCGCAAAATGGCCAAAATACGGATAGTCTGCTTTAATCCATATTCGGCTAAACTACTACGCATTTCATCGGATCTGACATATTCAAAGTTGTTTGGGGTAATAGAATAAATAATGCTAAAATCAGAGCCAACTTTCGTAAATGATAAAATGAGTGTCAATGAGTGCCAATGGTAGATCGAACCGATGGCTCTGAAAGTTAAAACATTTTTGTGGCATACTTTGTACTTGTGATGCTTATCAAACATGATTTTCTAATTATTAAATTTTCTGTAGTGATTAAAGCTGATCAATTGCAAATGACCTCACATTTATTTTGCCGATTCATGTCGCTGTTGCCGGATTCAAAGTGCGCAGGAATCTCTCTTCGTCTTCGCTGACCAATACATAAGACACGGTTGGCTTATTACATTCCTGGACGGTCATAGATTCAGAAACCATAGGAGAAGTGGACTTTGGTTTATGCTACATGCACATATCTGCTAGAATATGGTCTTTTCATTTCGTTGTAGGGTGTGAGAATTTCGTTTTACCCAAATTTCAGTGGCACGGAGAATTGAAATAATCAAATATCACGATAATCACATTACAAAACCATTGTAAAGCATTGGTTGAAAATCGTTGATGGATGTTTGAGATATGTCTCTAAAGCTGATAAAAGGTTTTTGACAACTAATTAACATTTTACAAAAACACTTTTTATCATCATCTTTTTTGAAGATCTACCAAACCCGTAAAATATATGACGTGTTTCCAGATTTTCTGATTGGCTTTATATGTGATGTAGTTCCCCATTGTAAAATATTTTTTATTATAATTATGAAATGAATGTGGTCTCTAGTCGTATATGACAGTTGAGTTGATGTGAGGACTGATGTTATTTTTTTAAACTGATTTTATGTAGTTTTTTTTCCGCATAATCGTGGCGAGATCACATGATGCATTACTGAATTCACTTGAAATGACAAAGCTTGTACCTTTATTATCATAAATTACAGCCTCGATGGTTTTCCCAAAAAATATTTCAGTCATATTTATTTGAAATCCCTTATATCCAGAAACAATGAAGTAGATCTAAGTCTCTTGGTACATGTTAGGCTATATGAATATGTCTGGTATAAGAGCCAGTGCTATGTCACATGATATTCGTAATACACTGGTGATATACATGCCAATTTCAAAAGGCAATCTACTTCTTCGAGGTCAATTTTTCTGCTACCAGCGATACAGGATAATATTTCTGTGTTAGATAATAACAAGGGGCTTGACCATTCTATCTCTGATTTTGATCCATGTACTTGGTAGCTTATGGGACGAGTGCCATTTTTATGATGCACCAGCTAGATTTGTATTGACAGAGTATTTCATAAGATAAAGAACACTTCGATCTACATTTTAAGCTTTGCCAAATAACACTTCCTTGAATTGAAGTAAGTATCCGTATAAAATATTTTCGGAAAGCAGTGAGAGTAAAAATGAAATTGCTGAAAATGCTAAATGAGTCAGGATATAAAACAAGGGGACCGTTGGCCCTAGGTCGCTCACCTGAGATGGGGTTTATAACAGACCAGATTTCTTATGGGTAATGTAATAAAGTAGATGCTATGCCCCTGATATACAGATTTTTACAAGTCCCCCTTTTCTGTGACAAAAAACAAAGAAAGTGCCTCTTAGCAGTATCATAAGTAATGCAAATATGAAGTTTTGTCAAATTTGGGCCTGCGGTTATGGAGATATTGCTTCTGACAGATTTTGTGTAAATTCTCATTTTCTATTGCGATGGCAACCAGAGTTATTTTTAAATACATTTCAATTCTTTTATCAATTTTTAAAGGGGACCTCCTAAGGAATGTTTTCTGCCAAGTTTGGTTAAAATCAGCCCGGTAGTTAAGGAGGAGATATCTTTGAAATTTGGTCGAATTTCTCCTTTTCTGCTGCCATGGCAACCAGAGCTTTCAATGGATTTCACTTCTTTTAGCAATTTTAAAAGGAACCTACTAAGGAATGTTTGGTTAAAATTGGCCCGGTAGTTTAGGAGGAGATGTTGTTCAAAGAAATTATTGAGATTTAGTCAAATTTCTCCTTATCTGTTAACATGGCAAAACAATTTTTCAATGGATTTCATTTTTTAGCAATTTTTAACAGGGACCTCCTAAGAAATATTTATGCCAAGTTTGGTTGAAATTAGGAGGAGATGTCGTCCAAAAATGTTATTGAGATTTAGTCAAATTTTTCAATATCTGCTACCACGGCAACAAGAGTTTTCAATTGATTTTATTCTATAGCAATTTTTAACAGGCACATCCTAAGAAATATTTATGCAAAGTTTGGTTGAAATTGGCGCGGAAGTGTAGGAGATGTCGTTCAAATATGTTATTGAGATTCAGTAAAGAAAAAAGTCTCATTTTCTGTTGCCACGGCAACCAGTATTTTTTTGTTTCAATTCGCAATCCTTAAAGTGAATCACCTAAGGAACATTCCTGCCAAGTTTTGTTGAAATTGGCCAAGTAGTTTAAGAGGAGTTGTCATTTAGAGAAATTGTTGACGGACGACGCACTACGGACGGACGCCGGACGAAAGGTGGTCACAAAAGCTCACTTGAGCAAATTGTGCTAAGGTGAGCAAAAAAGGTCCTCTAAGGCTTATGAGTCCAACATGGTTCCAGTGTTCGCAGGTTGATCAGAAATCATGTTTGTCTCCAATAGTTTCTTCATGACATGAAGCAACTGTATGAGATCAAGTAGCATCAATCTTAGTCAGACTGCACCTAGTCATAGACTGTTCTTGAAACATGGCCGTCTAAAATGCTTTCAAGAGTTATTTCTTCAAAGTTTGTCTCATACATTTTTCCTATGGAGTACAGTTTTCGTAAGGTGTACAAGTCCATTAAAAATGGACATGTCTACACTTTCGCCCTATAGGAAGGTGCTGCCAATAATTTTTAATACCAATCCGAGTAGCAACCTGTAAACGGTGCTAAGAATTTAACATATTGCAAAAATCGCATTATGTAAACATTTCGGAGATTATATCTTGCGACAGTGGTGATAAGAAACTACGTTAATTTTAAAGTATCTTCTTATAGCGTCGTAGGGGAGAGGATATGGACTGATTTTGTAAGGATTTTTATGATAACGGCCGCTTATCATAACCTATAAACCAAACACGATATTATGGCACATGCTTAAAAATTTTACCTATATAAACTAGGGGGTAAACTTTCTTAATTTTCAATAGATTTTTGCAGAAGTTGGCTCAAATCTTTCATTTCTGAGACAGAGTTAAGATTAGAACCAACGCATGATAAGTAACAGTATATAGTAGTTTGGTGTTCGATATTGCATTGTTTACATATCTTAATTTTGTAATCTCGTGTCATAAAATCGTGACCGGTCTATACAGGTACACATATTTTAAAGGTACTGTTCAACAATTGCTCAGAAAATCATCAGACGTTCGACAAACGCTTATTGATAGAAAATTTCCTTCCCATTTTACATCCTATATTTTTCATTTTTGTCCCAAGATACTTCTACTCATCATTCATACCAAACGTTTCGTGAAATTTCGCCTCAAACCTTTCCGTTTTCAACTTGTAATTAGATATAAAAAAATTCTTGCAATTTCGCCTCCAACTTATACGTCTCCCGTGATTAAAAAATCCACATAACCTCGTCAAGCTCCGTTGCAATCGATGACGAAGACGATACACGAAGTTACGTATTCTAATGATGTGTTCAATATTTTAACTATTGATTCTGAATTAAAAGAGGTTATTACACTTACAAGTGGATGTAGGCCTACTGTCTAGTTAACAGTAAGTTTTTCTCTATTTCATTATCTATGAACAAATCTATTTCATATGGAATATTTCGACTTACTTGGAATCATACACCATATCTATAATTTACATTCATTTTTTAAAAGAAAATTTATAAGTACTTACACAGAAATAAAACTGAAATTGGGGATTTGATAATGCAGCACGACATTTTCCCCTTTGACGTTTAGCTACGGAATAAACACCATTTATGACATGTCATTTTACCCCTCATGCTTAATTTTCTTATGGTAAAATGATTTCATTAAAGCAAATCAGTTAATTGTGGTACATAATATGGAAATCTTGAAGAGTGTTACAGGAAAACGAGTTGAACGACACCTTTAAGGTTTATTTTTCACAACAAGGAAGGTATTTTAATCTCGCAAACGAGACGTATATGGTAGGGAACAGTTGAACATTGAGGTAGGACTTTTTCATAAAAGTAATATTTTCAAGTAATTCAATTGGAAACTTATTTAAGCTAAAAATAAGTTGCTGAAACAGAACGATATTCGTGAAATAAAATACAGAAACTATTATACAAACGTGTTGGTCATCAGCATTCTCGTCGTCTGACTTATCTTTTCCTAATCCTTCTTTATAAACACCCGAAGGATCGCATTATGTTATGGTTCCGTCTGTCTGTCTATCCGCTTGCAGTTGTCTGTATTCACAACTTCTCCTACAGTATTAATCAAATTTTATCAAACTTTCATCAATAAATCTCCACGGTGTCTAGTCGTGCACATCGCTTATATTAAAACTCGGATAACTTGTCATTCTCGACTTATCTGCACTTGAATTGAAGAAATGATCAATTTCTTATTTGTGCAAATTCTCCAGTTTCAACCAGAATTTTATCAAACTGAACCTTGGAAACGAATCTCCATAGTGTCTAGTTAGAAATGTCGCTAATTAAGTGCATTCTTATCATGAGGAAGGCCCAAAGGTGTTTACTTGGATCTCGATCAGCCTGATGTGGATCGATGTTGGTATTAAATTTAAATGACGCGAGGGGTCTGGTTCAAATTCCGGGTTTAAATATATACGACATTATACACCAAAAACTTTGTGCAACCTCTCCGCTATCCGTGAAACATACATAGACGATGGTTCTTGGATCCTTAAGGTAGTCCATTCCTAATGAGATTCACGCGGTGTCGTAAATATTCGGGCGACGTGGTTAATATTCGGCTGTTGAATGTACCACCACTGAATGCTTACGACATTGACCAAATAGGTCCGGATACGCAACGCTTGTTAACGACGTCGCACCGACATTCCGACGTTGTGTGAATCTCATTAGGGATGGACTACATTAGGAAATATTTTTTCGATCTTCATACCGAATAGACTCGTCAGTTTCCATTTCCACTTATACGGGTGAAGTTGCAGGAGGTGTTTGGTATCTTATGACGGATGTAATGTGTCAATTTTCAGGAAAACTGTTGCATAGACAGGAAAAAAGGTGGCCACCATCACAGAGATTAACGACACGTGACATATTACTTTTAATGATAAATGGACAGAATTTGAAGGCGAAATTTAGATGACCAATGGACGAACTACAGAGCAAGCTACGGTAAGAAGTTGAATGCTAAAGGACCAACCGAATAATTTCTATACTCACCGTCATAAAACAGCATCTACTTTTCAAATAACCCTAATTTTCAAGCGTTTGTATTTACCATGCTGTATTTTTCTTTTATTAAATATTTCATTACACATGTGGCGACTTCTTTATGGTGGGGAGTATGTCCCAATTTAGTATTATGAGTAACGAAAATGTCAAAGTAACCCCGGATGAAAATTTTGGCATCAGAATAACGATTGGGACAGTCCGTACATGCGCAGTTGACTTGCGAAATTCATTATCTATGTCAGAAAAGAATTCATATAACGGATACCAAGTTTGTATCATTCTATCGACGACCAGTTTGCAACAACCTTTTTAAAATTATGAAATCGACGAGTAAATGTCAACACGAAATTTTATAGAATATCTATTTTTAACCCTTACCCTTTATGCTAATTTTCAATAGACAGAAACGCTTTTTCCAAATCATGTAAAACTAGAAATCTATAACTAAAGTTAATACAATACCCCCGCCACTACATGTAGTCCAGACAGTCGTTCTTGTCGAAGAAAAGGGCTATAACTCATAAAATAACCAAGGTAGAGTTATGGTCCTTGTACACTGTATTTCTCCATTAAGATATATATATATATATATATATATTGCTCATTGTTATCTCCCTTTAATCATAAATCACGCAATTCCGTATCTTGTAGATCTAGCGGCTTTCTCAGAACGCATAAATGGGTGAATGTATCACAAACGAATAGAGATATAGACCGTAATGGCTTCTATCTGTTGTAGGTACAATATGTGAGTGTTGTATCCTGATCATTAGAAATGTAAGTGGTTATTTGGTGCAGTATATAATAGAGAAATGAATTGTCTTTTTTTGGGGACAAGGATTTCCTCTGTTATTCTGCATCAGGTGCCATTTGCTAGGCGATGTTGCCGTATTCTATGGTCATGGAGTTAGTGTTTGTCATAGTTAGTCCTGTACGCATTTCTATCCTATATAGTATATATCCCTGGAGTTTCAGGATCATAGCTACTCTACTTTCAGAGATATGTCAGTGTTTCTTCTGGTCAATTGGGAAAGGTACTTGTACCCCTACAGTTTGGAATTTTTCGCATCGCGAAATCTTTAAAATTGGGAATAAACGAGTCGCGAAATATTCAAATTGGGAAAAGATTGATTTGCAAAATCGAAAAATAGAGAATCTTTTAAGTGCATCTTATCTATCAATAGGGGCTATATGCTTCACCACAAATCAATGTAAGATCCGCCTTTTAACAGGAAGCTTCTAGTGAACATATATTTTGACTTATGATTATCAATACATTTTGATCTCGTCGAAAGGTAGATAACGCTGAATTCTTGCATTCACTCCAATTCTCTCAATACTTTAGATGTAGTTATATACAAATTCTTCCTTACATTTAAAGTACATGTAACATTAATTGTGTTGTTTGCATGTAAATAATTCAAAAATTCATTTTGACAATTCCAAAACAATGTTGAAAGGATTAAAGAAAAAAATGGAGGAAAATTCAAAAGGCTTTAAGATGTTAATGCTTCTTTGTTCTCAATCTTTTCTTAGCTGTTATATAAGTGGTCTGTTGCTTAGAACTTGGATCTGTCTACAAAGATTGAAGTTTTCAGTGTTTTGATGTAATTGACAATTAAAGATAAGCATTTATCGAGATAGTTTCAGCCAAACTAAAATACAATGGTCATTGGGAACGACACCTTAGGTCATTGGGAACGGTAATTGTGGAGATTCGGAAACAGCATCAACTAGAGTTGGGAAGAGAATGTAGTGATGTGGGAAGGTACCTTTTACCGGTACTAGTTAAAGAAGGAAAAATCCCTGTATGTCCCGAACAAATATTTGTTCACGGACGGACAGACAGACGGGCGGAAAGACAGACAGGCTGATTCCAGTATACCTCCTAAAACATTCGTTTTGCGAGGGTATATTAAAACTTTTGTTTTGCCGGGGTATAATAATGCATGAAATACATGTATATCATATATGTATATGTTTTGACACGTCTTAATTTTTGAATTATTAGCTTTGGTTATCTCTGGTGTTAATTTTTCTTTACTTGAAAGAAATAAGTAGGTCGTTTGATTAAAGAAGTGAACTGTCTTGAATTGCATGGCCCAAACGATCGTCATTCCAATGTTCGCTTGTCAGAACCTATCCAACGTAAAGATTGTTTAATCCACAGGATATATTGTATTTACATTTTTGACTTACCAGCCTTTATATTTGAATGCCGAATTACAACTGAGATACAATAACTACTTCATGATATAGTGGAGTAGCACAAATGTGATATAATGGCCTTGTCACATCGAGGTATAAGAAGAATACAGCACGGCGAGGATCACGTGAGACAACTATGTCAGAAAGTCGCCAATAATGATGTTAAAAATTGACCGATTTGAAAAAAAAAATATTCGAAGCAGAGAAGACTGGAGAACTCCAGGGATTCGCCAAATACCAGTGATATTTTAAAATTAATCTGGTAACAAGTTACTGACGACCAACCAAAATTTTGGCTGGTCACCAATAACATTTCTATCAGATGTTTTTTGAAAGACCTCCTACATCCATCTAATTCCTGTGATTTTCATACTTTTTTAAGCGTCAAACCAATTTCAAATTGTGCAAATATAAACAAAAATATTGACAATTTTCTGAAATCGCTGAGTCACATGATACCCCATGGTTATACAATTTGTATAATATATCTCGTATATTGTACATACAAAATAATCATGTCTGAATATCAAAGTCAAGTTGGTCGGTTACTTGCATTTCCTTCAATTGTTTCAAAGTGTTCCTTACTTTTTCTACCATTTGGACGTTACGACAAGGTCTTGTTTGGGAAAGGATGAAATGCAATATTCTTTTTCGCAACAAGAAAATGATATTATCAATTCAAAAGCACAACACAAATAATGATAATAATTGATTGATTAATTGAACGGTGTTTAACGCCTTATGTGATAGAATTGAAGCCGTGTCGTAGTGGCTAGAATATAATGATGATGATGATCTTGATTATTTTTCAGAGACTTGGAAGAAAAACTAACACTTGCAGAAGAAAGTGTGCAGTTCTACAAAAGACAGGTTGATAGTGCACGAGTATATCTAAAACAAAAAGGAGAAGGATGCCGATTTAAGCCAGGAGACCTTGCCCATCAAATAGACGAATATGTTAAAGACCGGATTAGGTAAGCTATTTTGATTTGAGCTGAATGCGATTCGGTGCCTTTTTTTAAACATATTCGAATCATACTATGGTAGTTGGATACGGAACTATATCTTCGCCCTGCACTTTTCGGCCTGTGCTCAAGTAGAAAAGTCGAAAATTGAGTAACCAAATTCCACTGCGCTAGCAAAATAGTTACCTAGAAAAGTTGAAGTTTTGTCCTTGCCTATTGTCAGAAATTCGTCTGACAAACATCAACTTTTTTTAGGCATCCAGTGAGTTAGCCACACCAATTTCTACTTTTCGTGTTGTATGCGGATTCATATCGTCAGTTGGAAATTGAAAACTCGTAACTACAGTATTTTCAAGCTCCAACCAATGATTTGTGTTTTCTTCATCATTATCACCAACACGTTAAACACTGATCAGACACGTTTGTTATCGGTAGGAGAGCGGAGGTCTAAACAAAAATGCCCATATTTCTTTCCACAGGCACGTTAAATTGAGCGAGAGTTCTTAAGATATCTTGAGATTTCCTAGGTTATTTTAGGATTAAGCATTCTTTAGAGCAATTTTTAAGGGGGGGCATCTTTACCCTAAACTTCTTGTAGAAACCCTCGGTCAACTGTGTAGGAGCATTATAACACGGGTGGGCATCAGGGGAGCTACCTCGAAAATGTGTTAATGTAAATTTGTTCCCATGCCACATCTGGTAACTGTAGAAGTAGTGGAAACCCACGTATTTGGATAAACAGACAAAGATAAGCTACAATATTTGCCTCGAGATGCCTGCCGATATGTCAACACAGGGAGAAAATGTAATCCACCAGTCCTGAGCTTTAAGTCCACCTGCTCACATTTTCCACTATTTAACGGAGGTTTCGGTCTTCATGCATTGCTAAAACATAGTTACATTGCACTGCATCGCCATAATACGCTCTTTGAAAGAAAAATCACACATAAATGTAAGAGCTAACCTTTGTCTGCTTATCCAAATACGAGGATTTCCACTACCTCGACAGTTACCGGATGTAGCGTGGGAACAAATTTACATTAACACGTTCGAGGTAGCCCCAATAAAGCCCAACCGTGTATAAGATACTCTCTTAAGAACAGAGCACATTCTCTCTTCATTCCATTATGATATAATGATGCTCTGTTCCCGCGGGGTCATTTCACGTCAAATCTCGGGGCCTTGGCGGGATTCGGTATCCAATCGTTGGCTTTACACATCAAAACAATTTAAAAAGCTGATACAAACTTTCGCTGGTTGACGCTTCAAATTACCGGCTTCAATAATGATCAAACAAGATAAAACTGAATAATTTTGATTCGATAATTCAAATGTTACCGGCTTCAGCCAAAAATAGAAGCGACGTAATGTAAACGTAATGATCATGCAAGATAAAGCTGAATGATTTTGATTCGATGATTCAATGATGTGCTATAATTAGATTATGACGACCAAATAGGCTGTTTGTGTACCGAAAACGGCAGGGGTCATATTTGATGGTTAATCAATAGACCTCGGCTTTGGAGAGTATGTATAAGAGACAATTGTCGAGTTGTTCCGAATGAGCCATACTTTATTCAAATGACTTCATTTCAAACACATGACGTATACTTGACAAAATATCTAATCGGTCACTTTTAAAATTACAATATGTCGATTATTAATCCAACAATCAGTGTAAAAATTACATATGTTAGCGACATTTTGCCTCTTATTGGGGAAATTTTCAAAAGTTCATAATGCCCGCTTCTTATTTTTTGACAGGTCTAGTTGACAGATTTGATTTGATAATTCAGAACATTGTACCGGCATTGTTTATATTAGCCCCATTAATGTAAACATGTACTGGAGAGTTATTCTATTCACCTTTCCTTTTTCTAAAAATTATTCAACTTTTGACTGAATGCCTGCGACTGTCAATTTGCAAATCATTTTCTTGCAAATTGTAATCATACTAATGGTTTTGATATCACTCACATGTATATTTTATCAAAGACAACCATTTAATATTCTAAATGCGTTTCCTCTCCGGTCAAATCCGTTTTTATTACTAATACCAACTGTAAATTAGCGAGAAGGGTAAATTCAGGCTTCAAAGAATAGTTCCTTAAGGACAATGACAGATGACTCTAAATTTGAAACTTTTTGTTGTGTGAATGACATGTTTTGGGTCATATTTTCTCAACACCTGGGTATATGAAATAAGAACAAATTATGATTATGGCGTCGCTAAGTAGGTAAGAGGCTAGCGCCTCTTACCTATACTTATCTGTAGCAAATAACATTGACCATGCGTAATTTTGAGGGGGCTGAACCACTAAAGGGTGGTAAAGATGTTCATAGGCTTTGTTTCCCCCGATTTGCACGTTGATGAGTTTATAAAGTATGGAACATTCGGAACATTTCGGCCAGAATCTCGGTCGTGAAAACGCGTTATCTAAAACATCATAAGAAATCTTAAAAAAACTCTCTCAAAAGACAGTACCTCTGGTAAAGCCTGTACAAGTAACGTAGAATTAATAGTAATATGAAAGTAGCCAAAAATTAAATATGGACGAACATGATGAACAAATTATTCCACTACGGTGTAAAACAACAATCGGATAACTTTGTTGGCTTGCCTGTCACTTACTCTTTTCCAAGAAACTTAATTTAAAACAGGTAAAGTTCAGACCAACTTCAGAATTAAAATGATCAGCATATGAAGTCTCCACATGAGTATTTTATCTGAAATCGTGGCCTTTATATGTGTGCCTAATTATCGACAACCGGCGTTATTGGAGGGGCAGAGCTCCAGATAAGGCGCGTGATTGCGTTATTACGCATTCAAATATGCAAACACGCATTTCAAAGTCAACTGTGTGCGTCGCCAGACGCATTCAATGTTCAAGTAACGCATTTCGAACAATCGAGAGCGAGTGAAAGTTACTTGTTTCGTGCTAACGCATTCAAATTGTTTCTAATCGTCGAAGAGAAATTTCCCGTTATCTGTCACCGGATGTTTATAAATCACAGACATTTCGATGCCGGTGCCGTGTAGAATAATATAGAATTTAGCAAATCTTACGGGTTGCCGAATCTTACGAACTATTTATCATACGACACTGTATTGTTTTGTTAACGTTTGCAGGGTCTGTTGCGTCGAAAAGTTGACCATTTCCAGAAGAAAACGGAAAATCATGTCAGAATCTTACATTTTTCAAGCCAAGTGGGGAGGATACAGCTGCATCTATAGTATTTTTCGAGTTTTGTTTCAACCTGTCATTAAAACGGCCGCGCATTATACCCGAAAACATCACGTCGGTGGATCAGATAAGACCCTATCTTGGCTGAAAATTATGACAAGCCAAGTTTCTGTGGAGGATTTCAGGGCGATATATGTCCGATAATTTGAAAATAAATGCAAAGTCAACTGGTACTCAGAAAAAGATGGCATGTACTGTATATAACCATGGTCGCTGGAGGGATCAAAATTTAAAAAAGGGGGCTCTTTCTGCTTGTGAATAGTGACATTTACTGTTTTTATGAATAGTTCATTGTGTTTTATTACCTTGTTTAGACTTCTAACATTTATTTGATAGTTCCACAGCAGCGAAATCACTCATTTTGAATACTTTGTCATATTTTATCAATAACTTGAGTCATGTGAATCAGAGAAGTACCAATACAAGGAAAGGAAATCCTATAATCAATGGTTTAGTTTTTTACCATGAACCGTTTTTTTCCCGGTTTTCTCCAAAAAGGGATTAGACCTACTGGGTTGAGAGTGAATCACTCTTTTGATGCTCAAAGTAGGGAGTGTCACTCTTTTACCCTAAAATTATCTGGAGCTCTGGAGGGGAAAGTAATATGGAGTTCGCTTGCAATGTATAGAAGCTGTATCATATACATGACTTATAAGTAATATAATTGATAACAGATTATTAATCATCGGATTTAATGGATATCTTTCACATTCTAAAAAAGATGCGTATTGGTGTCGATGAGAGCCTTGAAAGGTCACATCAAATAATCAGATTATCTCATTAAACAGGTTAATTCGAGAAATCCTACTTGATGTCTTATAATCCGAGGGAATGCCAACGTCGCAGGAATGGGAAAGAACATTGCCGTCATAACAGCTAGTAACTGTTTAACGAAGTCATATTCGCTAGTTTTATGACGTTACATTAAACCATTTCGCAATCTTAACATCTTTGCTCCATGTCCGAGAACAACTTCGGATTACTTCTAAAAAATGAATTATGTAATTATTTTAAAGGCAAGCCAAATTTACGCAATACTTCCGAGATTTTTAACTTCCGGTAAAGTTTCAAAGCATTGACATCGTTAGTCTTTAAAATTACGCACTTGTTACCTTAAGTATTAGTAGGAGGATAGTTATAGAGGGTAGGTGTATAAACAGCGTTAGAAGTAGATGTAGTAGCAGCAGAAATGATGGTTGAAGAGGTTATACTTTTGGATTTCAGAGCAAGCGAAAAGACAGACTGGAATAAGGAATTAGCTAAGGAAAACGACAAACTGCGCTCAGATATACATGACCAGACAAAGAAGATCGTAGAGAAGGTCGTAAAGATACGGAGGCAAGACAATAAGAATAAGGATTTAGAATCAAACACCAAAGAATTATCCACAAGGTATGTCGGCTGATTGACAGATATAGTGCGATGATTTTTGGTCTTTCCCAAATGAAAAACCTTCCGACTGTTTCAATGTAAAAGTTGCTGCAGACGACAAAATTATAATAATGAAAATAGAATGTATGTACATTATAAAACAGGTTAAGAGAAGAATACGAGGGACGGTCGGAAAGTAGTTGGACTTCTGACTAGTTCTCTAAAACCATTCAACTTTTTAACAAAATTCTTTTTACACTGTTTAAACAAATTATCTATGTCTGTGCATATTTGCCATCTTCGTAGCAGCTTTATTATTCCCACTATTAACCATGACGTAGACCCACTGTATTTGGTACAGTGTAACAGCCGGTATCAAAGGCGCCCTGGTCTCCAATTTCTTCCCAGCAAGCATTTTTGTCGAGCGCGCTTGCGGTGAGCTCGACATAGTTGTCACAATGGCGGTTCGGTGTATGTGCGTTAGTGCGTTAGTGCGTGCGTGCGTTAGTGCGTGCGTGCGTTAGTGCGTGCGTCCGTCCGGATGGAGCTTGTCCGGGCCATAACTTCACCATGGATGGAGGGATTCAGAAATAACTTGGCACAAATGTCAAGCTCAGTAAGGCGGAGTGTCGCGTGCAAGAACCAGATTCCAAGCTCAAAGGTCAAGGTCAAACTTGGAGGTCAAATGTCAAAAATGAGAAGATTTTTGCTTGTCCGGGCCATAACTTCACCATGGATGGAGGGATTCAGAAATAACTTGGCACAAATGTCAAGCTCAGTAAGGCAGAGTGTCGCGTGCAAGAACCAGATTCCAAGCTCAAAGGTCAAGGTCAAACTTGGAGGTCAAATGTCAAAAATGAGATGATTTTTGCTTGTCCGGGCCATAACTTCACCATGGATGGAGGGATTCAGAAATAACTTGGCACAAATGTCAAGCTCAGTAAGGCAGAGTGTCGCGTGCAAGAACCAGATTCCAAGCTCAAAGGTCAAGGTCAAACTTGGAGGTCAAATGTCAAAAATGAGATGATTTTTGCTTGTCCGGGCCATAACTTCACCATGGATGGAGGGATTCAGAAATAACTTGGCACAAATGTCAAGCTCAGTAAGGCGGAGTGTCGCGTGCAAAAACCAGATTCCAAGCTCAAAGGTCAAGGTCAAACTTGGAGGTCAAATGTCAAAAATGAGATGATTTTTGCTTGTCCGGGCCATAATTTCACCATGGATGGAGGGATTCAGAAATAACTTGGCACAAATGTCAAGCTCAGTAAGATGGAGTGTCGCGTGCAAGAACCATATTCCAAGATGAAAGGTCAAGGTCAAACTTTGAGGTCAAATGTAAAAAATGAGTTGATTTTTGCTTGTCCGGGCCATTCCTTAACTTGGCACAAATGTCAAGCTCAGTAAGGCGGAGTGTCGCTAAGTATTTTCTGAATCTAGAATGTTTTCTCTACCTTACAATATTTTCGTTTTCCAAATACGACATCGGATGGACTTCTGCTTGGTCTGGTATATTTCTCGGAATTTGGTTTTATGGACTTAGCATAACGTCCCTTTTAGCGTGACGGGTCACATATGTATACTCAAATTAATCCATTCTGGTATCTCGTTATAAATACATAGACATGTAATATTTTGTGAACAATAAACTGTCTCACCATGATCCCCATCATTCCAACTTATTTTGTCCCCACTTTTACAACGCCATTGTAATGACAGCTGTAGACATAGGTATGGTCTTCTTTCTTCAAAATGAGCGGGCTCGACATGTTGCCCTTCGGCATCTAGTTTCAGTTCTAGACACAAATAAAAGTCACATGGGGCGAGGTCTGGGCTATAAGAAGGGTAGAACAACTATTGTCATGTGTAATAGTTGATAGCCTCCACTGTAGATGCGGTAGAATGGGAGCGTGCGTAATCGTGAAGTAGAAAACATTTTTCTTCGCTAATCTTGGACGCGTTTACCTCAGCATTTATTCTTAGACTTTTTTGAACTTCTTCAGAAATGTACTTGGCAATGATAGCTTTTACCATTTGACATAAAACAAGTAACTATCAATCTTCGTGAATCCCAAAAAGCTACAGACATGACTACAAAGCGAAGGTAACAGCTTAATCTTTTCAGGTGTGGGGAACCAGCTCGTTTCTATGACTGCTGTGACTGATTTTTATCCCAAGTTCGGAATTATGAACCTTTATTTAATATGCAGTAATAATGTGGTTCAAAAACTCAACTCCTTCACGATTAAAATGACTAGAATTTTCTTTTGTTTTGGTTACCCTGGGTGTTTCTCTAACAAATAGCCTATGATACATAAAACACCTATCACATATAAGTAGACAGAATATTGTATATATACAACTTTCTTTGAAAATAAACCGACCATATTATTGGTAAATGGATGTAGATTCCACCAATATATAGTGTGTTTATACAGTTGAAAATGTAGAGACAGTAGCACGAAAAGTCCAACTACTTTGCGACCGTCTCTCGTATATGTATACAGTATAATCCCACGAGATCTACTGATTCCTGCCTAGACATATAGAATATTTTCAATAAAAAGGTTATGAAATAAAGATCAGAACTATGCCATCTAGGTCACAATCAGGACTATTATAAAATTGTAACGATATGATTTCCACGTGCATTTGTAGCCTGACATGTTTTATAGATTTAAAGTTTGATTGAAATCAAATAAACTCGCAATTTGTATATATCTTAACAAAGAAAGCAGTAAAGCGAATTAGATATTACTGATAAATAACAATGTCGTCCGTTCTTTCGCCCAACCCAAAGAACAACAGAGTGCTCCAGCCATAACGCTATGACTGATTTACATTAAACCAAGTTCAATCAATCCATATTGATTCAATACCCCTTATGTTTAAATCACTGAGAACTTGAAATACCTTGAGATTCAGTAGTTTGACTCTTAACTTTAGTTTCCCCAGGCCTAAGTCTCTGCTGATCCACAAAATTTAGCATGTTGTCACACCGTTAAGAGACTTCATATGACATAATTCAAGTTTTTTACAGTACATAAATCGAAAATCATACAGCGGTGCAAAACTATGTAAAATATTTACATCTTGTTGATTGTATTTACAAAAATATGTGATATGGGGTTTTATATCCGTCGTAATTTAAGCCAATACAGATCAGACAGAGCTGAAAATATTCACAGAGAAAAAAATCAAAGTCCATATTTTTATTATGTAAAGTTATCTTTATAGCAAATCACCCCGAAAATAAGTAAGTAACTGTAAATATGTACGGAATGGCCAACCTGCATAGTTAGATTATCTATCCAAGGAAATTTCAGATGAGGTTCATTTAGTCCTACTAGATCAAATCTGTTTATAATTGACAGACCCGAGATTTATATTTAAAATAACGTTTATAGGAACAGGATCATGATATATAGTTAAAAAAATAGTATCAGTGCTAAAATTCCCTTCTGTTTTGCCCTAGATAATGCAATGCATCACACAACAATGCAAATTCCGACAGCTCTAATATTGTTCTGGTTTCGTTTTGATGCAAACAGACCAAATATAATCTCATGAAATAGCATATGATATGGCTAAACTTTTTCTACCCAGCCAACGTTTCTAGCGACGTCGTAACTATGTCACTGTTGAAAGAGTCGATTCACTTTTTCGTCGCCCGATGTCGAACACATTCGATGATATAATTTTTCAACATTTTTTAATGTTTGATTGAAACAATCTAGAGTGTTTCAATCAAGCGTTTATATATTCCCCTAGGGGTGATTTTGTGATAATTATTTAATCAAATATTTTCGATGTCGCCCTTAAATACCCGCCGTTTTGTGAATCTAAAAATGGCCGTGTCACGGAATTTGACTTTAACATAATGTATCACGTCCAACCTAAGATACCAAATACTTCGTGCCATACTGACCCGTCTCTACCGTTTTCTGTGATAACAGTATTTTTTAGGATATCCAGAAAGCGTCTTCGATCTTTGTAGTTGTGGAATTTGCACAAGTATTCTGTATCTAATTATGGTTGGAATACCTAGACGTTTTCTCAAACAAGACCTGGTTTACACGTCCCTGGGACAAATAGCTTGAGAAAACATTGACATTAAAGAAGATAACGCTGATAAAACAACATTTTCTCCTTTTCACTCAATATATCTATGCTTTATTGTACATTGTTATTATTATTTTGTTATAAACGATCAGTTTATCGTCTGCATCAGCTTCCAAATTGGGACAGTCTGAATTTCGGCTTTTTGGAAAGGGTTAAGTCATATAAGTATCATCTTGTTATAGATTAAGTAAGATCGCGGGTGCACATCTCACACGAGACAATCCCAACATTGCGGATTTAAGTGATGATAATCGACCTACAAAACTTGGAGAGGCATTCTCTGAGCTGTATGACAACGAATGGACAGATGCGTTTGAAGAACTGAGCAAGAAAGGCAAAACGGAGGAGAAAAGTAATATATGTACCCTAATGGATCTGTTAAAGGTAGATGCCTTATACCTTCAAATATTTTACAAGCAACGCGTGGAATGTGACGTCAATATAACCTAATGGAAGGTGGAAAACCATGAAGTAATCAAAGAAATTCTTACATTTATTCCTTTTCCATTGAATATTGTCCATGTCATTGCATATGGCATTTATATTTCATAAAGAATTGTATATGACCATCTGAAGTTTAGTTTAGTTTATTGGGGTTTTACGCCGTTTTCAACTGCAGGGTCATATCGCGGCGGCTGGAACACCTACCCATGGACTCCTGTTGTTTCTCAAACCAGTATTACCACAACACCCTTGCCGAGCCTCCAGCTGCTCGCCCACATAGGTTCACGATTTCAAACCCATTGGTTGGTGACAATTTTGTCAGAAAAGGGTATTTTCCGCGGCCGGGTATCGAACCCGGGACCTTTGAATGAGAGGCAGATGCGCTACCAACTGCGCTAAGGCCGCGACCTGACGATCTGAAGAAGTTTTCAAAAAAAAAAAAAAGAGTTTAAACTATCCTCATTTTGTAAAGGGCCAAGGATTCATGGAGTCCGTAGCACACGATATGTTAAAATACATTCTATACTTAAGTTTTGAAGTCAATGGAGATCTTGATCAGACTGCGTGTTTGCGCAGACTGATCTTGATCCACGCTTGTCTCAAAGATTAAACGTGCACTTTTACCAGAATTTGACTCAGTTATTAAAAGTGCATGAGTAAATTTACTTTGACAGATGGTGCATATTGAATGCCGCTTAATAAGCCAGAACTACACCGACTTGATACAAAAGATGAAGACGGTCAAGGTCGAGATTGCAGGAATACCTGAGAAAATGGTAAGTCCCTATAGACAGATAGAGACACAAACACAGACATATATAGATAACAAGAGGACCATGATGGTCCTATATCGCTCACCTGAACCAAGATGATATGAGCCACAGGTTTATTCAATCAATTACTTGTGACTTTAAGACTGAAAACAAACTTAATATGGTCAACAACATTGTGTCCAAATTTTGTCTCTGTTTGTCGCTATTTGTGGTTGTTAGAGTAAAAACAGTCGAAAACGGCAAATTTGTCAATTTGAAGGGCTCAGCAAACTCAGCAAATTCTACTCTAATTAAGCTGAAATTCAAACTGGTGCAAGATCTTATGTTCAGCAACATTGTGTCCAAATTTCGTCTTGATTGGTCAACAATTGTAGATGCTAAAGTGTAAACAAAGTCCGAAACAATCGAAAACATCAATTTTATCAAATTCAAGGGCATATAACTCATGACTTTCTAGTCTGACGAGACTGAAGTTCAAGCTCATCCAAGAAATTATGGTCACCAACATTGTGTCAAAGTTTCTTCTTAATTGGTCAATAATAATTGTAGATTCTAGAATGTAAAAAATGTCTTAAACATTCAAAAACGGGAATTTTGTCAAATTCAAGGGCGTATAACTCATGACCTTTTGATCTGATCAATCTGAAAATCAAACTCATACATGATCTTATAGTACCTAACATTGTGACCAAGTTTTGTGTTGATTGGTCAATAATTGTAGATGCTAGAGTGCAAACAAAGTCGAAGCCAGTAGAAAACGTCAATTTTGTCAAATTCAAGGGCGTATAACTCATGACTTATTGATCCGATCAATCTGAAAATCAGACTCATACAAGAAATCATGGTCCCTAACATTGTCTCAAAGTTTTGTCTTGATTGGTCAATATTTTTAGATGTTAGAGTGTAAACAAAGTCGAAACCGTCGAAAATGACAATTTTGTCAATTTCAAGGGCACATAACTCAAGACCTTCAAGTTCAATCAGACTGAAAATCAAACTCATTTGAGATCTTATGGTCACCAACAATGTATTAAAGTTTTGTCTCAATTGATCAATAATTGTAGATACAAGAGTGTAAACAATGTCAAAACTAGCTAATTTTCGCATTCAAGGGCAGATAACTCCTGACTTTCTGGTTCGATCTGACCCATAATCGAACTCATCCGAGATCTTATGGTCATACATGTTTTGACCAGGTTTGGTCAAGATTGGCTTATATTTGTAGATGCTAGAGTGTTAACACGAAATTGTGGACGGACGGACGGACGGACAGACAGACGGACGACGGACAAAAAGTGACCACAATAGCTCACCTTGAGCACTTTGTGCTCAGGTGAGCTAAAAAGAAAGACATAGTGAGACAAACAGAAACACCACCAGAGAGACAAGGATAGACTCAGACAGAGACACCCAAATAGACACAGAAAGACAGACGGGCAGAGACATACAGACACAATATCAACAAAGACAGACACGCAGACAAGAACACATACAGACATACAACCACACAGACAGAAAGATAGACAAAGAGATAGACACAGAGGCATGCACAGAGACATACAGACAGACACACAGATAAGCGGATAGACACACATGCATAAAGACATACATACATACAGAAACGTAGACAGACACGCAGATATGCTCACAGACATACGAAGACAAACATGCAGGCAGATAGACACACATACATACACAGAGACCCACATATACAGACAGACGCATACACTCATACACAGACACCTTAAAGTACCCACAGACAGACACAAAGACCCAAATAGACACTCAGACGGACACGCAGACAAACTCAAAGACAGACGTAAGCAAAGACACACAGGCACAAAGACACACAAACAGACGCACATAGACAGGTGCCTGGACAGCTAGGCAGACAGACACAGAGACCCACAGATAGACATAAAGAGACACATACATGTATACATAAAGAGAGACAAACAAGTAGATAGAAAAACTAAGAGAAGTATGGAGATATACCCGGTAGCAGTTAGAAGTTAATAGAAACGATCCATGACTGATTTAACTCTTTCCAAAACAAGACGTGGTTTTGACATCCTCGATAGAATGCGTTTCAGAAACCATAAAACAAGAAAGAAATGCTGATATTCAGCATTTTCTCCTTTTGTCGTGTTATGTCATCAACAAATCTACCTTAAGAATTATTCATTTTGTTGTCTGCAACAGTTTCCTATTTGGACATACGCCAAATCTGGTTGAATGGGAAAAGTTTAGACACGCAGTTTAAACAAGAACATGAATCTATAGATATACTATATCGAGAGTTTACCTGACGAATAGCCCACACTAAGCAGATTGCTTTCGTTCGGTACCGGATGAATAGTATATATGGCTAATCGTACGGTACCGGACAAAGATCATTTCGCTACGTGTGGGCTAGACTAAATTTCGATGCATTAGAAGAACAAGAGCTTCGCAGAGCGGCGCATATACGCCCGAGAGGGGCTTGTCGGTAAAAATTGGCCATTTTTTTAAATTCAAGGGCAGATAATTCAAACATGAAAAGTTATCAAAATTTTTTTTGCACAACAAGACACCATAGATATTCGTTGTGGCTAGTTTTATTAAATTCTGGTTGAAACTGTAGAAGTAGCACACAGGAGAAAATGGGCGTTTTTGAGAAAATGGACATTTTCCCTTAAATTCAAGGGCAGATAATTCAAGAACGAAAACAGTTATCTAAATTATGTAAACGGTGTGCACAACAAGACACCATGGAGATTCATTGTGGCAAGTTTGATCAAATTCTGATCACAATTGTAGGAGGAGTTGCGCACACAAGAAAATGGGCATTTTTTAATTCAAGGGCAGATAATTCAAGAACGAAAAGAGTTATCTGAATTCCGTAAGCGCGGTGCACAACAAGACACCGTGGAGATTTATTATGGCAAGTTTGACCAAATTCCGATCAAAACTGTAGGAGGAGTTGCGCACACAAGAAAATACTAACGGACGGACAGACAGACAGACGGACGGACAGAAAGACGGACGGACAGACGGACGAGCGGGGCCATAACATAATACGACCCTTCGGGCGTATAAAAAGGGTGTAAGTGAAAAAACATAGTTTTGAGAAAACTGGAAAAACCAGTTTTATTTCAATAAGAAAAAGAATAAAACGACCTTTTTCTACAGCCAAATTGGTCAGCATGACAATTTCAAATGTCTATGAAATTTGCACCATATTTAGAGCTTGAAATGCCCTTTCCAAAAATGTATGCATCATAAAAGGTCGTAAGTACCACTTACGACCTTATTTTTCTAAGGCAGATACTTTGTGTTTTTTTGCCTCATTATTTGTGCAAGAATATAAAGTCTTTCATTCATTTGCCCTATGTTCGTCGTTTGCAGCAGCTTTTATAACAGAAAAGTCAAACATTTCTTGTTAAGGAAAGGATCTTTAGTCGTTGAAGCATTTTATGATTTTTTACTAACCCTGTTTCAGAAAAAGGACATTTCTAGGGATTTTCTTTTGGATGAAAATACGGGAAAGGCGAGTATTTTATTTCTTTTTAGTATGAAGTCGAATTTTTTTCAGATTTTAATAAAATGCTGACGAGTATTTTAAGGATCCTACTCAGGGATTTTACAGCACATTCACATAATTTTAAAACTGTACCGTGTTTCTTATATTTTGAACTCAGGAAAAAAGGACGTTTCTAAATACTTTGACAAAACGATTTTCCAGTTGTTGTTTATTATTCTTTTTATTACTTCGCTGATTTTCAACAAACACCTCGTAACTGCAGCTTGGTCGTAACTGCAGCTTAAACGAATTGTCGTTACGAGGTTCTTTTTTAGCTCACCTGAGCTCAACGAGCTCAAGGGGAGCTCTTTGGGTCAGTCACTATCCGTCGTCCGTTGTGCGTCGTCCGTCGTCAACAATTTATTTCAACATCTTCTCCTCCTCAACCACTGGGCCAATCCTGACCAAACTTGGCAGGAATGTTCCTTGGGTGACCCTTTTCAAAACTTGTTCGTGAATTTTTGATTCGCCAAAAATTGTGGGCGTGGCAGGGTGGGGCTTATCAGACTTAAATAAAACATTAGGTAATTCTTCAGAAATCTTCTCCTCCTCAACCACTGGGCCAATTCTTTCCAAACTTGGCAGTAATGTTCCTTTGGTGACTCTTTTCAAAACTTGTTCGTGAAGTTTTGATTCGTCGAAAATTGTGGGCATGGCAGGGCGGGGCTTATCAGACTTAATGAAATCAATAGGTAATTCTTCAAAATCGTCTTCTCCTGAACCACAGGGCCAATTCTTTCCACACTTGGCAGATATATTCCTTGGGTGACCCTTTTCAAAACTTGTTCATGAATTTTTGATTTGTCAAAAATTGTGGGTATGGCAGGGCGGGGCTTATCGGAATTTGAGAAATCATAAGAAAATTCTTTAAAAATCAACTACTTGGCCAATTTGTATCAAAGTTGGCAAGAATGTTCTTTGAGTAAAAAAAGTGGGCGTGGCAGGGCGGGGCTTATCCGATTTAATGAAATTGTTAGATAATTCTTAAAAAATCTTCTTCTCTTGAACCAATAGGTTGATTTGAATCAAACTTTTTAGGAATGTTCCTTAGGGGAAGCCTTTCAAAACTTGTTCGTGAATTCTTGATTCGGTAAAAAATGTGGGTGTGGCCGGGTCGGGCTTATCAGACTTTGAGAAATCATAAGAAAATTATTTAAAAAACAACTATTAGGCCAATTTGTATCAAAGTTGGCAAGAATGTTCCTTGAGTAACCCTTTTTATTATTTATTCATAATTTTTCAGATTCTTTAAAAAATATGGGTGTGGCAGGGCGGGGCTTATCCGATTTATTGAAATTGATAGTTAATTCTTAAAGAAATCTTCTTCTCTTGAACCAATAGGCTGATTTGAAACAAACTTGCAGGAATGCTTCTTTGGTGACCCTGTTCAAAACTTGTTTGTCAATTTTTGATTCATCAAGAATTGTGGGTGTGGTAGGGCGGGGCTAATCAGACTCAGAGAAATCATAAGAAAATTCTTTAGAAATCAATTATTAGGCCAATTTTTACCAAACGTGGCAAGAATATCCCATGAATGATTGTATTCAATGCATGTTCATGAATTTTTGATTGGGTGAAAAATGTGGGCCTGGCAGTGCGGGGCTTCGAAAAATTGTTAGATAATTCTTCAAAAAATTTCTTCTCCTTAACCATGGGGCCAATCTTTACAGTATTTGGCAGTAATATTCCTTGGGTGACTCATTACAAAACCTGTTCTCGAACTTTTGAATCCTCAAAAAAATGTGGGTGTGGTAGGGGAAGGCTTATTAGACAATAAGAGATAATGTGACACGAAGAACTCAGGTGAGCGATATCAGTGCCTTTCAGGCGCTCTTTTTTTTTGAAAAGCTACGATTCATTTCCAGATGGTTTCTGAAGTGACAGCAGAGGTGTCATTTTCAGCAGAACATGAAAAGACGGTGTTTGATATGAGAGTCTTGTGTATTCGAAATCTTGAAACCCAGAAGCAAATCTCAAAGGTATGTCAAAAAGGTTTGAGTAAAATATAGCGCCGAGCGTAATGAGGCAAGGTAAACATGCCTGATAATTAATTTGGTTGGGAAATGTTGAAAAAAAAAAACCAAATAGCAAAGTAGAGAAATGTAATGAATTAATTTTGTGCTATAAATAGACTTTGTTTCCCATTATGTATTGATAAAACGTGAGAACGTGTTAAATAATCTTGTAACTACGGCTTGAATCAAGCCGTAGTTACGATATTCTATGACAACACTCACGAAAATAGGCTACCATTGTTTGTCCAAAAATACGTCACAGTTAACAGGAACAATCCGTTCCCTATTTAAAGAGACGGATCGAAAATCAGATAGGACGCTGGGTCATTTTGACAGAGAAGGCAACCCAATCAGGGATCGACTTTATTTACCTACAAAGACTGCGAATATTTTCAGGTAAACCAGTCTGTGCGATTATTATATTGTTAGAGAGAGGGACACTTCATTGTTAAGGCGCTTTCCTTTTCACTGGTGGTGAACTCGGCCAAAGCGAGGGACGTTTTTTCGCGATCAATGTATTCATTCCGTCGGTGTTGTTATAAAATATCGTAACTACAGCTTTATCGAAGCCGTCACAGACGAATTTTGCTCCCCGAATAAGTGTTTGTCACAAAATAAAAACTATCATTCAGTAAGCCCCCTTTTCCCATGATGCATTTTTACACACATTATTTATAAAATTTGGTATAAAACATGTCATTTATCACATAAGTAAAAAAAATCATTACATTCTGCCCATCAAATGAAGAGAAATTACAGAAAAACTAATTTTTACATTAAGGCCCCTTTCTCCATGACGAAGTCTCAAATTAACAAACGGAAAAAGGGTCCCTAGGGATTATCCAAGGGAGTTCACATTTGAAGTTTCATTGAATTTGGTCTAAGGGTTACTGAGATCTGGCTGTGGATGGACGGACGGACAGCATGGCGACTATATGCTCCCCCGAAATTTTTTCGGGGAGCATGACAAATCTATAAACTCACATTTAAACGCAAAATATCTATACCTTGTTGTAGCGAAAATTGTTTTAGTTCACCACCAGTGCTTTCATATTTTATAAATGGTAGAAATCGTATGTATTCCAGTTGGTTGGAAAAACAACTATATGGTCATCATACTTTATTACCAAAATGTCTATTAATTTCAGATAATTGCGACTAAAATAGCGACAGAGGGAAATATCATCGGACAATCACAACCAAACTTGATTCGGTACTTAACGAAATGCGCCCATTTATGCTGGTATATGGTACATGCTAAACATCCAGTTTTTATCGAATTTCCGAGTACAACTGGCAGAGAAGAGAAATTCGACATAAATCGATTCAAGGCGTATACCCAAACTGGTAGAAAAATGGACTTTGTCGTGTGGCCAGCTCTCTATCTTCACGAAAATGGACCATTGCTATGTAAGGGCGTTGCTCAAGGGCGAGACTAGAGTCGAATAATTGCTTGCAACTGTATTATATATTGACCTTTCAAACGGCTCATTAAGTCACGCGTCACTTTCCCTTTTAAAACTTCGTTTGTTTATGGATTGACTGCTCCAAATTGAAAGATGCTGTAGACGACAAAATTATAGTTGATAACGATTTGTTTATAATGGTAGAGAAGGTATTGAGACAAAATGAAAAAAACAAGTATCTGGTGTTGTATGCAACACATAAAGTCCCCTACCGGCTTCACATTGACTCAATATGGTAATCAATAATAGATTAAGGTATCCAAACCCCCAAAAGCACCAAAGAGCCAGAGGCAAAATTTGAAAAGTGCAAATAGTTTCTAAACTGTGGTACATTTCCATTCTAAATACAAACATAAGCATTTTGAACGGTTTAGAATTTTGATTTGATGCATAATTATGGAAATATTTGACAAAAATGTTCAAAATTACCTCCCTTGCATATGAATATAGAGTAAATAATATTTGTAAACAATTTTCTTCTTGAAGCATAATCTTGAAATCTGGCACTGTGAATCAACTTATATAAAGTGTATTTACAAGTGTGTGTAATTTGATGCATTTCGTACGGCTAGAAAGTGTAGATTTTTTTCAGGGTCTGTAAACCTTAAGTTGCAGGATCCATTTTTTGCCATATTTTCACTATTTCCGTTACCATAGCAACCGCACTTTTCGTCAAAGAACAAAGATAAAATGATGTGCATAATCTACACATTGCCATCTAGTCATATACCAAGTCTCATCAAATTAGCTTGCTTACTTATTAACTTATCGCAGGATCCAATATTTTTTGCCATATTTTCACTATTTCCCTAACCATAGCAACAACAATTTTAGTCTAAAAACAAAAATAAAATGATGTGCATAATCTACACATTGCCATATAGTCATATACCAAGTCTCATCAAACTAGCTTGCTTAGTTATTATCTTATCGCAGGATCCCATTTTTGGCCATATTTTCACTATTTCTGTAACCATAGCAACCTCAATTTAAGTCGAAAAACAAAAATAAAATGATGTGCATAATCTACACATTGCCATCTAGTCATATACCAACTTTCATCAAAAACGCTTGCTTAGTTATTAAGTTATCGCGGGATCCAGATTTGAGCGGACAGACGGACGGACGGACGGACAGACGGACGGACGGACAGACGGAGGGCAAACCTATAGTCCCCTCCGGTGTGAACACCGGTAGGGGACTAAAAACTGCTGGTAATCAGCATTTTCATCTTTGTCTCCAATCTTCTCTAATAAGTGTCAAATAATGGGCATGAAAAATTCCAATCTCTTTTCTCAAACGATTTGCAAATGTGAAAATCAGGGTTCTCTTTTGTAGCTGTGTATCGTTAGGGAAAGAGTTAAGCATTCTTCTAAAATCTGAAGACTTTGAATTCTGCTTTTCCACATTGTTCATTTAAATTTTCACAATAGTTCCCACAAAAACTATATTTCTGACAAGTTCCATAATGCCTTTCCAACTAGTGACTTCCACTGTGATCTACTGTTGGCTAGGACTATAATAGACTGTAATCGAAACAGTTTTTGATGGAATCTTCTTCAACGCAGATGAAATTCAAATAGAAAGATGTGCTTATGAGTAGCTTTTGCTCCCTTTGTTTTAAGCAAATATGTATGTGTAGAGAAAGATAAAATGATAATAAGCAGCATTCTACCTCACCTTCTTTTATCTGATTATTTCTAAAATTGTTCTAGATTATAGGGAAATTGATATTTCCTTATTTTCTATAGAAATGATTTTTTAGATAAGGAACTAGAGAGCCAAAACGGGTTTGAACCGCTCCACAAGCGTGAATTGTTTGTTCTGTTGTACGGAAATTTGAAAGTTCAGTCTGTGCAAACAAGCAAATGAATTACTGCTTTTACAAAAATGATATAATAATAATTATTAGAGTTTCGATTAAAAGGAACCCATACTAGATAAATCAGGCATCAGAAGTAAATGATGTCACAGAAGATCTTATCACGGTCATCAACTTTAGTCTCGATTGGTGAATATGTGGGGCTTGTCGGGTGAAGACAAACACACAATTGGCAATTGGATCAAATTCAAGATAACATAACACAGGATGTTATATTTCTGTCAAGCTTAGGATAACACTAGAGCGATTTCTGAACTTCGCCAATATCTGACCTGATTGATCATTATTTGTGGGAAAACACATTTATTTTGTCAAATTCAAGAGCACATAACGCTGGATTTGAGATTTTGATCTAGCTGAAAACAGTAGGCATGCACGATCTTATGGTTAGTAAGATTATATAAAGGTTAAAGTTGAGGGTGGGTTTGGATAGGTATTAAAATAAACAAAAAGTTGATAAGAATGTAAACAAGAGGCCAAGATGCCCTTATCGGTCACCTGAATGAAACAGGGATCTACAAATAAGGGGGATTCTTAAGAAGAATCGAAAATGTTAAAAGTTACCTAAACATCTTTAAATGTAAGATATACCCTATTTACCCCCCCCCCCCCCCCCCCCTTGCCCCTTATGCGGCCCTTAGGGCAGATAAATCAATGATTTGTACAAATCCGAAGCGGCTTCCCATGGAGATGCTTCCTACCAGACTTGGCTGAAACCCGTCCAATGGTTCTCAAGAAGAAGTCAAACATGCCAAAAATTAACAAATAACGCAACCCCCGGCCATTTTTGGGGATTCTTTTCTCCCTTTTCTCTTGTATAAACTTTGTAGTCCTTATCCTAAAGACTAAAAATCGACTGTGAATCTTATCCCACAGCCGGTTCATGAGAAAATACTTTTTAGACGCCCGAAGGGTCGTATTATGTTATCGTCTGCATCGTCTGTCTGTCTGTCCGTTAGCAAATTCGTATCCGGTCGTCCATAACTTTCAAACTATAAGGCCTATGGTCTTGAAACTTCACAGGTGTATAGAATTCATAGCTAGGTTGTGCATAGCGCAAGAACCACAACTTCAGCATTTGTATTTTTCTAGTTATTGCCCTTTGTTTGATTCCGTTAGCCAATTCGTTTCCGGTCCATAACTTAGCAAATATAAGGCCTACAGTCTTGAAACTTCACAGGTGTATAGATCTCATAGCTAGGGTGTGCATAGCGCAAGAACCACAACTTCAGCATTTGTAATTTTTGAGTTATTGCCCATTGTTTGATTCAGTAAGCAAATTCGTGTCCGGTCCATAACTTTGAAACTGTAAGGCCTATGGTCTTCAAACTTCACAGGTGTATAGATCTCATAGTTAGGGTGTGCAGAGCACAAGAACAACAACTCTAGAGGTTGTGTTTTTTGAGTTATTGTCCTTTGTTTGATTCAGTTAGCAATTTTGTGTCCGGTCCATAACTTTGAAACTATAAGGCATATAGTCTTGAAACTTCACAGGTGTATAGATCTCATAGCTAGGGTGTGCAAAGCGCAAGAACAACAACTCTACCATTTGTAACTTTTGAGTTATTGCCCTTTGTTTGATTAAGTAAGCAAATTCTTGTCTGGTCCATTACTTTGAAACTATAATGCCTATGGTCTTGAAACTTCACAGATGTATAGATCTCATAGCGAAAGAACAACGACTCTAGAATTTGTTTTTATTTTTTGAGTTATTGCCCTTTGTTTGATTTTGTTTGATTCAGTTAGCAAATTCGTGTCCGGTCCATAACTTTGAAACTACCAGGCCTATGGTCTTGAAACTTCACAGGTGTATATATCTCATAGCTAGTATGTGTAGAGCGCAATAATCCTAACTCTACCATTTATAATTTTTGAGTTATTGTCCTTTCTTTGATTCAGTTTGCAAATTCGTGTCCGGTCCATTTCTTTCAAAATACAAGGCCTACGATGTTGAAACTTCACATGTGTGTAGAACTAATAGCTAGGGTGTTTGATTACATTATCTCAATCTGATTAAATTTGTGAATATTTTAGTAGTACTCGGGTACATGCAACACTTCGTGAATATTTTAGCACTCGGTGAATTTTGTTTTATCGGATACTTGCAAGAGACTTTTAGAAAAGAACAGGACATCAACAAATGTCACACACCCTTTTATTTCTGAGCTTCGGGCGTATAATGCAACGTCCAGCGTTGCTCTTGTTTAAGATATATCCTATTGAGCTACTTTTTGGGCCATTATGGGACCCCAAAAGAAGATGAATCCATGATTTTCCCATGGGGATGCTTCCTGTCAAGTTTGGTTGAAATCTGTCCAAAGGTTCTCAAGAAGAAGTCAAAGATGTTAAAAGTTAACAGACGACAAACGACGGACGAAAAACTGTCGCAATAGGTCTTCAATACCTTCGGTCAAGTGACCTAAAAGGGATAGATAGTGTGTACCTGTTTGCTGATCTTGGTCCTAATTGACCGCCATACCCAGACTAGTTCAGAGTCAGAATGATAAGAGGATATCAATTTCGCAAACAAGACTAGGTTTTGAAGTTTCTAACAGCATCGTCTTTGGACAACATTGTGGAAAAAAAATTCAATGCTGATAATCATGCCCATGTCCCTCTTTAAAAACAAGAGGACCATGATGGCCCTAAATCGATAACCAGAACAAAGATGATACATGTATTTGGCATGGTTTTGTTTGAATTAAGTAATACATGTGATTAAGTCACCAAATTGTGTCCAATTTTTGTTTTTATTTGTCACTTTTTGTGAATTCAATGACAGAGCGCAATGAAAAAAAATAAAAAAAAGAAAAAAAATCGGCAAATATATATGCTTGATATTGTGAAATTCTAACTTATCCAAGATCTTATGGCATTGGCAATCAACTTTGTTTTGTCTTGATTTCGACAACAATTGTAGATGCTTGAGTGTAAAAGAGAGCCGAAACAGTTAAAAAGGAAAATTTTGTCAAATTCAACTGCGTCAAACTCATTTCTTTTTTAACTAAACTATAGGCAAAATCAGACAAAATTGAAGCAGCTTGAAGAGAGCCGAGGAAATACTTGAAATCACGAATGGAAACAGAGAATTAAAAGAAAATAGGAAAAACGAAAACAACACAATATGTGGCAACTAGCCCATTTCCACCAAGATCCCCCGAACACACACACAACAGGCACAGGAAGTCCTCCTCAATGGCAAAATTATTAAACGGGGAACAGTTGACTGTAGTTCCAATAAAATAACCATCTTACTCATTGGTGGTGAACTCGGCCAAAGCGAGGGACGTTTTTCGCTACAACAAGGTATAGATATTTTGCGTTAAAATGTGAGTTTAAAATTCAAAATTCTAAAAATAGAACGGGATCACCGTTAGGCATTGACAAACCGTCGGTATTGTTATAAAATCTCGTAACTACGGCTTAATGTATGTTTAGATAACACCGACGGAATACATTTTTCGCGAAAAAAATGTCCCTCGCTTTGGCCGAGTTCACCATAAGTGTTACTGCACGGGTGGTAAACGGAGAAACTAGCTCAAAAAAGAGTCAACGGTATTATATGTTTCCTCGTGATGTCTGGCCTCTACCGAGGTAGTTGCATAGAGCGAAAATCTGTTAACAAAGGTAGGTCACGAACACATTTTTCTACAATTATTTCTTTAACAACGAGTTTTTTTAAAAATCCGGCGATGCTGTAATATGACAAAAAGTTTGTTGTGTACGAGAATATACGGTGTTAGAAAGCAGAGTTTGAATACAATCGTTGAAAATCATTCAAAATCGAAAGTAAAAACTGCTCTCGGCAGAATTTCACTATATTTCTATTATTACGAACATAATGTGATATTTCACTTTACTTTGCGCTTGCAAGTCATGTACATGTTGTATCGATATATTATAGGGCTATTTTTCGGGAGAATGGTTGGTAAACCCCTGTGTTAAAATTCAGAAATTTTTACTTTCGATTTTGAAATGTTTTTCAACGATTGTATTGGATCCCTGCTACTAATATCGTATAATCTCGTGCACAACAAATTTCGATCATTTCTTCATATTACAGCATCGCAGAATTTCTCAAAAACTCGCTTTATAAGAAATAATTTTTGAAAATGTGTTCGTGACCTACAAATTTTCGCTCTATGCAACTGCCTTTTTTTGGAGCTAGTTTCTCCGTTTACCACCCGTGTACTGGCTAAACAAAGATTTGATATCTAGCATTACTCGTCGCCTCGTTTTAAGGTTGCGCTAACTACCAAAACCACTTTTCCGAGAAAATCGACTTTAAAGATTCAGACCTTCATAACTTTTTTATGTATGCTTGAAATTGGCCCAAATTTTGCATGACAGTCAGAAATAACCTTATCTATCCACATGCGCAATTTAATAAGAAACGATGGAGCAATTTTTGATAAAAATCATTATTTCTGTTTGGAGATAGAGCAAATTCTGTCATTTTCAAAACCACTTTTCACTTTTAAAGGAGATAGATCAAAATGACACAGAAAAACCCTCTTTGCTATATAGGCCGACCTTACGAATCATAAAAAAAGACAAAATGTCGTTTTGCCGTAGAAATTGGACAACGCATGCGGTTGTATTACGAACCGGTGGCCTTTGTTCTAGATAAAGTAAAAAGAAATATTCGAGTACAAATTGATTTCAACTTTTTATGGCATCGTAAAGGATACAGACTCTAGTCTACGTAGATTTAAATTGCAACAAATTCATATCATTTTCGCCCTAAAGAAATATATTTTGCTTATTATAATGGCTACATAAGGTACAGTTGAAAAAATCTAGCTGTTGAAGTACTTGTGTGCCAAAATTAATTTCAATTACATTTTTTAAAGACTATCCGGCTATTCTACCCATCGAGGACTGGTAATCAGAATGCCGACATGCATATAGTGTTATTGTGAACGGCCATTGATTAAAATAGCATTTGAAATTGTTAACGATTGACTTGCTAACATATATGTACTTACATATTATCAAAATCGTCAATAGAAATCGATTCTTCACATTTTGTAATTGGATTTCGTGTTTGTGTCACATAACAGGTCACGTGGTTTTTATTCTTATTTTCATTGGACGAGAGAAATTTTCAGGCACAGATTGCTCTATGTCCTGGACATAGGATAAGATTAAGACCAATTTGAAGAAAAAATCAGGAGATAGAGCAATATGCATACGCGATTTCTCAAAAACCAGCCCGCCAATCGACGATATCTGGTGTTCAGGAGATAGAGCATAAAAGTACGAACACAACGATACCAAATATAGGATTTTTTTCAAAAATGGAGATAGCGCAGCTTAAAAACGAGGCGACGTACTGTTGTGTGGATATTTCTGTATGCATGTCTGTAAAAAGACGGTCGCTCCAAATCGTGTGATGACAACACTTAAACGGTTCAGCAACACCGCCCCGTAGGTTATTTAAATGTATGAATTGTCCTTTCTCCAACTAACTCATCCCTGTTTACTGCCTTTATCCATGCTCTGTGCTTGCGTTCATCTTGTGAAAATTGGAAAAAGTGAAGGTTCTCTTTACTTCCGTCATTTATATCTCGATTTTTGTATTGATAAACGATGCAGTTTAAAACCATTTCGATTCCACATAGATTTAATAAAACATTGATTTCCATTAAAACCATTGTTTGCCATCGGAGGTGTTATCCGGATACGGACTAAAACGATAGTGGAAAGAGGCTAATTTACAGGGCAAATGTGAAGTCCAAAAAGGGAATGGCAAACAAAGACAAAGTGAGAAAGCTAAAAACAAAAAATTCAACAGTGAAGAAGGAAAGGACTGTTCTGAATACACAAAGGTTTGGAAAAAGTGTCAAACTTAGTGAAAAGGTTCAGACACTAATGAAGACACACTCGAAACTAGTCTAATTGACAATAATTTAGATTCTGAAACCCCAAAAGAGCCAATCATTGTGATAATTGAAGAATCGAGAGGACAAAGGGATGTAAATACCCAAGTAGATGGATAATAAACAGAGACAATATACAGAGCAAAAAAACAGTATATGAAATTGTTGTCACAATCACCTTTAAAAAGGCAACTATAATTGAAAACAAAAACAGTTGAATCTTCTATGACAGCCAAGATATTATCAGAAAAGGGTGTCTGTATCCCAAAAGAAGCTCGCTATAAACAGGACTTAGATATGGATGTGAGGGAAAAGATAAAGAGTCATGTAAATGAAACAAGACCAACCGGCACACAAGATTCAGAGAAAAAGTTTGCTTACAATTCTATCATTAACACATCAATTAAAGTATCGAACCCCTCATACGAGGGTTGTCCCAGTAAATCGTGGACTGGGCTTACTGTATGAAAAACAGTCATTGCACAAGCTTCCAATTTTCAGGTATATAAAAGACACATATCCTGAGTATGCATGCAAAATGTCACAAAAATATGCCTAAGTATAGGCTCTTTTTGCAAACTACAAATCAATAAGGTACGCAGACCCGGCGCACGCTGACGACGTCATCTATTTCAACCCCTATTGTTTTGACCATAATGATACTTTCTTTCGAAGTATTTTCCCTTATGTACAATACAAACGGCGTCATTTTACCCACTTTTAAAACATATCGCTACACTATCCAATTTCTAATGAAAGAGTGAACCATTTAATCGCATACATCAACTTTTTCCAGTCCTGAAATCATTTCTCCTAAGATGTGACTTTAACTAAGTAGAAACGCATAGTGCAATGGACGAGGTCCCATGAATATGACAGGTGTACAACCCCCTGTGCTGATCCTAAGCTTTGTCATGGCTCCTGGAAACACTTCTATCTCCGTCTGTACATTGCAGTATCTTGTATGTATCATTTCATGTTATACCGGTATGCAAATCAAGCTGGACTGCCATTCGGCTCGCTTGGTCTTTCTCTAACGTCGCCATTTTAACTTGGTTGTGATTTCAACGACAAATATACAAATATGTGTAATTTTACAACAAACAATATTTGACGCTTGAAATTTGCTGTGATGATGTCAAAATGATGTCCCTACATATAGATGTCACGCTTAGGTGCTAAACACTAATACAGCAGAAAAAATATTATATTATTGATCACCCAAATGCTAATTCCAATGCGTTCATTTGGCTTGCGCCAGGTATGCATACATTGGTATAATTGATGATGCACAATTCAAAAGATGTATATTTAAATACATCAAAAATACATTTATCTTACTTAGAATAAATGTGGGAAGCCATTTGAATATCATTACGACGATCAGACTTCAAATATAAATACTATGAACAAAGTCCACGAATTACAACCCTCGTAAGCACCAAAGACGCAGAGCCGAAATCTAAAAAGTGCCAGTGATTCCTAAACTGTGTTACATTTCCATTCCAAATGCAAATATAAGCATTTTGTACGGTTTAATGTTTTAATTAATGCATACTTATGCAAATATTTTACAAAAATTATCCCCCCCCCCTTTGCATATTAATATAGAGTATCCGTTTCTGACAACATTCAAGATTACACATGACGTCATCGCAAAGTTCAGATCAAGGTAAATAATTCAGATTGATCAAAATGTTAATGGACATCTTTAGTATCCCTTTATCTTGGCATATCTTTTTTCGCTGCTCACTCTTTTCAGATGACCTTGTGTCTTTTTTCATTTAATGTAAAACAAACCCATTTTCTTCAAGTAAGAACTGTCAAATGTATAACGTCGATGCGATTTCAATTATCGTAACTACAACTTAATCCTGCTGGAGTTACGAGGTATTGCAATAACACGGACGATATGCAAAGTGTTGGTTTAAGAATATAAAAATGTTATTCGTTAGATTCCTTTCTTTTTGATGATTTCTGTACTTGCTCTGAACACTGGATTACTTTCAAGTTATGACAACCCAATTAGGACAAACAATAAATAGTGTATGTGATATTTTTTGTCGGGGGGGGGGCATGTGCGATGGCTTGTACATAGCATGCCATATGTGATTAGACTACCTGTGAATTTCGAAATTAATGTAAATCAATACAAGAGGACCATGATGGTCATATATCGCTCACCTGAACCATGATGACATGAGCCACAGTTATTTTTGAATCAATTAATATTTGTGACTTTAAGACTGAAAACAAACGTATGGTCACCGACATTGTGTCCACGTTTCGTTTTCACAAGTCAATATATCTGATTGTGAAAGGTAAAAACAAAGTCAAAAACGAGAATTTTGTCAAATTCAAGGGCAGATACTTCAGCAGCTGCTTGTCTAATTGCGCTGAAATTCAGTCATCCAATATCTTATGGTAAACAAGATTATGTCCAAAACAGCAGTTTTGTCAAATTCAAGGGCATATAACTAACAACTTTCTCATCCGATCAGACTGACATTTAAAATCATCCAAGATATTATGGTCACCAACATTATGTACAAGTTTCGTCTTGATTGGTCATTAACTTCAAATGCTAGAGTGTAAATAAAGTCGAAAACAACAATTTTGTCAAATTCAAGGGAAAGCAACTCATGACTTTCTCATCCGATCAGACTGACATTCAGGGAATGCTAAGATCTTATGGTCACTAAAATCATGTACAAGTTTTGTCTTGATTGGTCAATAATTGTAGATGCTATGGTGTAAACAAAGTCGAAAACAGTAGAAAACAGCAATTTTGTCAAATTCAAAGGCATATAACCAATGATTTTTTCTTCCGATAATCTGAAAATCAAACTCATTGGACATCTGATGGTCCCCAAAGGTGTGAAGAAATTTTGTCTAGATTGGTAAATAATTGTAGATGCTAGAGAGCAAACAAAGTCGCAAAAAAGTGGAAAACGACAATTTTGTCAGATTCAACGGCATATAACTCAAGACCTTTTAAAAGCGATTAATCTGAAAATCAAACTCACCGGAGATCTTATAGTCCCCAACATTGTGTCCAAGTTTTGTCTTGATTGGTCAATTATTGTAGATGCTGGAGTTTAAACAAAGTCGAAAACAGTCAAAAACGACAATTTTGTCAAATTAAAGGGCAGATAACTCACGAATTTCTGGTCCGATCAGACAAAAAATCGATATCATCCGAGATCTTATGGTCGACAACATTAAGTCTAAGTTTTGAATTGATTTGTCAATATTTGTAGATGCTAGAGTGTAAACAATCTTAAAGGTAGCTATTTTTTACATTCAAGAGCAGATAAATCCAATTTTCCTGGTCCAATCTGACCCCAAATTGAACTCATCCAAAATCTTTTGGTCACTAATATTGTGTCTAAGTTTTGTCTTGATTAATCAATAATTGTTGATGCTAGAGTGTAAACAAAGTCGAAAACAGTCCGGCAATTTTGTCAAATTCAAGGACAGATAACCCTCGACTTTCTAGTCCAATCAGACCAAAAAACAAACTCATCCAAGGTCTTATGGTCACAAAGATTGTGTCCAATTTTTGTATTGATTTGTAATATTATTAGATGCTAGAGTGTAAACAATTTAAAAAGTAGCTATTTTTTACATTCACGGGCAGATAACTCCGGACTTTCTGGTCCGATCCGACCCAAAATCTAACCCATCCAAGAACTCATACATCTTTTGACCAAGTTTGGTCAAGATTGGCTCATATTTGTAGATGCAAGAGTGTAAACACCAAATTGTTGACAGACGGACATACGGACGGACGACGGACAAAAAGCGATCACAATAGCTCATCTTGAGCACTTCGTGCTCAGGTGAGCTAACAAGCAACGCATATGTACTGTCGTTATCTCTTTAACTGGACGACAAAAAATTACATCTATCCAATTTGAAAGAGGTAAAAATAAATTGTGATTGGAAATAAAGGCAACGTTTATAATGGAAGAAAAAAGATGAGAAAACAAGAGAAAATTTGTTACGAGCTATTTCTTCTGATCCCTAAAAAGTGCCACCTATCATGCCAATTATTAGGGGTTTGTAAAACATTTGTTAAATAATTATGGGAAAGGCTAAGGCAATTTTTTCAGAGCACTTTAGAATGATCCATGCATACAGATGGGCAACGGGATGGGACCAGACGAACTCAGTTCCCCTGTGTTTTTTGTCGACAACTAATGGGTATGTAAATCTAAGCCAAACTTAGGATATAATGGCCGAATTATTCGACGACCATATTAAAATTATGTCTTATGGGAAAGGGATAAGAAAGCATCTCCCAAACTTGCTCTGTAGGGTAGATTTAGTACAATGGTAAAAGTCTGGGCTTGTACCAGACAGCAAATTGCCCAGGCACCGTTTCTCATATGAGACTTTTAAATGCAAGACCTGGTTTTGGATGTCTCTATGAGAGAAAGCCAAGGAAATCATCGTGGCAAGACGAGAATTAAGAAAAACAAAATTTCCCCATTTGCCAATACATGTAGGCTTTATATAAATTAATCTTCTAACGTTTACACTGGACAAGTATGTTAATTTCAAAACACAAGTTACGATTAAGAGAAAAAGATTTGTTTCTCAAAAACTATTTCTCCTTTTTCGCCTTTTTTGTTAAGAATACTCATTACATAATTCATACAGCACATGGAAACAGCCTGGCATTATATGTCTACATCTGACCATAAAAGGAGAGACACACACACGAAACTGTAATAGAAAATAACTTACTTTCTATTACAGTTTTTTGGCCGTTTTCTTGATTTAAGGTAACAAGAAAACATATTTATTAGGGATGGTAACGAGTACCAATTTTACTAATCGAGTACTCTGTCACCCTTCCGATCGAGTACTCGAGTACTCTGATACAAACGTCGTCTTTTGGTTATAGTATCGGTGTTTTCCAACGTATTCATAAGCGATTTTTGCAGCATATCTTCGGTATAAATATATTATTTATAATTCCCCTTGTGGTGTACTGAAGAAAAAACAGTGAAGCTTATCACAATTTTATTTATAATGATAAAAATAATCACGACGGTAATGATAACAATAATCAAGTCAGGGGGAAAGTGTCATGTGTTATTTGTGTGAATGCTGGCCTGTTGATCATGTTTAGACATGATAAAACAGACCCTCTTTTAATATCTTTGAATGTTGTCAGAAACAGGTCAAGCTGAACACGACTCAAAATATGAATTGCCTCATCTGTAGAAGAAAGGACTTCATAGTAAAAGTCAACCCAAACTTCTTTCTTTTAGATTTTTTGATAACGGTAAGAAAATATTCCAAATAGGTGTCTTATTGTTCTGCATAAAATGTACTAAGCGCTGGTGAAAGATTATTGATAAGTATGTTCTCTATTTCTGATTTTGTCTTATTCTCTATTTGATTATGTTTTTGCCTTTCTTCTTCTGTAATATAAACCCTTTGTAGTCTAACATTACCGTAACTATTTTCCTGTTTAACTTTGGTATCATATTTGTATTTGTTTTCCTTGGCTAGATGACTAAAACAAGCTCGTGGTCCAGCTTTTTCCCATCAAAAGGTAAGTGGGGTTTATTCTCTAAGGGTGTATATAAGTATCTCCTCTTTCTCAATTCTTTCCTCACTTGAAGTACCTCCGTTTCATTTTCTTTTTTTTCTCGAAAAGATGGCAACGGGTCTGAGAAGCCTAGTTGGGTTTGAAATTATTTTCTTAGCCTGAAACAAAAGTGCAATAATGTTGAATTGGATTTAGTGCTTCGATGTTCATTTAATTTACTTGTTTGTTTGTTTTTGTAAATTGTCAGGCTCATGACATAACCAAAAGGACAGAATGCGAGGTTTACATTGAAATAACAAGACTTATGTTTTTTGGAACAGCCAAGAAACTCAAACAACAATAAAATCTAATTTTAGACGAGCCAGATGAAGAGGTTGTTCGGGCCGAAACAAGAGTGCCTGAGCTCGAACCTAACCAACAGGAAGCTTTTGCTATACAACCTATAGACCATGAGGTTGATGCTTCTTTGGCCGATACTGAGATTGTAGTTCAAAGTTAACCACAAGGAGTAGCAACATTTGACCACTCATACCCTTCCCCATTTAGAATTACAGATAATATTCCCGTTATGGATATCGTGAAATCAAGCTTGTGGCCTTGCATGTCGTGTGTGTGTCATCATACACAAGACAAGGCAAGACAGGGGCAAGGGTTTGTGGATTGGGTGTCATATCTAAGACTGCAACTACTGGTGTCATGCCAAGTGCGTTGGTAGGAAATTTCGATCGGAGAAAGAGGCCAAGAAAGTTGCTTTCAAATGCCCCAACCATTTGTAATATATGTAAACTTTAAATCTAGGCATTTATAAATATTTTTCTTTTTTTTTTAGTTATAGACCAATATGGTTTTTAATCAGACTGTGTGTATACGCAGGCTGAGTTTGAACAATGTTGGGCTCAGAGCCTTAAGACCTAGCGTCCACTAGGGCACGTACAATACGCCGAATCTATTCGGACAGAAAAATAACGTTTTGCAGACCTTCCGCACGTTCCTAATACCTTCCTAATGTTATCACCAAACCTTCCGTATGATTCGTAGCCTTCCAGACAACCAATTTTGTCCTCGTCGAAATTTTGATCGAGAGCAAAATTTCGACGCGGAAACGACTGTCCGTATATCTTCGGCAACTTGTCTTTGTGGTCGTAAGGATATCTTCATGATATCCCGAACCTGTCGCGATTGACCCGGACTACTTCAGTCACGCGGATAGCTTGCAGACACTCAGTTGATTGCACGGAATATCCGGGTTAACGGTACGGAAGGGTTTCGGCACAAATTCAGAAAGATGTGAATGGTTTCTGTAAACTCACTGAATTCACGGGGAACAACACCCCACGATCTTTAAAAAATCTATTCACTGATACACAGTCATTTTGGGCTACAGAGTAAATGATACGGAATTCATTTTTTAATTATTATCAATATTATTTGTATAAAAACATCGAGGAAAAGAAAAGGTATTTTCTTTTTTTAACTCTTTTACATTTTAATCTAATACCAAAAATAATACTAGCTTGATAGATAGCCAAATCCTTTCCAGAAAAGATGCGTCGTTTGACGCATACATGTACATGTAAATTTTATAGTGTCGAAATAATTGAAGAAAATGGAGAATATCGTCGGTGTAAATGCAAAACCTCGTATGTCGATTCGTGCGATTTTCAAAGTACAAACTTGTTTGCCCAGTTAAAGACAATTCTTGCAGGTTTTGAGATATTTTTACTAATCAGTATTAATGACAAATCATTTGTGAACAATATGTCCATATTTCAAGTAGAACATTTCAGTTTGGGAAAAGTTATTAAACTTTTTCCCCTCCCCTTTAAAATTTTCCATAAACGAGATACGAGGTTTTGCATTTACAACGACGATATGCTGATTACCATCACTTTCTTCCTCAATATTCCCACATCATCGCAGATATTGTTCATTCTGGCAACACTACAACGTCTTTGAATTTTGTTTATTTAAAGGCTACCAAGCTTTTTTGCATAATAGAGTTAAAAAGATAGTTGGTTCCAAGTCAAAGTGGGTTGGAGGAAAGGAACATCAATTGAATTATTCTAAATATGTTCAATGGTTATAGAATATCATATACAAACATGCATAGTATTGTCCAGCAAGGTTAACCCGGGACAACTTAATTTTCGTGCGCAAAATCCGTTAGTTGAGCGTCTTAACAAAACAAAGCCGAAGTGGGGTCATTACATATGCAGATGTCCCGGGTTAATCTTGCTGGACAATACATGGGGTATTAAGAAAAATAACGATAATAATAATCATATTTAAAATTAAAATAGATCTACTATTCTGGTATAAAATAAAAATTAAAACATACGAAAATCTGCGATGTGTTTTATATAGCTTAGAAACAATAGCGAAAGGAAAGAAACAAATTAATGTCGTTACCAATATGATTTTATATGTTTTTTTTATATATATATATATATATATATATAGTTTTATTCTCTGAAACGTCTTCAATCCGTTCTTTGTACGTAAGGGTTTTGTAATGCCCGAACTGACGCTGTCTTTCAGATGTAAGCCATGGCCAAATTCACCATCTTATCTATATGGTGTCGTCGACGTCTAGAATTATTCACGTATGACATCCTCATCGGAAGATTATATTCAATAGTAAAGCAGTCTGTATACATTCGACGTCAATGATGAAACTTCATCTAATGAGAACGAATAAAAACACGCATAACATTGGCATTTCATTTGACAACCAACTCGTGCGTGTTTGATCTGGATTTCCGAAATCTTTCCGTATGAAATTCTAAGCTTGTCTGCGTTGTCTGGAATATGTCGCCGTTCATTCGGCATCATTGACGATTGTATACGCGGACAATACTATGTATGAATGCGTAAAGGTCATGGACAGTGCGCTGATACATTCATAACGGTTAAAAATTGATTGTTCCGTCGCGGAAGATATGCCGAAATAAGATTATTTGATTCCGCATGCCTTCGGCGTCCTAGTGGACGCCAGGTCTAACTTAAAGTGATATTTCAGATATTTTTTCGTAATGTAACGTTAATCTGAAAGAGCATATTTTCTTATGAACATTCATAATATGAATATGTTTCTCTGTAACAGCAGAGGCATGTAAAAAGTGAATGGTCATTTTTTTTTTAACTTGCCCATAAGTCAATATTTCAATTCATTGAATTATATGATGTACAGGTATCCAGTGCAACTGTTTCAGTAATGGTGTTATATGATGGCGTCTCGATGTTCTTGTCAGAATTCGAGCTGAAACTGTTCACAGTTTTTGGGGTAGTCCGAGAAAAGAATTGAAGTACTTCAAGCGTGTCGTGACCAAAGAGTTTACGAGAGACTTAGTAGCGTCACCATTTAGATATTTCCTAATGTGAATAACAGGATTTGCAAACACTGTTTACATGTGTTTCAATGCTCATTTGGGGGTCAAAAAAGGCACCAAGATTTCTGATCGACGATTTTACCTCGTAGCTACCGACATTTATTGTTATATTTTCTATTTGGTTCGACTGTTTTTTCGGTACAAAGACTATCAGCCCAGATTTATCTGCATTGGGCTTAAGCATATTATGGTTGATCAAGTTCAAACACAGCAGGCTAATAACCATTTTTCTGTCAATCCAGGGTAGTTTTATCTTGAAATCACTTTCAAAAAAGTACAATTTAACTTTAAAGCGGAATACCAACCCATTTCATTCATTGTACTGAGACTTGAATTTTCCGTTGAAAGAAAAAAGAAGAAAAAAAAACGAAAACAATTCTTTTTGGTACTTTTAACCGAATTTCTGACATGGAATAGTTTTTATAGGATTTACTTCTGGTAAGATATGTTGGTATTCAAAAATTTATACAAGAAACGATATTTCTACTTGTTTGTCCTGCTCCAAAGAAGGAAGAGGGTGAACTCGTAGCGACAAGCCAATTCCCATCATCAAGTTTGTGGCTACGATATCGCTGCTACGTTTGAACGAGAACCTGGGAATCGTCTGCGTAGAAATAATGTTCAAGGTCATGCCTTGAAGCTTCTGCAGATCATACCGACTGGCTTAGTATACATGACATAACTCTTATACCTTAGCACATAACCCTGAGGAACATTGTATTTCATTTGGACTGGGTTTGATACAACACCATTTATGTAAACAGATTGATGTATGTCCGTTAAGTATGGCTTTATCCAGGCAAGTGAGTTACCCGAGATATGAAATCATGTTCTAAACGACGAAGGAATGAATGAATGGAATTTTAAGGCCCGTCGACTATTATGGTAATATTGGGCGCACTCACCTTAAAGTGACATTTCACATTTATTTCATTTTTATAAGTATGTCTTGATGCAAAAATTAGTCATTCTAATGCGTAGAAATGCTATCAGTTTTTTTGAAGTTGTTATTTATAAGAGAAAAAATATGCCTTTAAAAGTTGAGACAGAAATGACAAATTCTATATAAATCTGAATTGTTGTCCACCATAATTTTTTTAATTTTAACACAAAAATATATATTTCTCGTAAACGGTGCAATATTTTGGCTTGAAATTTTCAGAATTTCCATTCAAAACAATGTCATGCTCTTTCAGATAGAATAAAAGTAAAATTTATGTAAAAATAATCGTGAAATGTCACTTTAAAGATTCATACTTACAGTTTCTTACTTATTTTCGGGGTAATTTTCTGTAAAAATAACGGTACATCAATAAAAAAATTATGGCCTTTAATATTTCTCTGTGCAAAATTTCAGCTTCGTCTGACCTGTATTGGCTAAGATTTCGACGGATAAAAACGTTAAACCCCGTATCACATCATTTCGTCAACACGATCAACCAGCTGTAAATATTTTTTATAGTTTTTACACCGCTGCATGATTGTCGATTGTTGTCATTTACTGTATGAATCTTGTATTATGTCATATTAAGTCTAAAAATTTTCTTTAGACGGACTGATGAAGTTCGTGTACTTTGTTTCGGACAAGTGTTGTTCTATTTGAATGTCTACGTCTACGGCCTTTTCAAGCACTTTAGAGTAAATTCGAAACAGGTCGATAGTTCATCAGTTCATTGTCAAGATCAAGTATCTTTAGCAACGGTTTTACATGTGCACTTTTGAACAATCCAGGTGCACATGAGGTCTCCAACGATAAATTCACTAACTTGAGATCTAAGCATATGAATGGAATTTTAAACATCACCTTAAGGTGCTGAATATCAGAGATCGATTTTTAGTTATTGGAAGAAGTGTAAAAAATGTAAGGGACTTTAATAAAGCGCGAAACTCTCGTCTATGTGATAGTTGCAAAACATCATTCCAAAAGAAACCTTGCTGTACCACCGATACTATTTTGTAGGGCAATTCATAAACAACTCAAATGAAACAGCAAATGAAAATGAAAAGCAAGCAAAAGATGTGAAACTGTCTAGACAACTTCTGAACATTGCTTTAATGGAAGAATCAGAATAAAATGTAGTACATTTGCTGAGTCGTATGAAACACGATCGTTTAACAGAAGAAGTCTAGAATGATGCAATTATTTAGATGATGAAAAGTGAGGATGCCTCTCTGCGACACAAACCACGTGCAGACAACTGGACCAGGCTGGCCAAACTGACTCTCAGTAGATTGATTCTATTCAACAAAAGAAGATCCGAATGACTTGAAGGTATTCAAAATGCATCCGAAGTTGAAAGAAGAACATCGAGGAGAGTTCTAAATGGTTCCGAATTCATCTATAAGAATGTTAGCTGAAAGGTTTACTATTTAGATTTTATTATCAGCATTATATTATGGATCTGTAAAAATATGAAATGTAAAATTGCTAAACATGTAATCTGTTGTATCTTTTTCCTACCGCAGTCTTTTAACGAACCAAAGAAATATTATTAAAGATGATATTAATGATGATAGTGATAAAAATGAAGTAAAATTGTTGGTGTGTAGCAACTACTAGTATCTCGCACAAAAAAACTTAAGTTGTTTCTACTTTTTTCGATTTAAAATGAGACCATACAAAGGAGAAGCTATAAGCGATGCTTTGACTGAAATACGCCAAGGCGCCCTTTCTCTCAGAAAAGCGGCACAAAAGTATAGTGTGCCGTTAAGGACATTACATGATAGGAAGAGCGGGAAGGTTCAAGAAGGGACAAAGTGGGGGAAGACGGCCCTGCTGCCATTCGCAAAGGAACGCAAGCTCATCTCCTACGCAATGAAGAGAGCGGATCTAGGTATTGGTTTTTCCAAGTTCACCTTTCTCTACTTTGCGGGGGACTTCGAGTGTAAGCTGTTTCCGGGAGGAGTGGCCAATGAGAATTGGTGGAGAGGTACGAAACAAAGACACATAGACTTTCCACTCCGATGATCAGAGCCTTCCTCAACTGGACGTCATACGACCGTGAATAAGTTCCGTGTTACTAAATATTTTGAAGAACTGATAAGTCTTTTAGAGACAAACGGCATTTTCAACAACGGATCCGTCGTTTGACATATGGACGAAACTGGACTCAAACACCTAAGCGACCCAAGATCATGGCACGCAAAGGCACCAAAGTTGTTCATGCAAAGTCATGGCAGTCCACGGAATTGATAACTTAACGCTCAGTGCATGCGGTAATGCCGATGGGAAGGTCCTCCCACCACTTGTCATTGAACCCCTAGATATACATTTTTCGCGACCAGTTAGGACACTTTCACAAAATGTTGATTTTTTCAGTAGCGTTTGGCAGCCATCTGGGACTTTTTTGATAGTGAGACTTTTTCTGGATTGTAGGAGTTGCCAAAGGTTGCCATTTGGGCAACCGAAAATTTCGAATGCATAAGTAGTAGCTCCTTACCTGTCACATCTCCTTTCAGCGTCGGATGAATTTGATACAAATATCACCACACAATCGGATGAGATTCATATTTAGGATTTAAGTCAGTCTCGTGTTTCAAGCACAATTAGATTGCTCCCCAAATAACCTATACAAATTTGACGAAAGCAAATTTATGATAAAATCAACTACTGTACCTTTTGCAAAATAGGTATAAAAAGCAAAATTTTACGTCATGTGTTATCGGTTCACAAGACAGAGTTCACAGTGCTAGAATTGTTAGTTTTGCCAGAGATATCGAATGAACGTATGGTGGAACTTGAGGTCTAAGAAAATGAAGGAAATTTTGAACATACCGTTGAGGTGCAGAAAAGCAGAGATGGTTTTTACTGCTTAGAAGAAGACTAAATAATGTAAGGGACTTTAAAGTGGGATACTTCCTTCCATATGTTTATTGCATAAACATTCTAAAATAAACAATGTGGCTGCAACATCGATATTATTCTGTATGGCATTTCATGAACAAATCAAATGAAGCAACTAATGAAAAGACAGCAAGCAAATGATGTGAAACTGTCTAGACAACTACTGAACAGTGCTTTAATGGAAATATCAGAATAAAATGTATGAAAGATGGCAGAAAAATAGATGACGTCTAGAATGATGCAATTGTGAAAAGAGATGCTGATCTGAATGTTGAATCGCTGGGAAGGCAACAGGACCAAAGGATAAATTATATGCAAAGAATATCACAATCATGTCGAACATTAGCAAGACGTGTAATGAAATGTAGAAAAAAATCTGAATACATAGTGGACATGAATCGGCTTATCACACCAGGTAAATTTGACTTGGTTGCAGAGCTCCAGATAATTTTTAGGGTTAAAGAGTGATCACTCCCTACTTTGAGCATCAAAAGAGTGATTCACTCTCAACCCAGTAGGTCTAATCCCTTTTTAGAGAAACAACAAAAACTGTTTTCGGGAGAAAATTAAACTCTTAAAGTGACATTTCAGAATTTTTTGTAATAAATTTTACTTTTATTTTTATCTGAAAGAGCATATTTCCTTATGAAAATTCTGAAAATTTCGAGCCAAAATATTGCGCCGTTTACGAGAAATTTATATTTTTTTGTTAAAATTGAACAAATTGTTGTGGACAACAGTTCGGATTTATATGCAATTTATCGATTATGTCTCAACTTTAAATGCGTGTTTCTCGCTTATTGGCAACAACTTCAAAAAACCAACAGTATTTATACTCATTAGAATAACCAATCTTGGCATTAAGACATACTTTAAAAAATTGAAATCGGAATGAAATGTCCCTTTAATTATAGGATTACCTTTCCTTGCATTGGTACTTCTTTGATTCACAGGGCTCAACAATGTAGTAAATTACAACAAAGTATTCAGAGTGAGTGATTCCGCTATTCACAGTCAGTTTCTTACTGTGCTGTATATGTACTAGCAGTTTCCTACTGTGGAACTATGACATAAATGTTGGAAGTTTAAACAAGGTAGTGAAACACAATGAACTATCTACAAAAACAACAATTTTCACTATTCACAGGCAGAAAGATACCACCCTTTAAAACAATGATCCCTCCAGCGACCATGACCATATACAGTACTTGCTATCTTTTTCTGAATACTGAATTTGCATTTTATTTTCACATTATAGGACACAGATCGCTCTGAAATCATCCACGGAAACTCGGCCTGTCTTAATTTTCAGCCAATTTAGGGTCTCAACTGATCCGCCGACGTTATGTAGTCGGGTAATTTGTGCGGCCATTTGAATGACAGAATAGAACTGAACTCGATAGATGCAGACGTATCCTCCCCGCTTGGCTTAAAAAATTGTCAGATTCTGACACTATTTTCTGTTTTCTTCTGGACATGTTACTTTGCGACGCAACAGACCTTGCAATCGTAAACAAAACGATTCGGTGTCGAATTGAGACTTCGTAAGATTCAGTAACCCATAAAATTGGCTACTTTCTATTCTATATTATTCTGCATGGCACCGGTATCGAAATGGCTGTGATTTGTAAACATCCGTTGACGGATAACGGGAAATTTCTCTTCGACGCTTAGAAATAATTCCAATGCGTTAGCAAAAAACCAGTAACTTTCACTCGCTCTCGCTTGTTAGGAATGCGTTATTTGAAAATTGAATGCGTCTTGCGACACACACAGTTGACTTTGAAATGCGTTTTTTACATATTTTAATGCGTAATAACGCAATCACGCATCTTATCTGGAGCTCTGCTTGGTTGTAAGCGCCACTAAATTAGTGTGTTACGAAAATGGAAAGGTTTCATCATCTGTAGGAAAACTTATTGGATACAACTTGACTCACATAATCCAGGTAAAAAAAGGCTTTGCTATGAGAAGCATGATGAAAAGACTTCCACAGGCTAAAATTTTCTGAAGTAGTTCTTTTCTGAATGGAACCTCCGTGTTAATACTTTTTTTCAAGAGAATGAATGATACAATCAACAAACAAAATATCAAAATAATATCGGAAGATCTACAGAAACTAACAAATTACCTATTGCAGGAGATGAAAAGTAAGATCGCCTCACTTCGAGACAAACCACGTGCAGAAAACTGGACCAGGTTGGCCAAACTGACTCTCATTAGATTGATTCTTTTCAGCAAGAGCAGAAGATCCGAAGTGAAAAAAAAATGAAGGTATTCAAAATGCGCCCATAAGTAGCAGGAAGAACATCGAGGGGAGTTACAAATGGCATTGACTACATCTGCAAGAATGCTAGCTGAAATGTTAGTATTCAGAGTTTATTATCAGCTTTATAATATGAAACTGTAAAATGCATATATGGAGAAAGAGAAAGAATATCACCAATTTATAAATATTTTATTACAAAGACGTTATGTAGCATGCAGTGTGTATGTTGACGACATGACTCCGCCCATTTTTGTGATGAATATATGAAGATATCGAAGCACATTACCAGATAACAAAGTCTATCATGAAATTTTCCTTAAAACACAAAAAGTCATTTGTATGAATAATGGTTTTGATGTTCACCCATGTTTTACGTTTCCTCACTTTGAAAGAAACAAATAAATATAGTTTGATTTCAATAAATCCGCAATTCCGGATTTCCGTTATATCCTCGTTACAGAGTTCTCGTTCGTGCGAATTAATATGTCGTCTTCTGGTGTAAACAAGCACTATCAGTGGGGAAGAACCACTTCAGCATTTATGAAGTTTCCGTTATATCCTCGTTACAGAGTTCTCGTTCGTGCGAATTAATATGTCGTCTTCTGGTGTAAACAAGCACTATCAGTGGGGAAGAACCACTTCTGCATTTATGAAGGCCAAATTTTTTTCGGATATATTTGGAAAATAGGCTGCACTTCGCAAACTATCGAAAGAGGCAAGCACAAGACGAGCTTTGATCCGTGCAATAACTCTTAAGAATTGGAACCAAACATCGTATATATGCCTAGGCCTTCCGATTCTGCGCAGACCATTTCAAACATTAGCTGAACGCATTACTTAGATAGAGAAATTAACACAGGGGAGAGATACAATAATAAATAAGTTTATTTTGGTAAAAGAGTACAAAACATGGCATAGTAAAAACACATTATAGCAATATTGCACATAATTAGTTATGAAAAAAATGTAACAACCATGTTATGCGCTCCATTACCAAGAATAACACAAAAAAGAAGAAAGTTAAGTCCTCTTATTTCCATTGAGGACTGGAATGAGAAAGTAAAGAAAGAGGAGACCCATCGCATCATAGTCAAAACACACTAAACGCATACATATCAAAGTAGTATATATAGGCAAAAAGAGAAAATGCTGGTTATCTGAATGCTCTTTTGTCTAAATGTTCCCAAATTATTTTCTCCTTAGTAGTCTAAATCAAAACCAGTGCTTGCTTGGGAAAGCGTTAATGAACAAACAATGAATTATACAGATCTACTTCAACGAAATAAAAAAGTTTTGAGAGAAAGAAAAGAAAAAAATCTGATTTTGTTCACTTTTTAATTCTCCTTCAATATTTCATATTCTACACCAATCAGTTTTTTTAGTAGATCTACGTATCTTATAGCCGCATGCCTGCTGAAATAGGGCATAAATTTAAAATGATGGTTAATTTCTTAATCCTTTCAGATTTGAGGAAAAAGAAAATCTGGTAATCCAACATTTTGGTAATCAGTAACTTCTGTTATTAAAAGCACCATATTCAATAACTTTTTCACGTCACTTATATTTATATTTTCTTTTGGAATAGTTCCAAATTCGACACACCTGTTTTTACCGATATAAAGTAATGGGATTGTGGGAGTTGACAAATGTTGCCATTTTGGCAACCGAAAATTTCGAACGTACTAGTAGTTGTTCCTTACTTTTAACATCTCCTTTCAGCGTCTTATGAATTTGATACAAATATCACCACACAATCGGATGACATTCATATTGAGGATTGAAAGTGACATTTCGCAGCCATTTTTCATAAATGTTACTTTAATATTATCTGAAAGAGCACATATTGCACAGTTTACGAGAAATATATATTGTTGTGTTTAAATTGATTAAATTGTTGTGGACAACAGTTTAGATATATATGGAATTTGTTATAGCTATCTCCACTTCAAAGGTGTGTTTTTCGCTTATCAGCAACAACTTCAAATCAAAGTGCTGAGAGCACTGTAATTGGACGTCTCTGATTGATTGAGCGGGATTGTACATGAACGAAAGATATTTTATTCATTCTTCTGTGTTTAATTCTATAAGTTCGGTTTCGGACATACGAAATCGGCTTTAATACCAGAAAACCTTTCTCAGGCTTCAAATTGATTTGATTGCCGTTTCAAGACAACTGATTTGTCGCTATGAATAATCACTATTAATTTGATTACCAAATTCAATTAAGGCCATGCGATTTGCACTTTTGTCTTCTTGTTTCGGTTTACTATGAGTATTGTCGTCAGTTATACTTTTCATTGATTTTATAAAGTACGCTACAAAGCAATTTATTCAAAATGTAAGCCAACGCGCTACATAAATGAAAGCCGCGATAGCTCACTTAGCAGAGCACTCACCTTGTACTCTTTACACATGTTATATCCGGAAGGCCCTGGGTTCGAATTCTACTCAGACATTGTTCTTTTTAATCATCTTTTTTTATACGCCGCCGGATATTGGCGTCATCTTCTCCGTCTGTCCGTCCGTCCATCCTGTCCGTCCGTCCGTCCATCCGTCTGTCCGTCCGTACGTCCGTCCACTTTTCTTGTCAACACAACTCCTCCTAAGTTTCTGGCTGGATCTTCTTGAAACTTGGTCAATGTTATCACCTCAATTGGTAGATGTGCATGAAGGAAGGATTTTATGGTTCGTTGATTTTTGCCAGAGTTATGCCCCCTTAAAAAACTTAGTCTCTGGGGCTTATTGAAATTGCCGCCTTGTCAACGCAACTCCTCCTAAGTTTCTTGCTGGATCTTAATGAAACTTGGTCAATGTTATCACCTCAATTGGTAGATGTGCATGAAGGAAGGATTCTATGGTTCGTTGATTTTTGCCTGAGTTATGCCCCTTAAAAACTTAGTCTGTGGGGCTTATTGAAATTGCAGCCTTGTCAACACAACTCCTCCTAAGTTTCTGGCTAGATCTTAATGAAACTTGGTCAATGTTATCACCTCAATTGGTAGATGTGCATGAAGGAAGAATTTTATGGTTCATTGATTTTTGCCAGAGTTATGCCCCCTTAAAACTTAGTTTGTGGGGCTTATTGAAATTGCAGCCTTGTCAACGCAAGTCCTCCTACGTTTATGGCTGGATATTAATGACACTTGGTCAATCACCTCAATTGGTAGATTTGCATGAAGGAAGGATTTTATGGTTCATTGATTTTTTTCTAGAGTTATGCCCCCTTAAAACTTAGTCTCTCTGGGGCTGATTGAAATTGCAGCCTTGTCAACACAACTTCTTCTAAGATTCTGACTGGATCTTTATGAAACTTAGTGGATGTTATTACCTTAATTGGTAGATGTGCATGAAGTAAGGATTTTATGGTTCATTGATTTTTGCCTGAGTTATGCCCCCTTCAATCTTAGTCTCTAGGGCTTAATGATACGTGATACGCAATCCCTTCTAGGTTTTTGACTGGATATTTATAAAAACCTTTTTGTGAACACAACTTTTTACAGGTTTTTGTGTGAATATTTATAAATCCTTGTCAATGTCATTTTTTTGTCTCAAGTTTTATAAGTGGCGGTGTATATTGTGACCATGGCACTCTTGTTCGACTTCTATCTCCACCATCGTTGGCGAAAAAACGACCGCAGTGATTTAGAATCGATCTTAACACAAATTCAACGAAATAAAGTAATGAAACGCCGATCATTTACATACAATTCCGCTCAATCAATGAGAGGCGTCTAAATATAGTGCTCCAAGCACTTTGATTTTTATTCCTGTTTATAGTAAAAAAAGAAAAAAAAAAAAAAAAACGGTAGCAGTTTTCCCTGGTTGTGGTTACAAAACAAATTCAATACATACTTTTCCTGAAACAAAATACCAGATGAATTGGAGAACCTAACCATGGATTCCTCATACAAGTACTACCGCAGCATCCTTACATCTACAGATGTGCATAAAAAGAAGAAATTGGGAATGTGCCGTCGGGAAAATGGCAGTGGAGTACAATAAGCAATTTAAATCTTCATATCATTATCAACGAAAATTTGAGAATAGCAATATCCCTATCTGTAAACATATTCATACGATCATCCAGGTACCATCTGTTGCAGACCCATTGCTTCATCTTCTTAGCTCAATACACGTAAACGGGTCTCTTAAACGAAATAAATACAGATCGCTGTCACTTAGTCTTATACTAGTAATAATCATTGTTGTCATGATCATCGATCAGTATGTAAATAGGTCATGATACTGTCGAATATCAGTGATACAGATGCTGGAGAAAAAAAACTCGTAAGAGCAACTATTTTTCTGAATAGGTGGATTTCACTAGTGTCTCATCTGAGGCTGTTCAGATTGAACCCCGATTTGTCATCGAGTCGAACCCGAGTTGCGAAATGAACTCACTCCCCGATAATCAATTTCAAAACCCTGGTTCCAAAGTACGTCTCGTGGAAACCCCGTTCCTTTAAATATGTCAAAGACTTAAACAACAATGATCAAAGAAAAGGAACCTATCATACACAATACGTACATTAAATTTGGTAATCATTCTAAAATGTGTGTTTTCAGTAAACACATCAAGAAAAACAAACGTTTTACAGAAGAAATAATCCGAACTGGTTTTGAACCAACGACGTTCCAAATTTCAAACTGAAAAAAGGTTGCGAGGTTAATCCTTTCCCGTTTGAGCTATCGCTGCTGCTGATGATATAGGGTGTCTGTTTACATTATAACCATAGTGTATGCATGTATCGCTTTCTAAAGATCTTACCCTTTACACAATAAATATTACGAAAGTCAAAAAACTACAAGAAAATGATTAAATCGAAAAAAGATCGTAAAGTTGGTTAAGACGTGGCATGAATTGAATCGGCCAATGAATCTTATAGTATTTGTTAGAGAACTCATAGAAAGTAGGAAAAGATACGACAGTTTTCCTGTATTGTCGCAAAATCTATTTTGAATTTTGGTCAACTGGCAATTGAGTCTGTGAAAGGGTTTTTTGGTAATGAAAACCCATTTCGCCTGTCCAAAAGTGGTTATAAGAATTGTACGTCCTTCCGGACGTCCAATTAAAAAACTAATAGCATTTATGTTCATAAGAATAACCAATCTTGGCTACAAAACATACTTTAAAAAAATTGAAATAAAAATGAATTGTCCCTTTACGTCAGTCTCGCATTTCAAGCATAATTGGATCGCTTCCCAAACAACATATAAAAGTCGAATGTAAGCATTTATGATAAAATCAATTACTGTACCTTTTGCAAAATAGGAATAAAAAGCAAAATTCTACGTGATGCGTTATCGGTTCACAAGACCGAGTCCAGATTAATAGAATTGTTAATTTTTATGTGAAATTGTCTCGACAACTACTGAAGATTGCTTTAATCGAAGAATCAGAATAAAATGAAGAACATTTGCTGAGTTGTATGAAACATGACCGTGTAACAGATGAAGTCTAGAATGATGCAATTATTAAAAGAGATGCTGCTTTGAAAGTTGAATCGCAGGGAAGGCAACAGGACCAAAAGATATATAATGTGCAAAGTATCACAATCCTGTGGAACATTAGCAAGACATGTAATGAAATGTACATAAAATCTAAAGACATAACGTAACATCGCAGAGGACATGAACCGGCTTATCAAACCCAGTAAATTAGACATGGATTTAAGCGCCACCAAATCAATGTGTTACAAAAATGAAAAGGCATCACCATCGGTGGGAAAACCTATTGGATACAACTTGGCTCTCATGATTCATGTTAAAAAGTCGTTGCTCTGATAAACAATGATAAAATAACTTAGTACAACACAAAAAAAAATCCAGAAATTGTTCTTTTCTGAATGGAATTCCGTGTTTATATTTTTCCAGGAGAATGAAAGACACGATCAACACACAAAATGTCAAAACAATACCAGAAGACCTGCAGAAACTAAGAAATAACATTTTCCAGGAGATTAAAAGTGAGATCGCCACTCTTCGAAACATACCACGCGCAGAAAACTGGACCAGGCTGGCCAAATTGACTCTCAGTAGATTGATTCTATTCAACAAGAGAAGAAGATTCGAAGTGAAAGATTCGAAGGTATTCAAAATGTGTCCAAAAAGTAGTAGGAAGAACATCGAGGGGAGTTCCAAATGGCATTGAATACATCTGCAAGAATGTTAACTGAAACGTTAGTATTCAGATTTTATAATCAGCACTGTAAAATGCATATATAGAGAAAGAAAGAATCGGTCAATGCCACCAATTTATAAATATTTTATAACCAAGACTTTGTAATATGCAGCGTGTATGTTGACGGCATGATTCTGCCAATTTTAGTGATGCATATACATGTATAATGATATCGAAGTGACATTGCCAGAGAACAAAATCAATCTTGAATTTTTCTAAAAAGACAAAAAATTCATTAATATGTACAATGGTGGAAGGATCAATATATATTGCTTCTACTAAAACCGCAATTCCGGATTCTCGTAATATTATCGTTATGGAGTTGTCGTTCGTGCGGGACGATGTTGCGTCTTCCGGCATTAATGTAAACAAGCGATAACAGTGGGTAAGAACCACTAGATCTACTGCATTTTTGAAGGCCATAATTTTGCGGGTAGATTTGGAAAATCAACAGGTTGCACTGCACAAACGATCGAAAGAGGCAAGCACGGGTCGAACTTGGATCCGTGCAATAACTCGTAAGAATTGGAACCGAACGTCGTATATAGGCCTAGGCCTTCCCGATTCTGCTCAGACCATTCCAAGCATTAGCTGAAACGCGTTAGACAGTTTGAAGATTCCAATAGGGAACTTACCACAGCGGAGAGATGAGAAAGTAAAGAAAGAGAGACCCATCGCAACAAAGTCACAACACACTAAACGCTTACATATCAAAGTAGTCTATTGAGGCAAAAAGAGAAAATGTTGGTTATCAGAATGCTCTTCATTCGCCAGAATGTTTCCCGAAGCATTTTCTCCTGGGTACTAGTAGTCTAAATTAAAACCAGGATTTGTTTGGGAAAGCGTTAACGAACAAACTTCAACAAAACAAAAAAAAATTGAGAGAAAGGAAAAAATTGCTGGTTTTGCTCACTATTTATGGTATACAATCAATAATTAAAAACACTACTTTCTAGCCATACGAAATTCACAAAATAACACACTCGTAAATGGGCAAGTTTAATAAAATCGAGACCAAAGTGTGACGTTAAAATGTTAAAACTAACAGCTATTTTTACAGAATATCATCCAGATTTCTTAATCAAGAAGGCTAAAAACTATTCTAAATGGTGAAGCAGGGCCAAAATTATATTTTAAATTCATATTCACTAATTTTTAGCCAAAATTGTGTGCACAATCTTGTATAATGACAGCAAAAAAGCGTTTCACTCCTGACAGCATATAAATTGCACAATATGAGAAATTGTGATCCATAAATCACTAAATAGTAGATTGCAGAATAATCACAAAGTTGGTGCCTTCCTAAAACTAGAACTGTCGCAAAGCGGACGAATACCCTCCACTAGGGCCTTGTCACTGAAAAAGTGCTATCGGTCAAAATGTTCTTGGCTTAGAGCATGGAAACGGATTTTAAACAAAGTCAAAATGTGACCTTGACCTTTGACCTTGGTGACCCAAAACAGTAGGGCACCTCCATTGGTCATGGGCAACAACTGTGTAAAGTTTCATGATCCTAGGTCAACCGGTTCTCAAGTTAGAACACGTAAACGAAATTGTAAATTTTGACTACTCCCCCCCCCCCCCATAATAAAAACTTCAAAGTGGCATAACTCTGAAACTAATGACTGGATCAAAGTGAAAATTGCAGGTGCACAACTTCATATGATAGGAAACATCCTGATAAAATTTTAGAAAAATTGGTTAAAAGCTGTGGGAGAAGAGGACACAAGATTATGTCCACAGACGGACGGACGGACAACCCGATTCCAGTATACCCCGGGCCCCCATAACTGTTGTGGGGAGTATAAAAATGCGAGTCATGCATTTCTAGCTGAATAGACAAAAATGAGAACACATTTTAACAAGAGTTGTCCGCTGACAAAATAGCTCGCCTATACGGGAGCTTGTCACAAAAACAGCCAATTTTTCAAAAGTAGGTCAAACCCCAAGGTCAAGATCACTAGGTCAAAGGTCATGGTCCCAAATGAAAGGTCTTGTCGATGTATCCATGTATGAAATATCAAGGCTGTATCTCTAATAATGCCTGAGATATAGGCCAGGTTAAAGTTTTTCAAAAGTAGGTCAAACTCCAAGGTCACTTGGTCAAAGGTCATGGTCCCAAATGAAAGGTCTTGTCGAGATGTATCCATGTATGAACTATCAAGGCTGTATCTCTAATAGTGCCTGAGATATAGACCAGGTTAAAGTTTTTCAAGTGAAGACGCGACGGTACGCGACGCCGACACTAGGGATGTGACATTAGCTCCTCGGACATAAAGTCCCGGTTTGCTAAAAAAGAAAAGTGTTTCACTCCTGACATCAGATTCAGGGGGTTATTGCATAAAACAGCCTCCACATTCTAAACCAGTGAAGATAAAATGAAAATGTAATGTAATGATGCACATGTTTTGTGTATTAGAAGTGCTCATTGTAGTATCCTGTTACTGTGTTTTATTTACCACAGCTTTGAAATCTTACGCAAGTGAAAAATGTCACTTAAAAAGCGTTTCTCTCTTGATATTTTTGACATGTTTTAATGATGTTTTTTTTAGTAGTGAAGCGATTTTCTGTAAACTTGGTACCTAGTATATAGACACAACAACACTTCTTTTTAGCATTGATTGGGTTGAATATGTTCCTCTGTAAAAGCAGAGGCATGTAAAATGTGAATGGTCACATTTTTTTTAAACTTGCCCAAATGCACTTCAAAAAAATTGATTCACCGTGCCGGATTTCAATGTTATGCTTCAGAAAAAATTAATTTACAAATATTATTTTACTATAGATCTATATTCATATGCAAGAGAGGTAATTTTGAACATTTTTGTCAAATATTTCCATAAGTAGATAGTCTATATGCATTAATTCAAAATTCTAAACCGTTCAAAATGATTATACTTCGCAGCTTGTTTTTGGAATTTTTGGAACTACTGGTACTTTTCAAATTTCGCATCTGGGTCTTTGATCATGATGTTAGTGAGGTTTTGGATACCTTAAGTGGAATGTTTGAACTATGACAAAAGGTTCGTTGGAAAAACTCTTACGTAGTATTATGTATACATGTATCTAGATCTGTTTCCAAAAAGGTGACATCTTTTTATTTCTATGACGTCATATGACTAGAGCGTGTAACCCAAAGTCATGACGTCATATATCGACACTCGCCTTCAATGCTACCTTTCCAGGGTGATTCATTACTTGATCAAAATGGGTACATACACGGACGCAAGATGGCGGACAACTAACAATTTTTCGTATATTTTCCTAAATTGGAAAGTACTGCTGAGTGCTCCATTCGTTACCATATTGGGTCTTTTCGTAATACCGGTAGTAGATCTACATCGTTCTTGCGGGACAGTATGTTTACTTCGATTTGCCTGTTTGACAAGCGACAATTGTATTTTTTCATCAAACAAATGATTAATCAAATGAAAATGATTTTATTTGTAACTTAATAGTGGAGTATTTAAGTACGTCTGCAACTTCCATCATTTTCCCCGTGGTGTGCATAAAATCAAGCGAGTGTCGATATGTGACGTCATAATCTTGCTTTATACAATCTAGTCATATGACGTCATAGAAATAAGAAGAGGGGCAACTTTGGGAAAAACTGATTCATGTAGGCCTATACCTTATAGGCATACGCTGTGATTTTTCAATCGAACATGTAGATCTATCTATTTTTTTTTTGTAATTGTTGAAACATTCTATGTCACATGGTTTTCCACTGTCGGAAAGCGATTGATATCGAAAAGGAATAAGTGAATAGCAAAGGCAATATTCAGGAAAGAGGAAAAAATTCTGACAAGACCTATCAGCAATTTCTTTTTTCTAAATGTTTTCCCAAACAAACTAGGGACATCAAAGTCTTGTTAAAAAATGGGGTTAAAACAAAATTTGAAGAACTCTAAAAGTGCCGAAAAATTATTGATTTTTTAAAGTGACATCAGTTCGGGAAAGGTCTGAATTCGTTAACGTTGCCGAATTCGTTAACCCGTTATTGAATTCGTTAATGATGATATGACAATTGTTTTAGTTATTTATTTTTTTATCTATCTTGGCTTGGAAGTGGTTTAAACACCTACCGCTGGAACATGGCCCTCGCCTGTCGGACATTTGTTGATGTTTCTTTCGCGTTCGTGTATATTTCAGACTACATAACACAGTTAACGAATTCCTCAATGGGCATTGAGGAATTCGTTAACTTCCTGTTTTGTTGGCATTGAGGAATTCGTTAACTTCCTCTTTTGGGACAAAATTTCTTTGAAGATCAAAACAATAACAAACCATCTAGAATCAACTATTTTTTTCAAGTTTTATTACATAAACATAAAATCTTCATTTACAAAAGGCCTTATCTCACCACCTACACCAGATAAGTCCACACTAGGTAAGAATTCTAGTAAATAAACGCAAACTAGTTTTGGACCCCCACCCACCACAGGTCCATCATGCACCATCTGCCCTGTATAAAAAACTGATGTCCTTCGGAGTTCTCCTCTCTGGATCCTGGTAGCTATTACTGTTGATAATCCCTGGGGCACCCGGCCAGCTGTCACACCCCTGTTGTGCACGAGTACGGCGTTAACATCGCGCTGATTGTTGACCTCCCTCAACATGGTCATCCTCTCTCTAACTGGAGGCTGGTATCTGAAGTGATGGTACCTGAAATTAAATAAAATTACTGCAGTAGTCTTATGAAAAGATTATTATGTCCCACTATCAAAGGATATTGTTTGATATATTGTAATGTATAGAAAATGACACTTATCGAGTGATTTTCTATGTTAATTATATCCAGCATTTCTTCTTTTTTCTCAATGTTTATAAAGCTTTTGTTAAAAGTACAGTAGTTCAGTATAGGCTCTTTTCTGATAGGGTTCAATCAGATCACTATCAGATCTATATATTGAAGGTTACAATTACCAATTGTTTAGTCTCACTCCAAAAAAGCTGCATTTACATACAGATCTAGAACTTTCAAACAAGAAAAGATTTTGTTTAAATTTATTTGTGAATGAGTTTGTGTTTATCACTTATACCTACCCATTAACTGTGCTGACAAACAATATAGGATTCAAATCATGCTCCCAGTTGTGCTCTCGCCTAAATTCTTTCACAAAATTCAGCCACTGATTTATGTTCTCCATTGTTTCAGACAAGCAGACGGAATGAGAAGTGGTGAGGGTCGTTCATGAAGTAAGCAATACAATTATGGGAAAATGTAAACTAGCTAGAAGATCTCTACGATTTGGAGGACAGTTTGAAAGAAGGTGTAGGTGTCTGATTCATGATCAAAATTTGGAATACGAACGGCTGTTTAAAAAATCAAGCAAAGAATTCGAAAAGAAGAAGTTGCAAAATCTGATAGATAAAAAGTTGATATCCCCCAAGGCTAAATGGATATGTAGTAAATGTTTATCAATTGAGATACATGAAGGATTAGAAGTACCAGTTCCAGACAATGAACCAGATAGTTCAGAATCAAGTGATGATTTAAACAATACAAATGACTATGACCAGAATTCTGTAAAAGAAGTTTGTGAGGCATTAGAAAAGGGAGTCATGAACAAAACAGACTTGTTGATGTTGTCGAAAGCTTTTGGAAAATGTCTAAGAAAATCAGTCAATGATGATTTAAGCAATATTTCTAAAACATATAAGGATATAACTGTATTGAAAGACTTAGATTGTAAGGAATTTCTGAAGGACAGACCCACTGAATTGACTGATTTTATAAATAATGTGTGTGGGATTGATATAAGTTGTGTGAGCAGTAAAAAGTTATCAACCTACTGTTTGCTGATTGAACAGCTTTACTTTTTGAAAAAATTGAACTTTATTGGACCATTCTCCTTTTCACAAAACATTGTAAAATGGAATCTCAGTGGTAGCAAGACTTGTGTTGCTATAGATGGAGGAACATCTGCATCGGGGAGCGTAACAACTTTGAAAAAGGTCTTAATTGACTCTTCTATGGCTGAAAATAAGTGCTTTCAATCTGGTGATGTGGATGTATTTTTTGACAACACACAAAGGGTAGGAAAAACACGACGTGTCCGGGAAGGAGGATCAACCCCAATGGATATAGCCACTAATGTTGTTTTCATTCAAAGTGGTAGAGACTCAAATGTACAAGAAGATCCAAGTCTTACTCCAGAGATATGGATGTCGAGAGAATCTGGAAATCCATCTCAGTATCATGATGCCTGTGTACAAGACTTCAATAAGTTCAAACGGAGCATGCAGGAAGACATTATTAACAAAGATTCCTCAGAATTAGTGTATGATGCTGAATCAGTAGAGTTCAAAGATCATGTGTCTGTGAAAATGTTGCTGCATTCAATGAATATAGATAAGAATGTTTGTGTCAAGTGTATGAAAACATATGACAAGTCCTCCAGATACTGCCCAAATTGTAACCACGACCCGAACTTTTATAATGAACGCAATGAGTTGTACAGTGATGTACCATCATGTCATTTTGAACAACCAGCAAAGGTGAAAATGGGAGAGGTGATAGGTGTTAATCCAAACAGTAGAGATTCTGTTAAAATCGTTCTTAAATTTTTTTTGAACCAATGCAGTGTTGGAAATACTAGAAAATGGATTCGCATAGGCTGTGATGGTGTTCCTTATTCAATAGCAAACAATTTGATAGAGTCATTAGTACTTTGTAGCATTTGCAATGAAGAAATTGATCTTCACAAGGAATCTTTTGAACTTCATATCAATGACAAGCATTCAGATTCTCATGAACATGTTGAAAATAGAAAGGTGTTTGGAAAAATCCTGCTCACACCTGGTGCAGGTCATATAGAAATTAACCTACTCAGGTCTTGCTTTTCATTCTGTAAACATATTTTCATAGAACACATAGCTCATCTATTAGGGTTTTGTACACAGAAGGCCAAGGATTTTATTACCAATTGTGGCAATCATCATTTGTCTTGGCAAATAGCAATGATCATTTATCATGCATTTTCTCAAGAATTAATTTACTCTTATGTGCTTCAGTCATTAAATGAGAAGACAGAATTATCCACAAAAAACTTCATTACGTGGAAAAACAATGCAAAGAATCAAAGTATATTGTTTTACTATGATTTGATTTTCAATGTGTTTCTAGGTTTAAAATGCTTCAGAAGTGGAATAAGAAGAAACAACTCATTGTACAGTCTTGCTGGCAGGCAGATTGCTAGTTTACTGTTCTTTATGGGAAATCATCGCATCTATCAACGACTTATATGCAACGATCTTACGATACGATCAAAGGCACCATCAACAGTTAATGAATACATAAAATCCACAGAGTCTTATTCTGTGTCAGGGGATAGCACTAAAGGAGAAGGTGGTGACTATATCACAGAGAATCAGAACAAAATTTTGAAGCAGCATTTAACCCCTGGGGTCCCTACTTTTAGTGGATGGCAGACAGCATCAAGATGTGATGAAACATTACGAGAAATAAGGTGTTCTCTCTTCAATAGATTAGGGATGAAGGACCCAGGTACTGACGACACTGTCACATTATGTCATGACAGTGAAATACAAATGTTGAGGAGGGTTATCAGGTCTGCGAAGATATTTTCATGTCCACAGCAAGATTCGCCTGTAAAGGCCCTGGATGGCAAGATAATTCACGGAGATTTGATATATTTCTTATCAATTGCAGATGACAATTTCCGGGCATACTTAGAGAAAGGACCTGGTGTTGATCTAAAGCCAGTTTTTACAACTTATGACGAGGAAGACATCTATAACGATGTGACAACTTGGACATTGAAAAGGCTAAAATCTGAAATCTTGGTTGTTTTGGATTCTCTTCATAATGAAAATATTTCAGCTGTATACCAGGATCTTTATAAACAGAATGTGGAGAAAAAAACAAAGCTGGCTCATGTCCAATTCTTAAAAGAGATAATGGAAGTGAGAGATGCACTAAGTATACTCAATCAAACAGGCACTTTTGAGACAAATGATGGATAATTTATCCCTGTGATAATATGAAACATTGGAAATAGCTCTTTCAAAACTACCGCTGAATTAAGGTAAGTGTTGATTCAAACATCCATTTTGTGTACAAATTACAAATATTCCATTGGGTATGTTTTCACTGGTACTCACAATCTATGCTTCTTAGAAGATTAACTCTTTTCCAGAAAACACAATTGTAGGGCGGTCCAATTTGAACGCTGCTGCAGATGACTAACTAGTTGTTGATACCGTGTGATATAAATTTACATCATTTTTTTCTATATGTATCATAATGAGTTTTGTAAAATTTGTACAGTTTGCACATGTTTGTGCCATCGGGCATTTATTTTGAAATAAACTTGATACGGTGTGTTATTTGTACAACATGTAGCATAGAAAATATTGAGACAAATTGAGAAAATGCTGATTATCAGCATTTTCTTTTTTACATCATTGTTTTCTAACCTTCATTGATTAGGGGCGTCAAAACCAGGTCTTGTTTGGAAAAGGGTTAGATAAGTGTTTTTTTTTCATGAATACAAAAAGAAAAACACACATGAGTTGATGATATTTTGTAATTTGGTAATGGCATAATACTATTTGAGGTTAAATCCTTTCCCAATTAATTATTTTTTTTCTGTTTTAATTTCAAATCTGTTGCAGATGAATGAACTGATGTTGATGAAGGTGACAATAGAGTATAAAGAAGCATAGCAACTATTGAGACAAAAGGTGAAAATGCTGAGTACTAGCATTCTCTTCTATTGTCTCAATATTTTCTCAAGCCATTTCTATTTTGAAAACAGGAATTGATTGCTTAAAATGAACAGATTAGACCATCTAACTCATTAAAGAGTTATAAATTAATTGAATATTATTTAACAGTAACAATAAAATATGTTTTAACAACTTCTTAAAAATAATTAAACTGTAAAAATGAAATATATTTTAACAATATCTCTAGGGCTAAATAGGATAAAATTGTAAGTGTACATACAGTGTACATAATTTACTAGATTTTTTGTAATTAGCTTTACAAGATAAAGACTTTGAAAACGTTGTGGAAAATGAAGAAAATCCTGGTGACAAGCAATTTCTTTATTATCCACAATGTTTTCTAAAGCCTGTAAGTGTAGGGAGTCAAACAGCGTCATTATGTGAATGGGTTATTTAATACTTAATCTCAGTACTTTCACCTAATTTTAATTCATTTGGGTGCGTGCTGTTTACAAAAAAGGGCACTTTGGCCAGAAATGCTCTGTTCTTATAGTATAAGCCTATGCAGTTTTGGTGGACCCAATATGCACAGTCTTGCCTTCTGGTCTTTGGGTTAGTGTAACCACACCCAAGCCAGAAGGAAGACTCTGCTGAGTCACCACATATTCTGCATATGCTAAGAGACTTTGTCTGTTTTTTGACTGGGACTAGGGAAGGCCTTGACGTTGGTTTGATCTTCCGTCGAACTGGTGAATCCAAGGTCGTAGGGCACTCTGTCGAAGTTGTGGCGCCCTGATCACTAGTGGGAGCAGTTGACTCAGAGACGTTGCTTCTCTCCGTCTCGTTGCTTCTCTCCGTCTCGATCTCTTCAGGCCCTACAATTAATTCGAAAATCATCTGAAACTCTTTAAGAAGTGCGTGTATTTATCTGAAAGGGTACTGGTTTGTTTGATGTCATCAATAGAGGAATTTAGGAATGAAGAAAGAGTTGATAACTGTCAATTTCACCTTCCCCTTTAAGTTTCATCATTTCCTTTTCCGTCTATGTTTCATTATCCTATAACGTACATATTTTCGATTGCAAAGTCAATTAAGACATTGCTTTTTATCGCCTGCAAGAGCTGTCAATTTCAATGTGACAAAGTCCAAAATGTTTTCGTTATGAAACATAAAGACAGTTACGAGTACTTTTGTTGCGAATTTGTCTTGATCAAGTTTTGAAGATGAGAAAAGAAAGCAGTCAATGGGTATGATACAGTAGCCATTAGAAAGCTGCATAAGTTAAGTAGCTGTTTGATTCGCTCTTTCCCGGCAAAGTACGTGGATTACTAGAATATTGATGAAAGCAATATAAACACATACATTCACACACATAAAATATATTTACGAGTATACATTTAACAAAAGTGCAAATAATCAGAGGCTAAGAAGCTGTACTTTAAAGCGTGACATATTGTTACATCAAAACCTGTCGAAGGAAAAGAAGAAAATTGTGACAACCAACATTTTCTTCTTTCCACCCAAATGATTTCTATGCTGTCTTTAAATGTTCAACATCATTTCATGTGTGCTAAATAAGAATATAGACCTGTTTTAAATAATATTATTGTTCAAAATGGGTTATTTTTTCTCTCGACTGATGACACACCTTTACTCTTATATAAATGGCTCTTGCCATTATCCCATGTAGGCGTGACCTCCACCCTCACCCTGCAATGGGTCTGTACCTCGAGCTCTTTAGCCTGAAAAAAAGAGAGAGTGAAAGCCATTCTTCTCGCCAAAATAAAGGCGCGAACATCTGTCTTTGAGAATACTGTACTTATATGTATTATGGATTATCCTATTTCCCAAATAAACTAACTTTAAAATATTTTCCAATGAATAGTTCTAGTACATATAGCGAAGAATTGATTTGTCAAATTTGTTCCTTTTTTATAAACCAGAAGCTTTAATATCCTTAATGTAAAAAAAAAAAAAAAAAAAAAAAAAAAAAAACATCTGTAAGATTCACTGGTGGTGAACTAAAACAATATTCACTACAATAAGGTATAGATATTTTGTTGCGTTTAAATGTGGGGTTATAGTTTTTTTGCTAATGACAATGAACTTGTTCTAAAAACAGACTAGGTTTACCGTTTTGTATTGACAAACTGTCGTTGTTGTTATAAAATCTCGTAACTACGGCTTCGATAAAGCCGTAGTTACGATATTTTACAACAACACCGACGGAATACATTGTTAGCGAATATTTAAACGTCCCTCGGTTTGGCCGAGTTCACCACCAGTGTGATTGCAACTGAATAGATGTAATTAGGTCTGGTAACAGATTAGGTATTTATAGATCTCCAATTTTCTAAATTTTTACTACAGAGACTCTACGGTAAACATTTCAGTTGTGGATCCAGGGTTTAGCCCATTCAAAGGATATTGTATTGTACTGCCAAATGAAATTATATATCTTTCTTTATAATTTTAAAATCGATCAGTAGGCATATCTAGGCCTACATCGTTTTAGACATACAGCCAGAATCAAGCTCCCACTAATGTAATTGTTTTTTTCGCTGTCCTCTGTGTATTAGGTCTAGATTTCCTGGTGTCGTTAAGCTGGTCTTCTATTGCGGCATAGTAATTTTCCATCTATAAGAGAAAGACAGGTTTATAATGAGCGCAAACATATCGGATGAAAAATCGTGTTCCTTTAGAGATCATTGTTTCCCTACATCTTCAGATCTATTGAAATAATGAAACAATGGGGAAAGATAGATTCTATCAAGAATATCTATAGATCTAGATCTAGCCTAATTGCACGCAATTGAATGAGGTAATGTAGGCATAGGGCTGAATTGAATCAGGCTAATATATGCTAGATCTGGATCTACATGGACTTTGCATCCTTGTAAACTATTCGTCGGCCATGTTCACAAATTATGTAGGCCTAACTATGTGCTGCTTCTTCAAGCTGTAGTTACGGCATTTTAACGTGACGGACATATTTTATAATCGTATTCCCTTGTCATGCTTGAGGGTCGCCACTTAAATTCTTTCCAAAGCAATACCAATTGTAATGTACATGCTTTCGACTCCCTCATGAAAAACTTACGGGAAACACTTTGATGAAAATGAAGAAAATTATTACCGGCAAATTCTCCTTTTCCATTAAAGTTTTCTATGCAAGATTAATCTATATTGAAGGCTAATCAAATTATGTGTTTATCAACATGATCGTGACCTGGTACCGATAAATTATTGGTTACATAGTGAACGACCCTCTTTGTTTTCTAAGATTTGGCGGGAAATTGGGGGTCAAAGGTCACAGGAGATGACGTAGTAAACTCAATCTCGGTCTTCTGCAAGACTAGACGATGGTGTTCATGTTTGCAATTCATGGTGGATTAATTTGGGGATTTACGACTTACGCTACAACTTTTTGAGCAGGCAAGTCAAATTGTATGAGGTTATGAGCTTACGATTGTTCGTTTGGTGATTTTCCTGGTTGTTTTTTATTCATTCCCGGTGAAACTTTTCCGGAAGTGGTAGATGTAACACAATTTCGCGGATTTTTTATACCGATCTTTCGTAATTTTTGCCGATTTGTGTTTTTTCCTATATTAACGAATTCGTTAACGCCTAATTAACGAATTCAATAACGGGTTAACGAATTCGGCAACGTTAACGAATTCAGACCTTTTCCGAACTGACATTAGTATCCGTAGGCCCAAATCCCTTATAATCCACAGAAGTTGGCTTTTAGCTAATCCGAGTCTTCTCTGATGTAAATACGCTCTTTGATATTTTGATTTTCGCTATTTAAATAGCGAAAAGTCAAAATATCAAAGAGCGTATTTACATCAGAGAAGACTCGGATTAGCTTTTAGCATGTTGTCGCACCGTTTATAGACTTTATAAGACAGAATACAAGATTCATACAGTAAATGACATAAATCGATAATCATGCAGCGGTGTAAAGATATGTAAAATATTCAAAGTGGGTATTATCTGCCAGATAGTGTTTACGAAATGATGTGATATTGGGTTTTAAATCCATCGTCATCTAAGCCAATACAGATCAGACAGAGCTGACATTTGGCACAGATGAAAATTAAAGGCCATATTTCATTTATGTACAGTTATTTTTACAGTAAATTATCCAGAAAATAAGTAAGTAACAGTAAATGTGTATCTTTAAAACCCTTTCCCAAACAACAAAATAAGGACCTATCCAAATTAAGTTTCGCTGATTGTCAGAATGCAACTTTTTCAATATAATCATCATTGTATAGATCTACTATATAGAAAATATTGAGGAAAATGGAGACAAAGCTTGTTATCAGCATTTTCTAACTTTTTACTCTTTGGTGTAGAATATTGAGGAAAAACTATTTTTTGAGCAGTCAGCATGTTTGTCTTTTCTCTCGAAACTTTGTTGATTCTTTGAAGTAGATCTATGTAATTCATTGTTCCTGAACGCTTTCCCAAACATCCCCTGATTTTGATGTAGACTATCTTGGAGATAATGCTTCGGGAAACATTTCTAAGCAAAATAAGATATCTATCAGCATCTTCTCCTTTTGTCTCAATGTAACGTTTAGTGTGTTGTGACTATGTTGCGATGGTTTTTCTTTGTCTTTACTTTCTCATCTCTCCGCCGCAGTAAGTTCTCTGTTCGAATCTTTCTACGATCTAACGCGTTTCTGTCAATACCGTCTCTGAAAGGGTCTGAGCAGACTCGGGTAGGCCTAGGCCTGTACGAGGTTTGGTTACAATTCTTACGAATTATTGCACGGATCCAAGCTCGTTTTGTGATTTCCTCTTTCGATAGTTCGTGCAGTGCCACCTGTTTTTCAAATCTGCCATTCATAAATGCCAAGTGGTTCTTTCCCACTGACAACACTTGTTTAAATTGACACCCGAAGACGGCATACCGTCCCGACGAACGACAACTCTGTAACCGTAACGACGATACCGAAATTCCGGAATAGTGCATTTGCATGTGTTTTATAGTGATGTCTGTCTCTTTTCTTGGCTTTACGTAGTTTCTGAGATTTGCTCGAGGTTTTCCGAGGGAAATTGAATATGGTACGTTACACGTTCCCTGATTTTCATTAAAAATAGCGTCTACTCTCATAATTTCATACTTGTTTCGATTCAATATCATACAAGGCCGAAAAAGAAACGCCGGGTACATAAAATATGCAACACACATTTTGTTGCTTGGCATAGAATAATGAAAATCGGTCAAATTTATTTATTGTTCGCTGTCGAACGGTACACATGTTTAAAACTACACTATACCTTACCTCTTCGCACCATGAGAAGGCACGTGCTCAAATGCAAGAATTACGTGCAGGGGAAGGTCATTGAGTTTGCCAAGGGAAATATTTGAAGTCTATTTGATGCTGTCCAAGTATTCAGATCGATTTGCACCAATACCGTGATTGTTGGAAGTCGAGTGAGGACAAGCTATAGCAATGTTTCTGCATGGTCTAGGCCAACAGCAGGTTGCTGCACATTTTGGAGTCCATATTCAAATTATTGAACGTTTTGTTAAACATCTGCGCATGACGGGGAAGGTCAACGACCGACCGTGAAGTGGACGACACGTACGCGCGTCACGACGCCACGTCTGGATCGTTTTGTGACACTTTCTCACTTACGTTATCGCCTTCTTTCAGCTAGCGAGACTGCAAATAACACTATAGCCAGTCATAATCGCCATATTAATCTAGATCTAGTTCGAAACCGCTAACACGAGAATGGCCTAAGAGCCCGACGTCCTTATGTCGGTCTGCCGTTTACCCCTGTCATCCTTAAAAGGGGGTATTTTTCACATAATCAGCATCGGAAATCGATTGAAACTTCAACAGCTGGGTTCATTCACGGAACACGTACATGATACGCAACACGTAATGATCATTTGTAATTTTGCAACGTAACACGTAAATATTTCAAATCCAACATTAACTAAAAACATTATCTCGGAACGCAATTTCATTTAAACTTGATAAATTAGTGCAGGGTGCAGGAATCTATTGGACATTAGAATCATCAAACGAGATAATCTCCATTTACCTATTTTTATCACGTGATAAACCTTGGATGGAAAGAAAGAAGACCTGGGTTTCACAACAACACCACGCAAATCCAGAAGTCACCCAAAAGAAGTGCTGGCGGACCTAGACTTCGCTGACGACATCGCATTGTTGTCTGATGGAATCAAGGAAGCCCAGGAGCTACTACTACGAGTAGAAACTTCATGCAAAACTGTAGGACTTCGCCTCAACAGCGCCAAAACAAAATCTCTGGCATATAACTTAGACAACCCAACGTCACTCAAAACTGTAGATAGAGAAGTTCTGGAATGGAAGAAAGACTTCAAATACCTCGGATCCTGGGTTGACAGCACCAGTATATACATCGGAGTTAGGAAGGCCCTAGCGTGGAAAGCCTTGAACGGGATGTCCAAAATATGGTCCTCACAATGAAACCAGATCTGAAGAAGATTCTTTCTTTCCACAGTAGAAGCAATTTTACTAAACGGGTGCGAGAGCTGGTCTTTGAGGGAAACCCACGAGAAGTCCCTCGACGGCACATATACAAGAATGCTGCGGAAAGCCCTGAATGTACACTGGACATCACACATGACCAATGAACAGTTATACGGGAACTTGCCGACCGTCAGTAATAAACTAGCCTCGAGAAGACTCCAGCTAGCGGGACATTGCCATCGACACCCGGAACTAAGCACGCAGAAGCTGATACTGTGGGAACCAAAACATGGATACCAAGGAAGAGGTCGACCAAGGATCAACTTTGTCGACACACTGAAACTTGACACTGGAGCTAAGATTACAAATGAGCTTGCCTCACTTATGGAAGATCGTGGCGTATGGTCGAGTATTGTGAAGTCCCGGCTGCGGCCGCCCTAAGTCAAGTTAAGTCAAGATAAACCAACCTACTTTCACCGGATTATGGGAGATTTCTTTTCCTATTAAACAGGGTGTCCCATAATATCTGTTACTACTTTAAGCATTTTATTATGTATACCTACTAAAGGAAGACATGCAAAAATGCATACCACAAGAAAGGTGGCATAATAAAGTTTTTTTTAGTTTAAAGGGAACAGCATGAGATGCAGTCATTCACATACAAAAGCGATTTGCGTTTTACAACACATGTTCCACATGACGTCCGTTTTGTTGAATTACGATGTCACAGTGGGTCTTAAAGTTCCCAATTACAGACTGGCACGTGTCAATGCTAATGCGCTTTATCTCTCTCCTATAATTCATTTTGAGTTCATCTCATGGTTTTGGTGTTGGTTTGTAAACATTGTCTTTTAAATATCCCCAAAAATAAAAGTCAATGGGCTCGGGTCAGCGGAGTGTGGTGGCCACTCAAAGCGCATCTTCAGGGACGCAACTCTCTCTCTCTCCAAATGTGTGTTTGAGCCATTTCTAGAACTTTTCTGGAAGAAGCCTATTCAAAAGTCGCTCCGTCTTGTTGGAACCACTGATCGCTTAGGTCAATCCCCTTTCTGCGTAGAGACTGAATAAAGTTCTTCCCGAGAACATCAAGTTATCTATCACCGTAGATCGTCCCGGCATATCCGTTTTCATCTTCAAAGAAGAAAAGTCCAACGACACATTGCTTGCCGAGTGCTGCCCAAACCGTTACCTTGTCGCTTCGGAATCTTTGGCTTCAAACCTGTCAAATGTCCGTTTTATGTTCATCCTTGATATTGGTTTCATAGTTGGATATTGTTTTGATAACTTTTGTATCACTAAAGTTGGAGATAGTGTATAATAATATAGTTTTACTATTTCGATTCCAAAATTATTATCTGAAGCCATTTTGAAAATATGAACAACGTCAAATGACGTGACTTCCTGTTATTCGACGTCATATATTTTCCCGCTTTTTTCATCGTCAAAAACACTATTCTATCCGCTTTAGTTTGATATGAAAATTATGTCTGTATTACATCTAATAGTGAAACAGCAAGCGTTCAAAGTAGTAACATATATTATGGGACACCCTGTATCTCTGAATGCTTTGAAAATGATTGAACGACAACGCATGCACTACCGGAATTATAGAAAGACCCAATTGAAACTAACAGGAAAGATGGTGACTGTGGTTGCTTCATTAATGACGGAAGCAATTGCTCCGCCAACCTTTAAGCGAGCCGTGACTTTCATCTTTTTAAAACTTGCTTAGAATGATCACCACGACAATTTCTATATTGGTCATGTGGGGTTAAACGAAAACCCTTGTTAACTCTGTTGAGGGCAATTTTTTGGTCAAATTTGGCAAAGGATCTAGACATTAATTCGAACAAATTTAAATGGTTGAATGAACATCATTATGCCAAATTACGGAAAAGACATAAGACCACTTGGATCTCACCAGACCAACAGACTGAGAACCAAATAGACCACATAGCAATCTCACGCAGATGGCGACGGACCCTTTCAGATGTTAGAGCCTACAGAGGGGCAGATGCTAGCACTGACCACAACCTTGTCATTGCCAAACTCCAGATAAGAATCTCAGCAAAGAGACCAACTGAGGAGACAAGATGCCCAAGGTTTGACAACACGTTAGGGACAGAAGAGATGAGACACGACTTCACCATTACTCTCCAGAACAGATTCCAGGTTCTTGCAGACATGCCAGCAGCCACCATAGAAGATATGTGGAGCAGAGTCAAAACAGCATACACTGAAACCTGTAGAGAAAAACCTGGAACTCGCAAACAAAAATTCAAAAGTTGGCTATCAGAGAACACAATTTAGATAATCATTAACAAAAGAGAAATCAGACAACGACCAATACAAGCCAGAACCAGAGCACAAAAACAGAATTTCCAGGCAGAATACAAGACCATTAACAAAAAAAGTTAAAATGAGTGCTAGGAGAGACGAGAGAAATTATGTTCACCAGTTAGCCTGTCAAGCACAAGAAGCAGCTCACTAAGGAAACTTAAGGTATGTGACCCATCATTAAAAACTCCACTTTCTAGCCATACAAAATGCATCAAATTACACACACTTGCAAATACACTTCAAATAAGTTGATTCGCCGTGTCGGATTTCATGATTATGCTTCAAGAAGAAAATAATTTACAAATATTTTTTTACTCTATATTCATATGCAAGGGAGGTAATTTTGATCATTTTTGTCAAAAATTTCCGTAAGTATGCATTAAATCAAAATTCTAAACCGTTCAAAATGCTTACGTTTGTATTTGGAATGGAAATATAACACAGTTTAGGATTTACTAGCACTTTTCAAATTTCGCCTCTGGCTCTTTGGTGCTAATGATGGGTTGTATACGTTAAGAACCCTTTACAATATTACTCGGCTCCTGTCTGGAAAAATGAACAACACCAACAGACCAGTCAAAGACAAAAATGGCCAAATTCTCACCAAAATGGAAGACCCAACTTTTGCGTTGATTGGGCCTCTAGAATTCATACAAGGTAAGCGCAAATACACAAAAGCTCACCTTGTGCAGAAGTCATATCAAGTTACAAACATCTTCTTTTAGGTGGAATAACACATTTTTCGTCCTATGAAGCAGACATTCCAAGGAAATTGCAGGAAATTGATTTCCAGAAAATAAGAACAGATGAAGTTCACGATAAGTGATAGATTCGGAAAGGTGTTAATAAATCAGCTAGGATCGCTCAATTTTGAAAGGTGTTAAAAAATCAACTAGGTCACCGGAGGACTAATTATGTGTCACATAGATTGAGGCAATTGGGTAAGCCTAAAATAAAAGTAAATGAAATGAGCAAAGACAGTCACCCTTATATACTTACATAGCTCCATAAACATTTGATCTAATGATATCAGCTGTAAAAGAAATGAGAGGCTTTACACGAAATGAAATAGGCATTTGCGCGTTTGAGACCCAACCCATAGCTCTGACTATAGGACATAATCTTGTCAAAGTTGCAGCGCCTATAAAGAGGAAATACTTTCAGGTCAAGAGATGATGTTTTGAAAGCGTGGAATTCCTGGAACTACACGCATCAGACTGAACTCACAATAGTTCATCGTTAGCATTAGCTACCTTAAAAGGTTAATAAACCAGCTACCTTGCCGGTAACCAGTGACTTGCTTGTGCAGAAAAAATACTGGTTTGTCTCACAAAGGAATTGTCTGTAAATGCAAACGTTACAATGACTAGGACTACAAGATACAACAAACGTTTTTGCTGGACAGCAAATAGGAATGATGAGATGTTGAAAACCTGAAACCTTTCCCGGGGACATCAAAAGCAGGGTTTGAGAGGTGTTTGGTTAATAAAGCATGGCAACTTCTTTCTGATAAGCAATGTTCATTTACTGTAATTATTCGCATTTCCTATGTTTTTGTGCCCACTCAATTGTGTTGTTCATTTTGGGATACTAGTACTCCGAGGTCATTGTTTTCTGCAATAGATGCTTTCTTGCGCTGTGGTTTGTCAATTCCCTTGTTTGGTTTTGTCCTGGGCCCTTGATCATGTATTTCACAAGGGAATATATATGGTTGATACCGATTAGACTTGATTTGAACATGAATTGATTTCCCGCAGATTTCTCGTAGCCATGATTTACTGAGAGAAAGAAATAACTGTCAACATCTAACATGGTACGGGGACGACTTTCCCTTAATCGCTCATACGCTTTTACAAAGCACCGGTTTGGTTTTTCGAAATTGTTTTAAGCCATTGGCTTAAACTTTCGGGCACCCTTGGGATTCACGCATGCCTGGTTTTTGTCTTTCTTGGGTGTGTTTGAGGTATTTGTCCGAGTCCTCATCCTCACATAGTTCTATGTCACCCCATTTTCACTCGTATTGTTCGCGTCCACTTCGCATTCCCATAACTAGGGAAACGGTCAAATGTAACATGTTCACAATCACATGTGTGTGTGGGGTGTCAGATCCAACCTGCCCTCTTTCGAACAGTCTGACGATAGCATTGTCTGTCAGCTCGTCACTCTCACTATGTTTGTTGCCATGGTCCCTCCCTTTTAGATAAACCAGTTTGGCCGATTTGTGTGCGGAAATAGTGGATTCTTAGTACTTGCTTTGTTAACAGGTTGGAACCTGGTATTTGTTACAGCACTGTTTGGTGGTGGGAGTTCGTCAAAATCAGACTGAATAAGCAGAAAGTTAATTTCATCCCACGTTTCTTCATCTAACATGACAGACATTTTGTGTTGATGTTAGAAACTGATGCAGACGACAACATTTGGATATCCTCATATCAAAGATACAGAGCCAATATTTACGGAAAAGATAAAAAATTGCAGAAAATGAAAAGTGGAAAAGCTATTGAAGAAGGAAGAAATCTAAACTATAACAGTAAGCGGTATTATAACTTGGTATAAGGTGCATGGTAGAAAATCTATGCATATATTACTGGGAGGAAATTTACTTCTATTACTCGTCATACCAGTATCATCAGAAAATAAAGATGGAAAATAAGAAAATACCAAATAGAATTTTAATTTTTTTTATTTCATATATTTGAACATGCGCCGTTATTACTAGTATTGTTTCATTTTGATATTTGATCTGTTAATTCTACTTTTAACTTGAAATTTGTAAAGGATAATGAATTAATGAAAAAAATTAAAAGATAGTAGATACAGTGATTTAATGAAATCTATGTTCAAATAGAAGAATCTAATCTAGATTTAGACAATAATAGATCTAGATTAGATCTACTCAAGTTGATTATGAATAAACATTTATTTAATGCATGTCAATAAATACTGTGAGGTATAATTATATTTCCGTCTGATCCTTGTCCGATCTTTGTCCAATCCTGGTCCAATTGTCCTATGTCCTGATCCCTATGATCTTCTTTAAGTGTTATTATAATGTAATTGTATGAGTTTAAAATGTTACTTTAAAATGTTTTAGAACTAAATATAAAATAATGAATTTTGAAAGAAAACTAAAAATACTGAGATTTCCAAGTTGTCAATCCAAAATTCCAGATCCAATCGCTACCCTTCCAAGAACGCTGGCGGTTTTTATAATTTCGCGCCTCTATACACTAGGCATCCAAATGGGTAAACAGGCATTGAGTGACCAATCACAACAAATGCTCCTTCAGAGTCGTTGCTGACCGCAGCCAATGATTCAGCTTGCAGAAATCCTCGAGTATTGTCGTGTCTTTCACGTGAAAATCCACCAGACTGTATTGCATGCAATGCTCCATTTTCTATGCAGCATGTTTTCATCGATTGCGATTGCGATATTTTAACGCTGACAGTTAAAGAACGCTCTTCGAAAGTTTGAGTTTGAGTTTATTGGGGTTTTACGCCGTTTTCAACTACCAGGGTCATATCGCGGCGGCTGGAGCACCTACCCATGGATTCCTGTTGTTTCTCAAACCGGTACTACCACAACACCCTTACCGAGCCTCCAGCTGCTCGCCCACTTAGGTTAACGATTTCAAACCCATTGGTGGGTGACAATTTTGTCAGAAAGGGTATTAGCCGCGGCCGGGTATCGAACCCGGGACCTCTCGAATGAGGGTCAGATGCGCTACCAACTGCGCTAAGGCCGCGGCTTGCTTTTCGAAAGTATTCGTGTTGAATCAATTTTAGCTTTCCTCAAAGACAGTAATCTCTATAACAAACTTTGATATGACTTTATTTCTTCCTACATCTGTGATATTAATTTATGTGATAAATACTTTTCATTATAGATTTCATTCATATATCATTATTGATGTTTACATTCTTAAGTAATCAAATACGTTATTATTACTATAGCACGGACTTTGATTGTCCAATCGAGTGGACTCGTTCATGGGTACCCGCTGATCTGGGAGGGGCCCATGTGCCTTCGTCCTCACATTGGATAATCTTTGGTTTTTCATGTGGTATTTTTTTCTTTTTTACATAATTTCATTTTTACTTTTTACATTTGTACACACATGTTTTATCTTTACACATAAATTTTATTTTATTTTTTTACATTATTTACATATAGATTACATATTTTTGCTGTGCGCGCTAAATGACCCTAGCTGTTGATGCGCCTTAGAGCTACTATTTCCCAGATTTTGGACCAAAATTTGTCAAAAACAAACGAAATGTACACTTTTTAAGCTTTATATGACCTGATTAAATGATTACGACAAACTATTGAAGCAACGACTCATTTTTTCGCAATTTGATACCGAATTCATGAAGCGATGTCGAAAGTAGGTCAAAAACAGTAGGACCTGCGACTTTCTTAAATGACGTCACAACATACATGATGACGTCATATGAATCTCGTTTGAATCTTGGTCCGTGCTGTATGCGCATGCGTGACAGTTAAAAAATAAATTCAACCGCATCTGAGACGGGGTTGAATTTTGGTTTGGATTCTCCCTAAATCCGGCTATCTCTCTTATAATTTCGGCTCAAACTCTGTCTGAATCGCATATTATCAACCATTCTGAGGTGGCCAACACAAAAGTTTTGCATATTTTTTCAACAAAAATCATTTTTTGCAATTAGACCATCTGTTACCATCACCCTTTAAAGCAGCATTCATTCATTCGAGTATTCATTCGAGTATAGTCTCCTTCCGCCGTACACGACGTTACTTCCGTGTTCGGATTTCCGAAAGGCCCTTACGGATCAATAAAGTTTATATAAAGGGCCAAGTGCTAGACATCAAATATTCTAGTAGTAACTGGTAAATATCGCAATAATGACAATGTGACCGGTCATTAAGTGTAAGGGAAGGGAGTCTTGCTACAATCTCATGACAAACAAATAGTTCCGAGTCACCGACTGCCACTCGGATCCAAAATTCACATTTGTGACCCGTCACGCTAAAAGGGACCTTATCCGAACTCCAATAATCCAAATTTTGACAAATTTGTGACACTCAGCACAAGTGAACCAAATACTGTATGAGAAAATGAACATACAGTTAGATAGGGAAAACATTCCAGATTTAAAAAATTACATACAAGTGAAAAGTGTCGGCCTTAGTCAGGCTGCGCAGACTGACTAGGGTCGATATTTTTCACACATGCTATAAGGTCCCTTTTAGTGTGACGGGTCACATTTGTTTTCAACAACAAAAGCCTTACTAAAGACAACGGTTGCAAGAATCAATGCTTTGAAGTAAGTTATCAATTCTTGAGATTATAACGCTTGTATTAAATGTACTTCATGCGTTTTAAACTGGTTTTCGCGAACTGTCTTACTCCGAAGTTGAAAATGCAAGGTCCTCCTATTGCCGATTAAAGACAATGTAAAACTACAAATTAACGTCTGCGAACGCTAAAACTAATAACAGAATCATGTATACGATTATCACAAAATCCCTATGCATGATTCAAGACTTGCAACTTTGGTTATAGGTGTGCCTCACATTACACTTCCCCCTACAGAAAAAGCATTACTACCCATTTTGTCAAATTCTTTAATATCTATTTGAAGTACAAGCACCAAAATTTGGCACACATACTCGTTTAAGGTTACTGATATGAATTAAAATATGTTGGCCACCAGAAATTCAAGATGGCTGCCATGTTTCAAGATGACTGCTTTTCCTACTTTTGATTCGCATATTTTATCAGATAATATCACTACAGTGCCAAATGTTAATGATATTTATGTCCATGAGTATCATGAAAAAAATGGGAAACCAAAAATATAAAAGCAAATCCAAACTAGAAATTCAAAATGGCTACTACTTTTCAAGATAGCCACTATTTCCATGATAGTGTTGATAAAGACTACAGTGTCAAATAAATACTATTCTAGTGTCTGAACTATCTTTCTGTTTTGTTTTGTTAGTTCATAAATGTAATATTAAAATCAAACATCAATTGGAACTTTCACTTCGACCATTTTAGCCTCACTCAAAACATTGGAAATTAGTAGACATTAGACAATTTGCAATATTTTGAAACAATGCTCTATCAGGCAGAGCACATGCATCTACAACAACATTTTCTGCAAGTTTTAGACAACTACAACTAGACTCAAATTTTGTTAAAGTTTATGCCCTACGTGTTTAATACGGAAATTCTAGAAGTATTTGTTGCAACATTTATTAATACATGCGGTATTTGCATGTACTATTCAGTAGGAACTTTAACAACTAGGTCTAATGCTCACATCTGCAGCTGCATATTTCTGTATAAATATGGAAAAATAAATCACATCTTTTTAAGTGGCATTCAGACTTGCAAACACACAAAGTAAGCTACTGATGAAGAAATATTGAATAGAGCTGTGATGACTCCATAAACAATTTAAGCCTCATAAATGCATGTGCAGATTGCCAGTATGGAGACAGATTGCCCACATCAACTTTCTAATGACCACAACTTCAAGAAGCTATATCGCTGACTTCATGTTGCTATTATCATCATTTTTCTGCCCAGAAGAAGTCAGTTTTATACATTTATATTACATTAATATTACTGTGTTCTTTCTACACTAATATGCAATCCTCTGAAACTCTCATACATCAGCTATAGATAGCCATGAAACAAGGACAATCTCGAATAACGCAGTTGATTCTGTTGTTGGACCTCCATCACCACATGATACTGAATGCTGGATAGAGCTAGTTTGGATATTAGTTTTGAGAATTTGTAAAGCTTACTGTAGCACTTTTGTTTCAGTTTACTAGTAACTGAATTTGTCAAGAATATGCTTTTTTGAGAAACAATTAACATTAACAACTGGCATCATGTTTGGCTTATTGATCATAGTCATTCATGCACATTTATGTAGTGTCCGTAGGCCTTTTAAGTTTTAGAACACATCTCACTTAAACAGCAGTGTTATTTAGTAATGTTTAATCTTTATATTGGTTAATACAGTTACAAATTTACTCATCAAATTAAAAGAAACATCATCACATGGCATGCTTTTTTTCACGTTTATATTTGTAAAATTTATAAGACCAAAAGGGTAAAATACTATCAAATTTAAAAGCCAGAGTAAGGAATCTTTGTCTAGATTGTGATTTTATTGCCACAGAAGCATGTGCAATAGTTGTTACAGAAAAAAGTTATCACAGATATATGAAAGTTGCGTATAAAACTATACTAAGAATTTCTTAGTCCAAAAAAAGGAAGATGTTCATAAAATTAAATGTCAGAGTAACAAACCTTTGCCTAGAGACTGGTATCACTGTCACAAACGCATGTGCAAAGATTGAAAGTGATAGCTGTTGCAGGCAAAAAAGTTATCACAGATATATAGAAGTTGCATGTAAAAACCATGAACTTCTATTTCCATAAGGGTAAAACATCCACTGAATTACATACATGTTAAAGTAATGATTCATTGCCTAGAGGCTGATATTATGGTCACAAAGGCATATGCAAATTTTCAGAACAACAGAATTAGTGGAAACAGAGGTCTGATAAATTTACACAGTCATGAAAATTTTACCAAAACATTACACCGACGTCGATGCCTGGGTGACTAGAAAAGCACCATATTCTACAAAAAGCCTCACTTAAATGCAACTTCTTGTATAAAAATCATTTTTTATGATACTTAAATATTACTATAATGTAAAAATTCATGACACATGTAAGATTTTGGCCATAATGACATCCATTATCTTGACAAATACACTTTATAGCTTGCAATCCGTAGTGTCCGTAGGCCCTTTATCACACTATCTACAATGTAAACATATAAATATGATCACTCTGACAAAACATGTGTTTCGTGAAGAGAATACTTTGAACTAATAAAAATTGCCAAACAATTTACTTTTTGTCAGGTTTTATGAAACATGCATAAAAGACAACTTAGTGGTCCAAGTATAATTCAGCATATGACGATAATTTAATGTAGTTGTGATAATATTATTGACGGTATTAACACAGTGCTTCTGAAATATTTTGAAAATCTACTTGTCCACGGACAAGTGTATATCTAAAATTTACTTGTCCGGATCAAAAACCTACTTGTCCGTACTTAACCCTTATGTTTTCCATTTACTTCGTTTGTACAGAGCAACAGAAAATAGTTGGTTATATTGGTGTTTTGTATGATTATCCAACCCTATGTTGTGGATACTCATTGATCTCGTCTTGTTTAGAAGATTCCAATGAGTATCCACAACACTGGTTTCTATAATCAATTAATGCAATAATATTGTATTTGGAAAAACCATCACCCCTTTTAACTGTAGCTCTGACTGGTGTATTGTATAACATTACGACTGTCTGGTGTGACCCTGTGTCTACAACAAAATCCTTTATTTAACTATCATAAATTATTTTATATAATATTGTGAGAAAAAGAAAAAATTCTTTTCCAAGCATTTTTTTTTATTTTTCAAACAATGCCTCTACCTTTTGGGATTTTCAGTGTCATTGAAATGTTGCAACTATTTCAAATTTGACCAGTCTAAAATGGACAAAAATATTCAATACATGGCAAACTGTGATACTTTTATTTCCAGAAAATAACACAACTTTATTTCAAGAAAATAACATGAACTGATAGCTCTAACTATATGAAATAACACATTGGTTCTGAGACACAGAGAGCTTTTTGTCTTGGACTAGATTTTCACTTTCACTAATTGAAGCATGACTGTCACTGGATGATGGCTCAATTACATTTTCCTTTGATTGTCATTGTTCGTACAATTTTATTTCCAGAAAACATGAACTGATAGCTCTGACTTTATGAAATAATACATTGGTCCTGAGACACAGAGAGCTTTTTGTCTCTGGTCATCTTTTTTTGCTCTTCACTTAAAGATTCTAACACGTCTTTGACTAGATTTTCACTTTCACTAATTGAAGCATGACTGTAACTGGATGATGGCTCAATTACATTTTCCTTTGATTGTCTCTGTTTGTAAGGAAGATGTTTAATCCCTGTGCCAGATTCCAACCAATGAAGTACTGAAGAAGTAGGATCGAACTCCTCCACTTTTGGTCCACTTATAATAATTCTCATTTGGTTCACCAGATTTTCTTGTTTCGGGACACTTCTTGAATCTTCTTGAAGTTTTCACGTTGTTCATTGTTGAGAAGGACCTTTCACATGCCGCTGTAGATGGTGACATGCACAACATCAGCTCTATCAGGGAGGAAATGTTTGAATACTTCTTGGAATCGTCCTGAAGTAGAAACGAGTAGTCTGAAAATTTAATATTTTATTAGGCATCATTTCCATTTCCCTTTTGATCAGAAATATTTTTATTTGACAGAAAATATTCAGATTTTTGAAAAAAAAAATCCTTTAATGAAAATTATTCTAAGCTGGTGTCTCCTAGTCTTGAGTTCTGTCAAGTTAAATAATTTGTCAACTGTGTGATGAATGAAAAATTCAAAGAGAAATTATGATTTTTTTATCAAATCAGACTTGAATACATGGAAACTTTGTTATTATGTATTGCAGACTGTGAAACTTTGAAATTACAGCTTGAGATTGACAAAAAAATGAATCATTTTTTTAAAAAAAATTCAATTGTCTTTGTTAATACCAAGCTGTATTTCAAAGTTATTTTTTAAGTATAATTTCTACACTGATTATGAAGTTTTCATTACTTTTAAAATGTCTATCAGAAACCCAAGGAGGTGGCAGCCGCCAGTCATGGAGTATCTCACTTTCATTTATTGGAATTCAGTAGGGATAGCACGCTCCTCGGATGACAGGATGTCAGAATAATAGTTGCAAAGGGGCTAGAACAGACTCATTACCATGTGTGGCCAATGGTTTCAGCTGTAGTGACCAGTTTCTTGTATCAAATGCCTGAAAAAAAGAAATTGATTGCTTCATGATAATGTTGCTTGGTTTTATTTCATTAACCCTTTGCCAAACAAGACCTTCTTTTGACGTCCTTAAAAAAAAATAAGGCCTGGGGAATCATTGAGACAAAAGAAGAAAATGGCTAGCATTTTCTCCTTTTGCCTCAATATTTCCATGCTATTATATACTAATTCCTTACACAAATTAACACTGCTTTTGTAGTTCAAGAAGTCTAAAATTTGGCTGTTTGGGAAAGATTTTAGTCTGCCACTGACAAACTACCAGTGTGTCTGTCTGTCACAGGAATTTACAATTTAAGTTCAATGTTACTTCAGCAAAAAAGTAACCATTGACACTGAACTATGTAATTTTGGATGAGCTTTGACACTAAAAATTTTAATAGATGCAGTCTAGAATTTATTTGTTTATGCAACACAATATCTTTTTTCACTAATACTGGACTTACCACTTCATAAAAAATGAAAGTGACGAAATGAAATTGTTATGTATCCCCATGTGTTGGTGAATCTCCCCCTGTATCCCAGCAAATTATTTCACATTGGATGGGTCTAAAATGATTGTCTTATGGTTATCTCCCACACAGTGAAACTTTTTGACACCCCTCAAGAAAATTGCCTGGTTTAATATTGTGAAATAATGAAGAAATTGCTAGTGACAAGCAATTCATTCATTCTCCACAATACTTTCATTCAAATGCAACAGTTTTAAAAATATTATATACTTGAACATGATGTCAAAATTGGAAGTTCCGAACAGTCCAAAATTTTACCCTCTGGTTAAAGTGTTAAAGTTATATATCCTATTGGGGTATTACCTCAAAATAGCACAGAGGTGGTTCAGATAATTTTGAAAATCTGTCTAATATATCATCTCCAATTTTTTGGATAAAATTCTGAACATCATTGTCGTTTTCGAATTCTTTTGGCAAAGGGCCATTAAGTTAAATTCCCTTGTACATCCTTGTAGTAGAGTTGAATTCATTATAGAATTGTTGGAGATTTTCACCAGGTGTCACTGTAATTGAATGTAGTTGTGTATATAGAGTATTAACAGCTTCTCTACATTCCATGATGAGCAAATCAGAAATCTGAAACTGTTGACTTGTTTCTCAGAAATTCTGCGACAAAAGTTAAAATGTCCATCATCAGATGCATGTACTTGACAAATTTAATCTGCACCATTTCTCTGTGAATTTTCTTTGCTTGGCCTTTTTCATCTGCTCGTTTGGATGTTTCAAGAACTTGCTCCAAATGAGTTACTGTTTCCATATAGTCCTTCAGTACAGCCTTCACTGCTCTGTGTTTACTTGCAACCCATCGAATAGACTTGATGTCGGAATAGGCAACAAAATCAAGATCTAGAACTTCTGATAAATTCCGTAAATTTGCTCTTCTTTTAGGACTAAATGAATAGAATTTATACAATCTCTTTAGTGTTGACTCAAAGTTTTCCAAATATGGACATGTTTTCGCAGCATCCAAGACTCCAAGTTCGTTCTAGCCTGTGAGCTACACAATGTGTTACTACAACTGGGTGTTTAACACAGTCAGACAATTGCTCGGCAACTCCATTTTTAGACCCCATGTTAACACTAGCTCCATCCAAATTTACACAGACAAGACCAGAATTGATATCTAGAGTCACTCCAATATCGTTCAAGCCAGACTTAATTGCTGCTGTAATACCATCAGCATTTGGAATCTCCAGACTCTTAATACTGGCTAACTCAGTGCTGGGTTGTTTGGTGTCGGGATCTACAAATCTAACTAGAATGCTCTCCTGGTCAATTGTGGAACAGTGTGTGCTTGAATCCGACATAACAGCGAAGAATTTTGCTCGTGACAGTATATCACTGATACCATTCAGCATTACGCTTGATATGCTTTTAAATAAATGATGTGCATGCATCCTTATTGTGGTGATCGTTACCTAAGGGTACCCCATTTATTTTCTGCAGTTCGCAAAGATACTCAAAGTCAGAGAATGGCCTATTCTTTTTCATTACTGAGTATGCTGTTGTAAACAACTTTTTGTATCTTTCCAATAGTGTGTGATTGTATTTATTAACAACTTTATCAAGCTCTCCTACTTTAACTTGGTTTTTCTGCTTTCTCAGATCCTCCTTATTTTTGGCCTGGCATATCGCATGGCTACTGCTCTTTTCATGGGCAACAAGGGTATCCTTTCTAAACACAGGCTGGCCTTTGAAAAGGCCACTGCTTTGGTCAGCTGACTGTGGAAATTTTGTACAAAATTTGCATGTTCAAAGGTCGTCTGCTCTGGAAAGCCAAGGGAAGTCAACTAGCCAGCATTCAGAAATGCTCGTTTCCTTTTAGCATCGTATGCTTTATCATAATCTTTCTTGCTTAGCCTTTTATTTTGTACGATTGAACTTTTTCCGCGGTCAAAACTTTGGGGAGGAGACGATGACTTATTCTTGTTAAAAAAAACCAAGAGCGTTCTCTGAGTCGCCATTAATGGTCCTCTTCGACCCGGCGTTTGAATTTGAAAACGGACTTGCTTGATTATGCTTTTAATCTGAAATAGAAATCTACTACTTACGCGAAATCTGTTGGGTCGCTCTTCTTTTGGCGTTTGGATCGGGTTGTGAATCTTTGTTGTCGAGTAATGTCAAGGTCGAAGAACGAACTCAAAGGATAGTTTTTTTCAATCCATTTAGTTAAGTATGCGCGAAATTGTGTAGCAAAGACTACACAATTAGCACACAGTCGGCTGATTGTTAAAACTATCCTCTAAGTATCGATGAAACAGAGGTGCGCGCGCACGCGGACCTCATAAATATTCATAAACCCTGTAGCGGAGCTCCTTTCCGACTACCGATGAAACATAAAGCGTCTTACTGATATCAGACACCGTTACTAAAAATATACAGGGACCTTTTTTTTTCCTATTGTAAATTTAAGGCTGCGTCATTGAAAAAGGGGCCTTAGTGTAAAAATTAGTTTTTCTCTTATTTCTCTTCATTTAATGGGCAGAATTTAATGAAATTTTATGCTCATGTAATAAATAGGATGTTCTAGACCATATTCTATAAATAATGTGTGTACAAAAAAGCTGTCATGGGAAAAGGGGGCTTAATGTATGATAGTTTTTATTTTGTGACAAACACTTATTCGGGGAGCATAATCCGTCTGTGACGACTCTTGTTGAAAAACGGTTTTCATTATTACATCGGAATTTTTTACTTGTCCACGGACAACCCAGCTTTGAAAATGTGCTTGCCCGGACAGGTAAATTGACGACTCGGGCAGCTTATTTCAGAAGCACTGTAACAGTGTTGCCGCATTTGAATATTGACAATAAATGTTGATGATACATTTCACTCGCTTTGTGCAATATAACAGTCATTCTAAGACCCTTTGTAAAGCATGTTATGCTCAGGGATGTAGTGTCCGTAGGCCCCTAGGGATGATAATGAACATTGATGTGTATATTTTTTACCGTTCATAGAAAATCAAAATATTTTTATCCGTGGTTGCACAATATGCTTATCTTTCATAACGTATAAAAATATTTGACATCCAAAAAACTTGAATATTTTCAAAATTTGGGTAGGAAATATATGTATCAAGCCGAGAAGTACAAAATTTCATTAAATTCTGCCCATTAGATGAAGAGAAACTAGAGAAAAAATAATTTTTACATTAAGGCCCCCGTTTCAATGACGCAGCCTCGGATTACGAAACGGAAAAAGGGTCTCTAGGGATTATTCAAGGGAGTTCACATGTGAAGTTTCATTGAATTTGGTATAAGGGTTACTTAGATCTGGCTGTGGACGGACGGACAGTGTGGCGACTATATGCTCCCCCGAATTTTTTTCAGGGAGCATAAAAATAAATGTTGTTTTAATTCTTGCCCCCTTTCATACCAATCATATTCGGGTTTTTTGTTACCATGCAAAGATCAACAGAACTAGACTCTAGTCTAGAGCAAAAGTTTGGACAAAAATTGGCACTTCCACAGCAAAATGAGTGGTTTAATAAGATTTGACCTTGTGACCTAGCTAATGACCTGGCATTACCCATTTCTTAACATGGCCTAGATAAATATCATCATGGTCAAGATAAATATTCAGGACAATTTGAACAAAGTTTTGGCCAAAATTGGCACTTCCAGAGTAAAAAGATTGATTTCACGAGATTTGACCTATTGACCTAGTTTTTTAACTGGCATGACCTATTTTTTACATGACCTAAATATCAAGACGTATATTCTGAAAGATGTTCATAATGATTGAGCAAAAAATGTGGCCACTAGAGAAAAAAAGATTTGACCGAGTGACCTACTTTTTGACCCCATTCAAATACTTTGAAGTATTTATAAAAAGGATGACCCAAGGTTCATATCCATGCAATTTGGTTGAAATCTGACCAGTACTTTAGGATTTTTTTTGTAAAAAGTTGACAGACGGACACACAGACGGACGAACAACGGACCGATCACAATACATCACCTACATGCTCAGGTGAGATAAAAAAGTAGGGATGTTATTGAATTTTAATCAAAATCAAGTAGATGGAAATCGGAATTAAGCTCATACAGGTTGCATAACTCAGGGATTCAGTTATATAGCCTACCTCTTTCAGTGTCTTACTGATACCGTAACATACCAAATATTTTAACTTAGTTTATTAATTGTAGCAAATTCTGCAGTCACTACACCAGCTCTTGGTCTTGAAAACCAGTCACTTGAAGGCAATGAAGAAGCTGAAATATTATAGCAGGTATTGATTGTAGACTCAATCACTTAACCATTTTCCAAACGGCAAAGTTTCAGGGTTGTCCATTTTTAAAGATGCTGCTGAGAGCAATTTGCGTAATGATAAAAAATTACAATTGTATACAATATAGCATAGAAAATACTGAGGCAAAAGGAGAAAATACTGATGACCAGCATTTCTTTTTTTTTTTTTTTTTTTGCCTCAATGCTTTCCAAAGCCTCTTTTTGCTAAGGACTTGAAAATCAGGTCTTGTTTTGGAAGGAAAGATTCCTGGACCAATGGCGGCAATAGCAATAATATCTAACAAAGTTATCTTCATTTTGAGTTTGTCCAAACACATTTCAAGAGAATTAAACCGAAAATTCAAACTTCATGCACAAGAGAAATAGTGAAAATTTAAAAGGAGATTCTTTCTCAACTTTTTTCAAGAAATTGCTTCATCTTCTATATGTTAATCTTCTGAACCTAAACCCTTTCCTAAACAGCCAATTTTTTTATTACTACGTTTTGAAAGGAGATGCAGACAACAAAATAAGCGTAATTTTGAGAAATGAAGTTGTTTGTTATAAAATGGATAACATTGAGGCAAAAGGAGAAAATGCTGGATATCAGCATTTTCTTTTGCCGCAGTGTTTTCCTGAGCCTTCTTACTATTATACCGGAGTCTTGTCTAATAACTGCTTTCCCTGTTACGAGATTGCCCTATTGTAGGAAACTGCAGATGACAAATCGAAACTGGTGAAAATAGAATGGTGAAACCTTGACAGGAAAGAAAAAAACTATATGAAAAGGAGATATTTCATGTTTTGGAGGTCTGTAACTCTAGAGGAATGAAAAGATATATCCATGAGGGAAAGAGTTGGTATTACTTACATAAAAATGTAAATAATTTGAAGAAAAAATATACTGACTGAGTTCTTCTATCTGCCGTTTTAATTGTAGAATTTCACTCTTGTAATCATTACACTGTGGGCACTGACTCTGTGTATATACTGCTCTTTGTTGCTTCATGGCAATTATTGGATGACCCTTTTCGTTAAGTTTTCTTTTTCTGGTGAGTTGGCAATGTTGCAGATGATGTCACTACCATCACTATCACTGTCTGGTGTGTCTGTGTGTTTCATTTTGATAAGGTATATTCAGTTTACTGGTTGAATTGTCCCAAATGTTTCTTTTAGCTATCCACATAGCGGCTTCTTGCTGGGTTTTATTTGCTCTTATTTTTCCTCTTCCGTCTTTCTCTCCAACACTGCCACGTCTCTGTCTTTGCTTTAACCTGTTTATAGTGGAGATGGTGATTGGTAGTGTCATTTGCCGCAGATATTGTTTGTCATAAGCTATTAATCAAATGACAAATTTTAGATTAGCATTCCTTTGCGGGCAATCGCATCAATTAATCAACCTTTCCAAAACAGAAAAAAATAGAGTAACACGTGTTGAAAGGTGCTGCTGAGTGCCTGCAAATGTGGTTGTTCAATGTTGATATAAAGATAGATTTTGTATATAAAACAACAAAAAATATTGAAGCTTAAGGAGAAAATGCTGATCTGTGAACATTTTCTTCTTTAGTCTCAATGTTTTCCCAAGCTTTTTCCAGAGGGCACATCAAAACCAGAGGTGCGTTCTTTTGAGTGAGATTTTTTATGATTTCTTATACACCCAAACACAGTTCCAATTTGTTACTAAAAATAGTAACACTTTTTGATGCCAGATCGAGGCTCTGACCCAAATGAGAGCAAAGCATCCAACGTGCAATGGAAATGAACGAAGGAAAGAAGAAGTTTAAGAGGAATCACACACCGTTTAGTGATGATTCCTCTGTGAATCTCGACGGGATATCATTGACTGACTTCCAATTATGATCTTAACCGGCTTTTAAGGCATTTTTAATCCTCCGATGAATTAATATCCACGGATCTTTTGTGGACCTAGCCGCCAGGTCATTTTCACGTAAACCCCCTTCCCCAACAAAAAAAATGTACGAAACATGCCATTTTCAATGTGAAGATGACAATCTCAGTACCGAAAGGCTGATGTAGATAGATAATTGGAGAACTGTTATAGTCATTGGAAACTCGACCGTTTACTGATTCTTGTGATGCTGAAAACTGTCATTTACATGTGTGTATTCACATCATAAATGGCGTTACGGTAGTGAACACGCGCAGATTTTAGGGATGTTTGTTCGCCATGACAGGGTCAAGTACTATGTCTACATATTACTTTTAAATTCATTGCTTAAATCACATGCAAAGTGTGTTTTATTTTCAATTTCGGTTCGCGTGACGGTAGTGAACTGAAAGCAATGGGACAACTTTCAAAGCGTGAAAAAATCGGCAAACTTAGAGAAATTGACACTTATTTGATATGCTATATATGCCTTTTTATTTGCTCTTTTTAAGACAATGTTTATTTTACGATTTCTTTAATGTTCAAGACAAGAAAACAGTGCCTTTATCAGCGTCATTGGAGGTTGGGACATAGAGTTTTATGCAGCTCAATGACATATCTTCATCAAAACAAAGCATCTAAATGAAAGCAAAAATGTTTTTGTTTCATTTCAAAGTATGTAGAATTGGATGATGCGTACATATAGGTCAATTTCCCAGAATCATATTGCATGTAATTGTCTATCAATTCAATTCCAAAGTTGTGGGACACGTTTTTCCCAATTTCTGTAGAATGGCCCTTCCCCCAACTATACACCGGGTTAGTTTCGGTTTGCCCACAACTATATATAAAGCATGTGCTTTTTCAAAGTGTAAAAACAACAAAGGTAGACTACACAGACGATTTATCGAAACATTTCAGGTTGGAATATCATTGTCTCCACCTATCTAGTCCTGTGTTGTTGACAGGAACCTTAGGAATTCGGAAATACAGACCGATTTTCCCAAATCTATCGATACGTACGGATTTCAAGGTCAACAGGACACCGTGTTCAGTATTTTTATGGACCGCACTTGGGTTGATTACTTAAAAAGTTACGCCGTATTTTGTAAAAGTGGGAAGTTTGATCAGATTGAACGTAGAAAAAATCCCTTTACTAAACAAGAGGGCCAAGATGGTCCTGCATCGCTCACCTGAGAGGACTTTGAAACAAACAGCTTGCAAACTTCAAACTCGCATGACCCACTTTTTACATGACCTAGACATCATCAAGATAAACATTCAGAACAATTTTCACAATGATGAGTAAATATTTTGGTTCTTAGAGCAAAAAACAAGTTTTGACCTTTTGACCTAGTTTTTTACCTAACATGAGCCACTTTCTACATGACCCATTTATCATCAAGATAAGCAATTCTGAACTATTTTCACAATGATGAATAAATATTTTGATTTTTTGGGCAAAAACAAAATTTGACCTAGGTTTTGGCCGCCCATGACCCACTTAATACATGCCCCAGATATTGCGAAAATTAACAATCTGAACAATTTTCACAATGATAAAGTAAATATTTTGGTTCTTAGAGCAAAAAAAGAGCTGTCACTGTAAGATGACAATGCCCCCGACACCGCTTTGATTTTAAATTATGGCCAATCTATGTACAAGGTCATCCAGGGGTCAAGGTCACCAAAGTATGTGCGTACAGAAAGGTAATGTACCAAGGAATGTTGTGGTAAAGTATGAAGCGAATATGTTAAGTAATAAGGAAGTTATGGCCAATGTTAAAGTTTTTGGACGGAATGACGGACGGACAAGTCAAATTTATGATGCCACCCTATCGGGGGCATAATAAAAATTTGACCTAGTGACCTAGTTTTTGACTTCACATGGCCCCCTTTTAACATTGACCAGATATCATCGAAATAAATATTCTGAACAATTTTCACAATGATAAAGTAAATATTTTGGTTCCTAGAGCAAAAACAAGATTTGACCTAGTGACCTAATTTTAGACCTCGCATGACCCACTTTTCACATCACCAAGATATCACCAGGATAAACATTCTGAGCAATTTTCACAATGATAAAGTAAATATTTTGGTTCTTAAAGCAAAATTTAAATTTGAACTGGTGACCTAGTTTTAACCATGATAAACATTCTGAATTTTCACAATGATTGAGTAAATATTTTGGATCTTAGAGCAAAAACAACATTTGACATAGTGACCTAGTTTCTAACCTCACATGACCCACTTTGAAAATGACCAAGATTTCGTCAAGATAAACATTCTGAACAATTTTCACAGTGATAAAGTAAATATTTTGGTTCTTAGAGCATAAACGAAATTTGACCTAGTGACCTAATTTCTGACCTTACATGACCCACTTTAAAAATGACCTAAATTTCGTCAAGATAAACATTCTGAACAATTTTCACAATGATAAAGTAAATACTTTGGTTCTAAGAGCAAACACAAAATTTGACCTAGTTTTAGACCTCGCATGACCCACTTTTCACATCACCAAGAAATCATCAGGATAAACATTCTGGAAATTTTCACAATGATATAGTAATTATTTTGGTTCTTAGAGCAAAATCAAAATTTGACCTAGTGACCTAGTTTTTAACCTCGAATGACCTGCTATTCATATCACCAAGATATCATCATGATAAAAATTCTGAATTTTCACAATGATTGAGTAAATATTTTGGTTCTTAGAGGAAAAACAAAATTTGACCTAGTGACCTAGTTTCTGACCTCACATGACCCACTTTTAAAATGACTCAGAGTTTGTCAAGAAAAACATTCTAAACAATTTCACAATGATTGAGTAAATATTTTGGTTCTTAGAGGAAAGACAAAATTTGACCTAGTGACCTTGTTTCTGACCTCACATGACCCACTTTTAAAATGACCATGATTTCGTCAAGATAAACATTCTGAACAATTTTCACAATGTTTAAGTATATATTTCCGTTCTTAAGGCAGAACCAAGATTTGACCCAATGATCTAGTTTTTGACCTTACATGACCCACACTTTGTACATAACCTAGATATCAAAATAAATATTTAGGATAGTTTTGACAAAGTTTTGGGGCAAAATTGGCATCTCTAGAGCAAAAGGAAGGATATGTAATATTTGACCTTGTGACATAGTTTTTGACCTTGCATGACCCTCCTTTGATCATGACACAGATATCATAACGATAAACATTTAAAACAATTTCGACAAAGTTTGGACCAAAATTGCCACTTCCAGAGCAAAAGGGAGGATTTCACAAGATTTGACCTCATGACCAAGTTAATGATCTGGAATGACCCACTTCTTGACATAGCATAGATATCATCGAGATAAACATTCAAAACAATTTTGACAAAGTGTGTGCCAAAATTGGCACTTATAGAGTAAAAAGATGGATTTTACAATATTTGACCTAGTTTTTGACCTGGCTTGACCTATTTGTTATTATGACCTAGATATTATCAAGACAAATATTCTGAATACTTTTCACAACAATTGAGCAACAAATGTGGCCCCTAGAGCAAAAAGAAGATTTGACCTAGTGACCTTTTTTTTGACCCCATTATGGTCCCGATTCAAATTCTTTTAAGTATTTTGAAAAAGCATGACCCATAAATCATATGTGTGAAATATGATTGAATTCTGCCCAGTACTTTAGGAGGAGAAGATTTATCGAAATCCGGTCAACAGTTTTCAAGGAATAGCGCGGAAACGAATATCACTCTGTATGTATATGGCTTAAACAGTCAGGGGCAGTAACTCTGAATTCAATTCTATTTATTTGGCATAATACTTTTACCAAAACAATTTTTTGTTGTTGTACGATGATCGGAAATGCTGATTTGATGCATGGAATATTATGACACGCAAAATGATTACGAGAAAGGGAGAAATTGTTTCCAGCTCACGGGCCTTTAGAACTAGATCTCCGATCTCAATACAAAGAAATATACTTACTTTTTTTCAAGCCATTGAAAAGAAAAAATTAAATCCAAACGACTTTAATTTCACATTGTGTTAACCAATTAGCATGTAATGAAAGAGACACCTTTCGTTAATACAATCTCAACACAGATAGTTATGAAACATGTGACCTCTTGAAAGCACCGGGTACACAATGAACACGATTGCCACACCCTTCTCATCTTTACCCGAATGATATACCCCCTGTAAATCTTTGATCTGTGTCACATGGATTGGCTACAATAATTTTCAGACAAATCATAAAACATACATTAGAAAGTTTCTGGAATATCCAGCAACCATATTTACTTGTTTGAAACCTCAAAAAAAGTCGGCTTACATTAATATAAATTATTAGTTAAAATATTAGACATCTAGTAGCGCATCACTAGTAATCAATGATTAGATGCAGATTTTGATTTTTTTTTTCTTTAATGAAACGTTTTACGTGCCGAATTCAGAACTGAAGTTGAAAACATCCCTTTTCTATCATAAACATTATCAAGACAGCCGTTTTCTTACCTTAACATCATCATTTCTTTTATTAAGAAAATCAAAATTTGTTGCAGACATGCAATTTATTTAGATGTATGATTATTTACTACATTGAAAAAAAAAGAGAACAACAACATTTTATGTAAATTTCAAAACAATTTAAACACTTTTTATGGGACTTTGCGAAGAAAAGGAAATATTTGTCCTTTTGTCGATTCGATTGGAACAGTCCCCAATCTACCACGTCAATGACGTCATAGTTAGTGACCTTCAAGTAAGTTGTTTGACAAAGGATTAACGGTTTGACGATTGACATGTTATTCCAATTAATTTGATACAATATTTTAATTCTCCCGACAAAGAGACAAGACGATTTCATGACAGTATACCACTATCAGAATGAGATTATGGGGAATAGCAATCACGTGTCAACACGTGATCTAATTAACACAACAAATCACAATCTGATATCATATATTTGGTAATTTTATGGCAAATTACTCACCTGCTTTAAAGTGAGATAGATGTGGTGCTTTTTATTTTAGATGTTTTCATATTTGATTGAATTATATTTTGGAAATTATTAATTACCACTCTCCCTAAGAATCATGCAGGCTCTATAGAAAAGGTGATAAGTGACTTTTTCCGAATTCAAAATATTGCTTGCCCAATTGATTCCTTTTGTCATAAAAGTTCGAAAGCCGAAAGGAAAGTGTTGTAGCTGTACCGTTACGATGGCAACGGCCAGAGAAAGATTTTCTCCCCAAAGGCAAGATTTCCTGTTTTTGAAACAAGGAAAAATGTACATTTTGAAGATAGTAGTGTATATTTACCCTTTGATACACAATGAGTTTTTCTAATCCAGAACTTTTATGCTTATGTTACCTATAAATTTTACGAATGGAAAAGCGAAAATGATTTCACATAAAATGTTGCCATGGCAACAAACACAGACTGTATTTTGTATTTTCGCTACCGTATTAAATTAGCAATTTTCTGTTCAAATTATCTCCTAACAGCATGGCTAGGATACAAAGTTACAGCATTGGGAATATACACTGATGTCTCATGTCCGACATGAAAAAATAAAAAGTCGGAAAATGTTTCAGATTCATGGTATCCATGGTAACCAAAGTAACATAGAATCACTAAAAATGGAAATTTGACATATTTTAAGCTGTAAAAATGCAAACAAAAACATAACAACTAGCATCATTTATTATGTCATTTAAAGGATTGATTCATACCTTCAAATGTGCATACTAAATTTTGATTGTTCCTTCTCAATTTGGTTTCCATGGCAACACGAAAACAACCAATAAGCATAAAATCACATTTTTTGCTTATTTAAAAGCATAAATGAAGGAAATATGTTGAGTGAAGTGAGATAATTTATGCAGAGAAATATCCTTTCATGTTATGCCTACAAAATGAAAAATAAAAATATACTCAAGTTATTTTATTTATTTGGTTACCATGGCAATAAACACAGGCCATGGATTGCATTTTCGCTACTATATGAACTGAGCAAATTTTTGTTCAAATTTATTCCTAACAGCATGGCTAGGATACAAAGTTTCTGCATTGGGAGTATACACCAATGATTCATTGCCTAAATGATAAAATAAAAAAGTAAAAAATGTTGCCGATTCGTGGTATCCATGGCAACTAAAGTGACATAGAATTAGTAAAAATCGAAAATTGACAAAATTTAAGTCATAAGGTTGCAAACAAACACATACAATTAGAATAGATTAATATGCTATTTGACGCATTGATACAAAGATAAACATGTGCACACTATAAATTTGACTTTTTTCTAAATTTGGTCTCCATGGTAACACGAAAACAACCACAAAGCATAAAATCACAATTTTGCCTATTTTAACCCTTTCCCGAACCACAAATTTTTAGGTTGGTCCAATTCAAAAGCTGCTGAGGACAGCAAAATGGATGTTGATTATCATTAAATTTATGTATAATATAGCAAAAAAACATTGAGACAAAAGGAGAAACTGCTGGTTATCAGCAGTTTCTTCTTTTGTCTCAATATTTTCCCAAGCCTTTTCTATCAGGGACGTCAAAACCAGGTCTTGTTTGGGAAAGGGTTAAAAGCATAGTTGAAGGGAATATGTTGAGTTAACTGAGATCTTTTAAGCTCAGAGTTACTCTATCATATTATACCTACAAAATGGAAAAAAATATACTACAGTTATTTATTCATATTGTAACCATGGTAACAAGCACAGGCTGTATTTTGCATTTTCGATAATACATGAACATCTGTTCCAATTATCTGGTAACAGCATGACTAGGATACAAAGTGTCAGCATTGGGAATATATACTAATGCATCATGTCCCAAATGAAAAAAATAAAAACATGCAAAATGATTCAGATTCCTTGTATCCATGGTAACCAAAGTAACATAGAATTAGTAAAAATGGTAAATTAACACAATTTAAGTTGTAAAATTGCAACCAAACATATAAAACCTAGAATGAATTAATATGCTATTTAAAGCATTGATATAAACATGAAAATGCGCACACTAGAAATTTCGACTTTTCTTCCTTAATTTGGTTTCCATGACAACACGAAGACAACCAAAAAGTATAAAGTAACATTTTTTTATTATTTCAATAGCATAATTGAAGGGAATATGTTGAGCGAAGTGAGATAACTCAAGCTCAGAAATAGTTCAAGTTCAAGTTCTTTATTTGTGTAAATAAAGGCCACCGGCCCATAATACAAATACAAAGATTTGACATGTTTTACAAGAGTTGCAAAATTAAATTACATGCATTATTCTAAATGGAAATATAATTCGATTTTTATTACATTTATATTGAGTTATTGACTATACAGATTAACTCCAGACAAGCACCTGTTTTATTTCTCGTATAACTATGAAGAAAACTGTGATAGAAAAGAAGAAAACGATGAACGGGTCATCGAATTCTTCTTTTCCCTCAACGTTTCCCCCACCATTATTTAGAAATATTGATATCGACTCCTGTGGGCTGTATTTTTTTCTCCAGTAATTATAGTTTATCGTTCGTAAAAAGGTTAAATGTAAATGTATTTTATCTAATATCGCTGTCTTTAAATTTCATTATAGCAGATATAAACAGTGTTAGTTTTTTAATGGTCGTATAGTTGTTAGTTTTCATTAAGTTATAAAAACTGTTTAAACTATTCATACCATTATACCAGGAAAAAAGAAGGGTTTGTCTCTCAGCTTGAAATTGCTTACATTCGAAGAAAACATGGAATTCACTTTCAATTACAGAAACATTATCATTGAAAAGACAGAATGTACAGATACGATTTTCTCTTACTACATTTATGTGTCTTCCTATCTCGATATTAAGCTTATGGCTTGAGCACCTAAACCTTGCAAAATACTTTCTTAGACTCGGAGAGATATCCATCAACAGATATCGCTCTGGGTCTAATAAAGTATAAATGTTTTTATAAAGATCACATCGGGAGGAATTATTGATAGAATCTTGCAAATTTTGTAGAGAACAATCAACTAACCTTTGTTTAAAAAGTTTACAAAATAATTCCGGATTTCCTAATTCTTGGGATAACCAAACATCACCAAAACCGTTTGTCTGTAATAATTTTCTGACTTTAGACACCCAATTTGTGCGACCAATTTCGTCGTGCCCTTTTAACATTAGATTACATTGTTTTGGATTTCTTAAATAAGACATTTCAAGTATTTTAGTCCAATATTTTATTACTTTTAGTTTGTAAATAACACATAAAGGCTTCCTTCCGCACTCTGCTAAAACTACAGATGAATTAGTTGATCTATTGACGCCTAAAAATTCACGACAATACTGCAAATGTACGTTTTCTATGATTTCTGAGTACTCTGTGCCCCAGACCTCTGCACCAAAAGTAAGGATCGGTGCGACAATAGTATCAAATAACTTAAAATATTCAGCAAAGGGAAAGTAACCAAATGATCGTTGATATGATTTAATGCAATAAATAGCTTTCTTAGCTTGTGCTGCTAATTTGTATTTTGCAGCTGACCATGATAACTTTGGAGTAAATAATAATCCCATATATTTGTATACATTAGTAATTTTTACATCCTCACCGTCAAATTTCCATTTTTCGTTTAGTCTTAAAGGACCGCCATTTCTAAATACAATTATTTCTGTTTTATTCATATTAATAGTAAGTTTGAAATCCTTACAAAATTCACATAATTTGTTAAGTTGTAACTGTAAGTTTCTGACAGTTTCTGCGCAGTGTGCTACATCATCAGCGTATAGAATACATTGTATTGGAGAAATTGTATCGGATATAAAGATTCCGGGACAATTTTCACTTAAAAAGGTAGATAACTCTTGGATGAAAAAATTAAAAATTATCGGTGATGTAATGTCCCCTTGTCTCGTACCAATGTTGCACATAAATGCTTCTGTAGTTTTGTCTTGTACACGCAGACATGCTTTTAAGTTTGAATACATTGAGTTAAGCGTCTTAAATAATTTACCTCTCAATCCTCGTTCGAAAAGAATCTTAAACAAAATTTCATGATCTATCGAATCAAACGCCTTTTGAAAATCAACATATAATACATAGAAGCGTCCACGTGGTTTACAAATATACTTTTGAACCATACTTTGCAAAACAAATATGTTGTCGACAACAGAGTAGCCGCTACGAAAGCCTGCTTTCATCAATTAAATGAAAGTTATCAACTAAATGATAAATTCTTCTGTTAACAATGTTTGAGAATACTTTGTACAGAACATTTACAAGCGATATCCCTCTATAGTTATTCGGATCTTGTTTTACTCCAGACTTGAACACCGGCACTATTATACTATCACACCAAGATTTCGGCATATCGCCAGAATCTAAAATACCATTGAACAATAATAATAAAAACGGGGTTATTAAATCTTTGGTACATTTATAGAATTCTGCTGACAGACCATCTTGACCACATGCTTTTCCAGTCTTTAATGAGTTTATACTAAAAACAATTTCGTCCGTTGTGATAGGGCAATTAAAGATTTCGTCATATTCAGGAGTTATTGCTTCCTCTTCAAATCTAGTCTCACTCAGATTTTGAACCTCTGGTTTATATAGTAGCTGCTTAAAATGTATGAGCCAATTTTCAAAGTTATTTTCTGATATAGCATTCTGTGCCGACTGATTATTTTGCTTCAGAAGTTTCCAAAATTCGCATGGATTGTTTCTTTTACTGACCAATTTTTCTCGTTTCTGTTTGTTAAATGATGTAGTCAGGGCACGAATTTAGAAAAGTTATCACCTAAAGGCATTTTGTGAAGAAAGGGGTTTGAGATCGGTTCTAAGGGTATTTGGATATGCTGAATCCGAAAAACAATGTTGCCAAGCTGAAAAATGGCTTCTTCATCATCTAATTTGCATATATTCAAAATGGCCGCCAAAACCTCAATTATGCAATAATTATGTTATGTATCATTTTTTTCGTCATGTTTTGTTATAAATATCGCAAATTTCGTGTTAACAGACTAAAACCAAATGGTTTACCACGTGAATGGGGAACAAAAATGGTTCTTTCAACATCTAATTTGCATATTTTCAAAATGGCCGCCAAAAACATAAAATCCGCTATATAGTATCAACATTTTGGGCATAATCTTTACCAAATTGTTGAGATAGTTTGCTATCAATTGAGTAATTAATTTCAAAAGTAAATAGAATCACGTTGACACTAATTTTTATCATTTTTTACCGTATTACTGGCAATAAACTCTTTTTTAACATACAGAATATCACTTTCAAGTTTCAAGTTTTTGGCATAATCTTAACCAAATTGTTGAGATGTTTTGCCATAAATTGTTTAAAACTAATGAGAAAATGATTTTAAAAGTAAATAGAACCACGTTGATAACCTTTTACCGTATTACTGACAATAAATTTTTTTTTAAAACATACAAAATATCACTTTCACATTGAATTTATTTATCATTTTTTTTTGTTATTATTATTTTTTGTTTTTTAAAAAAGCGCCATAAAACACATAACTTTTATCAACAATACCAATTAAGAAATTTACATATACATTTTGATTTTAAAAAACTTGACATTTTAGATTTAGCCTTCATGAAATAATTTGGTTCATTTTCAAAATAATGCTAAGCTGAAATATTTCAACATGTCTTTGGTACTTATGGCTAGATCGAAATGAGCTTCGGAAAAAAATCATCTGAATTCATTTATACCAGAATTGATTTGATAACAGAAAATGTCATAAAAGCTAAACACCGTATTTATTCCAATAAAACCGATAACACACCATATATACGGTTTTTAAATTGAGTTACATGCCAAAGAACGTGAATGTGTCCAATTTTCAAATATAAAATAGCTATCTTGGTATAATCATACGTTTATTGCAAGCGCATTACGATCCCGTACAAAATGTATATTCTCGCTGGTGATTAGACATTTCCATGTCTACTTAAAGGGGCTATGATAGATATTTTAGGCATCAGAACAACATGGGGACAATTAGAGTTTACTAAGTGATATGCACATCGTATTTCCTGGGCAGAAAAAGAAATATGTCGTTAGTGCCAAGGTTTTCATCAATGATTAGTTTCCTTTAAATTTAATGAGAAACTAACAATGTGGTAGGTAAAGTTAGATACAAACTTCATATAGAAGGACTAAATGAATTCTATGCAGTGTTTTACGATACAGTAAGTATCTACCCATACAGGTTGACCAATCCATGTGATATTTCTTACCTGCTTTTATATTTGACATACTAGCATAGCCCCTCTTAGAACACCGAAAAGTTGTCTACAAACATGCATGAAACAATTACGACTACACTGATCTAAAGAGGTATTAAAATGAAACATTTGAATAGAAGATGTAAGTCAGCTGTCTTTATCAGAAAAAGCGTAGGCGTTGTGAACTAACACTACGTTTTTGATACATCTAGATAGGTTGGGTACTGTATTTTCTAGAATGCAAAAAGCGCATCTTAAAACCGACTACATTTAAATGACATTTTGCAAATCTTGGGTCAGCAACGAAGTGCAGCATTATCAAAGACATTAAACAAAATATTTGTATTCGGTACAATAACATTATTTATCATATGAAACATGTGCAACACTCGTTTCCAAAAAGAAGGGTTATTACAATGATTCTTTCTATGTAAAATATCTGATTTTTCAGCTATTCAATTTTTATTAAGTATACGTAAAAAGATGGATCTGGATATTGAGACTTAGTGTTCCTTTTTGTGAGATTTTTCATACATGAGAACCGATGGAATTGATGTTAACATCTGCAGAGCATGGGTTAATACTTAAACATAAGCTTCAAATTGTATTCTTCAAACATAATTATATGACAAAGCGAATTTGAAATATCAGAATTTGATTCCTTCATGTCAATAATAATGAAGCTATTAATGTCTCTGAGCAGTATCAGGCGAAAAACCTCTTCCCTTATCATAATCATTTCCTTCTTACTTGCCTCTCAGGTATGGTTGCCTTGTGTGAAGAAATGTTGAGCATTGAAGACCCTAATGCCTCTGTCTAGGCTATTCTTATTAATGTCCTGGTGTGGCGTCCATATTTGAACCTTCATTTTAAACTTATGTGAACTTTGAACGCATGGGGGTATACACCAAGAAATCCATATTTTACATTTATGACAATTCATGACAAATGATATGACCCTTGTCATGAGCACAGGTAAAAGGGATTTTTATACAAATGTAAGAGCACAACCAATGAAAGGGGCTCTAGATGAAACTGTCAAAACTTTACGCATTATCATTAAATAGATGAAATAGTTCTAACAGTTTCGGATAAAGCTGTAATAGTTCAATAAATAACAACAGAGACTATCTATCCAGGGCTTGTGGGTTCGAACCCATGGGTGTCGAAATGCTTTTTGAGGTATTACAAAAATCTGTAACCAAAGGATGAATCGCCTACATATAATCTGAATGTACGTGTGATTAGCAGCTATAGACTTTGGATGTTGTACATGTTCGAAACATGTCAGGAACATGATGAATATATATGCATCAGTCACTGTGATGTTACTGACAATTAACCCCATTCAATCATTAAAGTTTAAGTAACAAGTATGTGTTGACTAGAAAATCTGTATCATATGGTATATTAGTCACTTTATCCAGTTTCTAGTACCGGGGTATCATCTGTATAGTAGGTAGATCAATAGGCCTAAGTTGCCTCTTTGAAATAGTGTCAAAATGAACAAATACTTTTTCTTCGGAAAAATTTAAGTTCAACATACTACAGTGAATTAGGTTTGCCACACTCAATCAATTTTGCAATCTAACAAAATTTGGATATCTAAGATAATTGTACTTTTTAATATTGTCCAGTGCCTAAGTTGGTTACCTGTTTAATATGTGTTCAATTTCAAATTATCATACACAATTTAATTTCTAAGAATATCAAAATGTAAATTAAAACAATTTAGTAACTATATCTTCAACAATTTGGAATCATGAATGTATAAGAAAGTGCAAAAAATGGAATTTCCCACAAAATGGAATTTCCCACACTACACTATCCTTTAGGCCTATTAGAATGAATACGGTAAACTTTTCCCCAAAAGTTTTGGACATTGATTTATATTTATAAGAATTTTTTGTGGATATTTTGGCAACAAGATTAACCAAATCATGATTTCAATATAGTGGCTAGGATGTATCATTATTTTGGCAAAATTATGCGAACAATTATTTACATGGCTTTTGAATTGGCGTGTTTGAGGTAGATCTAAGTTAAAAGCATCAATATAATTATGGTCAAAGGGCAGCTGTGCTCAAATGTGTGTTCTTTATCTGCATTAGACTTTACATTTCATGCATAACATTTTCAAAATAGTACTTTAAACAATTTTACTGCATTTCACACAGGAAAATAAAATGTAGATTAATGTTATTGTTTCAATGGATTTATTGCCATTTATACGGTAATTTTTAAAAACAAATATATCTTTTTTCTCAATAACCTATTTCATCATTTAGTTTTAGTCTGTTAACAAGAAATTTGCGATATTCAGAAAAATAAAGATGTCGAAAAAATGATAAATAACACCATTATTATTGCATATTTGAGGTTTTGGTGGCCATTTTGAAAATATGCAAATTAGGTGATGAAGGAGCCATTTTTCAGCTTGGCAACATTATTTTTCGGACTCAGCATACCCAAATACCCCTAGAATTGATCTCAAACCCTTTTCTTCACAAAATGCCTATACCTTAAAAACTAAGCGACTTTTTCAGAATTTTGTCCTGACTAATGTCTTTTTTGACCTACATATTTCCTTAAAATTATTTTTTGCCCTTTTGTATGTTTCGTAATCTGTTTCTGCATTGCTCAATCTAAATTTCCGTAATAACGAGTATTTTTCAACCTTTGCCTGTTGACAATCGTTATCCCACCATATTTCATTTAGCTGCGGTTCTGAAGTTTTATAAACAACATTTTTCATGGTATAGGCTGAACGTTTATACAGATCAACTAAACAATAAACAGCATTATCTAAATTTTCAACTATCAACAACTTAAGATTTTCAGAAATGGCATGTAAATTTTCAGCAAATGTACGAAGAAATACAGCTTCATAATCAGGTTTAAATTTGTATCTTTCTAGGGGAAATAACTCGTACTGTCTCGGTAATGCGTTTTCATTGGTTATTTCCCTTGATTGACAAAACTTGAGACGGGTCAAAATTGGAAAATGATCCGAGTCATCCTGCTCAACAACATTAAAATAGTCAACACATGGAAATAATTCTGTGGAAGCGATATGATAATCAACAACACTTTTACCACCATGCGCTGTACATGTAAAATTACCATTTATATCGTCGAATAAACGACCATTTAAAATATGAACATTAAATGTACAGCACATTTCTACTAAACTCTTTCCAAACAAATTGTATCTATTAACATATAGTCTATCATGTTATGCCTACAAAATGGAAAAATATACTCAAGTAACTTTAATCATATGGTAACCATGGCAACGTACAAATGCTGCATTTTACATTTTCGCTTTCATCTAAACTTAGTAAATTTCTGTTCAAATAATCTCTATTAGCATAAATCAATATGATATTTGAAAAATCAGTACAAACTCGAAAATGTGAAAACTAACATGTTTGATTTTGTGTCTAAATATGGTTTCCATGGCAACATGAATATCACCACAAAGCTCGAAATCATTTTTTGCTCATTTGTAAAGCGCAATTTAAGGGAAAAAGTTGTGTGAATTGAATAAGTTCCAGATTAGAAATATAAAATTATTATATGCCTTCTAAATGGAAAAAAGATCCTTTCATACTCAAGTTATTTTATTCATCTGGTAACCAAGGCAATGAATAAGGACTATATTTCGCATTTTCGCTATTATATAAACTGTCTGATCATTTTTTCCTAACAACAAAGCTAGGATACAAAGTTTCAGCATAGGCTTTATATACTGATTCACCATGTTCTACATAAAATAGTTAAAGTCAAAAACGTTTCAGATTCATGGTATCCATGGTAACCAAAGTGACATAATTGGTAAAAATGGAAAATTGACATGATTTAAGCAGTAAGATCTTAGGCCTTGCATACACAAACATCTCATCACAGTTTTGTTAAACAAATTGCTAACAGAAATATAGTTTGTTTGCCATGGTTACTAAAATCGTAAGATATTCTGAGTAACATCAATTTAGCTTTGTAGAAAACTAGAACTGTCGCAAAGCGGACAAATACCCCCCACTAGTGCCTTGTCACTGAAAAAGTGCTATTGGTCAAAAGGTTCTTTAGTTGGAGCACAGAAACAGACTTTAAACACAGTGCAATTGTGACCTTGACCTTTGACCCTCGTGCCCCAAAAGCAATAGGGCACCTCCTTCAGTTAGGGCAACAGCTGTGTAAAGTTTCATGATCCTAGGTCAATCGGTTCTTGTTTTAGACTGATTTTAAACAAATTATTGATTTTGATATTGATTAAAACTGATTTTAAACAAATTCCGATTGTGATCTTGACCTTTGTTACCCAAAAACAATAGGACATCTCATTGAGTCATGGGCAACAACAGTATACTGTGTGAAGTTTCATGATCCTAGGTCAACCGCTTTTTGACTAAGAGCACGGAAACGGATTTTAAACAAAGTCCGATTGTGGCCTTCACCTTTGTCATTGGTGATCTAAAATCCTCCTTGGGTCATAGGCAACAACTGTGTAAAGTTTCATGATCCTAGGTAAACCAGTTCTTGACTTAGAGCACGGAAATAGACGGACAGACAGACATTGTGAAACCAATATACCCCCTCTACTTCATAGGTGTGCGTATAAAAAAAAGAGTCTGTCATAAAAACTAATGCAACATATGCATTGAAAATATATGCCTTTATTATAAGGAGATAATTCAGTATAGTTCCTGATTTTTGTTACCATGGTTACAACAAATAGACACAATGAGAGTTTTTTTTTATAAATTGTCTGTATTTATAAAACAATTGATTACAATTAAGGCAATGTTATTATGTTTTATAGATGTTTTGGTTTGGAGATAATCATATTGGAAAACGTCGTTTTTGGTTGTTTTTTTGACAGTTTAATAGCATGATTACCATTGTAACAAGAATTATAAACATTTTGTCATTTTTCCTTGGTATTTAAAAAGCAAGAATAAGTCAATATGGCAACATATTCTTTGTTTATATTAATCTCTGAAGCCATGAGATAAGATAGTTTGAAAATGTCGTTTTTGCTAGACTGCTGACAGTTCCATGGTTTCGTTGCCATGGTTACGAAAAACAGAGACGTTTTGATTAATTTTAATATTAGATTTTTAAAAACAAGTGATTGCCATTAAGGCACTATATGCATTGTTCATGTACACGTCTGTTGTCAGGAGATATGTTGGTATGAAAATGTCATTTCTTTGTAAAAAATGGTGATTGTACCATCATTTGGTTGCCATAGTTACAAAAAATAGATATATTTTTATTTATCTTATTATTGGCTTTTTAAAAACAACTGCTTGCCATTAAGATACCATATGCATTGTTCATATTCACCTTTATTGTAAGAAGACATTTTGGTTTGAAAATACCATTTTTTGTTTAATTGGTGACATTACCATCCTTTGGTTGCCATGGTGACGAACAATAGAAACATTTTTAATTATTTTATTCTTTTCTGTTAAAATACATGTGATGACCAATTAGTCAGTGTATTCATTATTCTTATTCAACTTTGCTGTGAGAAGATATTTTGATTTGAACATGTCAATTATTGTCAACTCGGTGATGGTGCCATCATTTGGTTGCCATGGTAACAAAAAATAGAAACATTTTGAGTTAATTTACTCTTGTCTTTTAAAAAACAAGGACTGATCATTTATGCACTATATGTATTGTTCATATTCATCTTTGCTTTTATGAGATATTTGTGATTGAAAATGTCTCTTTTTTGTAAAATTGGTGATGGTTCCATTTTTTGGTTGCCATGGTTACGAAAAATGGAAACATTTTGAGTTATTTTGTTCTTTGCTTCTAGAAGACAAGTCCTGACCATTAATGTACTGTGTGCATTTTTCATATCCACCTTTGTTCCTCAAAGATTTTTAGGTCTGAAAATGTAATTTTTTGTAAATTTTGTGACGGTTCCATGGTTTGGTTGCTATGGTTACAAAAAATAGAAACATTTTCCAAGATGTTATTCTTGATTGTTCGAAAACAAGAGGTTGTTTTTAAGAAACTATATGTATTCTAAATATAAAAGGATGCTGTTAGAAGATAATTTGGTTTGAAAATGTCAAAAATTTGAAGATTGAAAATTTGATTTCAGTGATGGAACTTCGGTTGCTATGCAACATAATCTAAAATATACTTTTGATTTTGCGATACAATATTAAATGCACCTATTTTCATACTTGAGATAGTTGATATAGTACAGACAATCTAAACAATTACATGTATTATATTTCAAATACCAACCTGAAAAATGTTAATTTTCTAATTTTCATTAAGGGTTTTTCTGCCAATCTCTGAAAAATTTTGTTTCTTGGTTTCCATGGCAACGACTGTCAGAAAAAAGGAACGCACTTGGTTTTGGAAGTTTTTCAACATATCTGATTAAATGAAGGTAAAATAAATGATTTCTGTGACTAGTCACTTATCACCTTCTGCATGATTCTTAGGGAGAGTGCTAATTAATATTGTATGCGAAAAGGTAGGACAAAATGATTGAATTAATGACCAAACGCATTAATAATTTTTGCTCTTGAACGCACTCGCATGTAAAAACATTTTTCACGACCTACAAGATAGATCTAAAGACGTTTGAAAATATTGTGGAAATGAGAAGTTGCTTGTGATAAGCAATTTATTCATTTTCCAAAGCATTTTCTAGTTTCCCGATAGACCGATATGAGATCTCCATGTTTATCAAGAGATTTTTTTCCAAAGCAGGTTTTTAAGTTAGAAACAACAAATATCTTTATTTTCTATTCACTTTATTTTCTATTCACATTCTCAGAATCAATCTAATAAATATCATGACTTGCGATCATTGCATGTCAAATCACGCTTTTTCGTGTCCAAAACTTTGGCCATTCAAGCTATGTAGCTTGCACCATTCCCTCAGTTATCCAAAGCAAATCCTGTTTAGGACATCAAAACTAGACGGTTTTTGGGGAAAGGATTTATTTAAAGGATGCATGTATACATAACAAGAACACAATAAGCAAATAACCGATATCAAATACGGGTTTCTAACTTTCATGTAGCCCGTAAAGCTAACGTTCTGGGCGGTTGCCGTGTTAGAAAACAAATAATTATTGGGATATTTCCGATCATTACGGATTAAAACCTAAACCCGCAGTGGCCATTTCCAACTTTGTTCTTTGTTTTGGTGAATCACGGCTGTATTTTCCTTTTAATCAGCCAGAATACGTCGTTTGAAGCGCTATTTAACACTACGCGTATATGACATTTTATTATACCTCACGTGACCTAATCGTTCAATAATTACAAACCTAATATTTCGTACTATTCACCCCTCAGATAATATTTACCGGTTAATAATTTTTTTACCCGCTGAGCGTACTATGAATAGAAATTCTGTTTTTTATGACGTAACCGTGACGTCACAATGTTTCAAAACACGATATTTGCTGTATCATAGCTAGTTTAAATGACGTGGCTTGTTTTGCAAAAAGGGATCATCTGGAAAATATAAAAAAAAGGTATGGATCCTAGTCAGTCTGTGCGAACTGCACATGCTGATCAGAATCGACACTTTTCATTCTAAGCTAATTTACTGAAACTAGATTTTTTATTCTATCTTAGCCTAGATCTACTTTATGTTTTTTTCCAAATGCAAAATCAGTTTGTAAACCTGTTTAGCCAGATCTCTTTCTCATCTATGTCACGGAATTAACCAGGCAAAAATGATGACAGGCCTGCATTTGCGTGCATGTCACAAACACGAATGGGTAAGGCATTCGGTTGATTTTCGAATTTTTTGATTAACGGTGAAGGACTTATAAAGTTAAATAAATTGTAGATCTAGATTAAAAGTTTTGATGTTGTTTCTTTTTCGGTATAATAAAATGAATATGGCATGCCTTTCAGGACAATAGTACATATCGTCCACCCTCGAACCAGTAATATTGACCTCGGCTAACGCCTCAGTCAATATTACCGGTCTCGGGTAGACAATATGTACTATTGCCCTGAGAGGCATGTGATATTTATATAATAGTGGACGAAGAAATTTTACTTGTATTTTTCAGGGAGATATTTTACGGCTTGCGCATGCGCACTTCAAAACTGTCAGTTTGTGTATTATATCTACACCTTTGCTCTTTATGCCCACACCACATTAGAGTAATTTAAGTTGATGCATCATAGCAATTGTTGCTATGTAACACATTTTCCTAAGCAAACAAGCATATTTCTATGTCCAATTGGCATTTTCAGTAAACAGTGGTTCATATCATATTTATAGGCATCTTTACTGATTATAACTTCTCCACTTTCTAGTAAGGATGGTAACAAGTACAATTTGGGTACCTAGGAACGGTTTTTATGCAAAACTTTCTCCATAGCATCCATCATATAACATGCAAACATGCTGATTTTACTGAAGACTCTATTTGTATTTCAATATATACAACTTTACTCTTTATGCCCACGCGGGCCGCGGCCTTAGCGCAGTTGGTAGCGCATCTGACCCTCATACAAGAGGTTCCGGTTTCGATACCCGGCCGCGGCTAATACCCTTTCTGACAAAATTGTCACACACCAATGGGTTTGAAATTGTTAACCTAAGTGGGCGAGCAGCTGGAGGCTCGACAAGGGTGTTGTGGTAGTACTGGTTTGAGAAACAACAGGAATCCATGGGTAGGTGCTCCAGCCGCCGCGATGGGACCCTGGTAGAAGAAAACTGCGTAAAACCCCAATAGACTCAAACTTTATGCCCACGCAACATTTTCGTTATTTCAATTCACCCATGATAGCAACTGTTGCTACGCAAAATATTTTTCTTGGCAACCAAGCATATATCTAAATCAGATGATTGCTTTAAAATGGTTGCTAGGCAATGCGTTTACCTCATTATATATTATACAATTATTATACCCCCCCACAACAAAGTTATGGGGGGTATACTGGAATCAGGTTGTCTGTCCGTCCGTCCGTGGACATAATCTTGTGTCCTCTTCTCCTCCCACAGTTTTTGACCAATTTTTCTGAAATTTTATCAGGATGTTTCCTATCATATGAAGTTGTGCACCTGCATTTTTCATCTTGATCCAGTCATAAGTTTTAGAGTTATGCCACTTTGAACTTTTTTAAGGGGGGGGGGTAGTCAAAATTTACAATTTCGTTTCCGTGTTCTAACTCGAGAACCGTTTGACCTAGGATCATGAAACTTTACACAGTTGTTGCCCATGACCCAAGGAGGTGCCCTATTGTTTTGGGGTCACCAAGGTCAAAGGTCAAGGTCACAGTTGGACTTTGTTTAAAATCCGTTTCTATGCTCTAAGTCAAGAACCTTTTGACCGATAGCACTTTTTCAGTGACAAGGCCCTAGTGGGGGGTATTCGTCCGCTTTGCGACAGTTCTAGTTAAATTTCCTTTCCTGTCATACACTTTGTCTTCAAAGAGCAACTAAAACGGTGATCGAATCGTGAATCATATTGATCTGTTCAATATTGTTAGGTAAATCAGGAGTTATTAATTGGTGATAAAAATTAGATATATTTCGATTCTAAGACATTTTGCTCACGCAGTCACGGACGAAATGGACAGTAGGCAGCAATCATTTCATAAATGCGTTAAATGAATTATGAAAGGTCAAAGGCAACGGACGACCCAACCCCTTGACAGACATCCGTCAGCGACTGGGTGAATAATGGACGGAAACAAGATAGGGAACGGGTGGACACCATTCTATCCCTACAATTCCTTCTATACGATGTGCAAGTACGTTTTCACTTTCATCGTGTATTTCATGAAACAACTTGGCTGCCTTAGGATGGATGGCTAAGGATATGAACATTTAATTATCATCGTGACTCTCTCATTAGCTTGGCATTTAGTATTAGGTAGTCTACCAGTGGTTTGTATTGTTAATCCATGTCAACTATTTGGCCTGATTCTTCAAGTAATTTAAACAGCGGTCCAGTAATAATACTCAAATGCTTTAACTCTAGCGATTATAAAGTCCTCCTTAATGCTCAAAGAAACAGCCTTTCGTAATTCATTTTCAGTCCCATGTTTTTCATAAAAAAAATTCGGAAACTTATTTCTGTGATGGTAAACAGCTAATGCTTAACTGAATACAAGGTTGAATCTGTTTTGCTTGAATCTCTTAATAAGTTTTTTTCTTGCTTCGTTTTTAAGTAGGTAATCCATGGTAAACTCACTCCACAGTTTTTCATCTTGCCCAATAGCGAAAGCTTTAGATGAATTCTGCGACAGTCGCAGCGTCCTCCGGCTTTACTCCAGGCCAACTTCTTTTCCATCTAAGGCTTCCCTCATAAACTTCTTTGTAGACTTTTCGCAAACATCTGTCAATCCGACAAGAAGATGAAAACCACAAAAGAAATTGTTCATATAGGCCATTTTCTTCATCGCTCAAGTCTTTCAAGCCATCACACGTTTGTTGCAGTATCTCACTCCTGAACTGTTTGACGCCCTGTCTGACATTTTATCTCTTACTTTTGAAAGTATCTTATATCCTACATTCATGTTATTCTGTTGTTGCTTTTGTCTTATAGGACTGTTTGTTTCTTCTAATTCTCTCTTAATAGGAATTCGAGGTGAAACTTTTATCGGTGGAGATTCTGGTGGCATCTTGGTAGGAGAATCTGGATCCGAAGAGTCGGACTCACTGGCTGCCTAAGGATATGAACATTTAATTATCATCGTGACTCTCTCATAAGCTTGGTCTTTAGTGTTAGGTGGTCTACCAGTGGTTTGTACTGTTAATCCATGTCAATTATATAGCCTGATTCTTCAAGTTATTTTAACAGCGGTCCAGTAATGATTCCCAAATGCTTTAATTCTAGCGATTATAAAGTCCTCCTTAATGCTCAAAGAAACAGCCTTTCGTAATTCATTGTCAGTCCCATGTTTTTCATCAAGAAATTCGGAAATTTTATTTCTGTGATGGTAAACAGCCAATGCTTAACCGAATACAAGGTTGAATCTAATTTGCTTGAATCTCATAATAAGGTTTTTCTCTTGAATTTTTTCAAGGTCAGGGAATTGTCAGGGAATTTTGTGAACTGTCAGGAAATTTGAAAATATTGGCAAATGTGAGGGAATTGTCATGGAATTTTGGAAAAATAAGATGCAGCGCCATATAATAAATGATTTCAACATCGCATTTGAAAATTGTCTCAAGACTTCGCGAGATACCGCGAAATTACCCTGATGCAAAATGTCAGGGATTTTTTTCCGATTTTGTCAGGGAATTTAATTTTCTCTGACTAGTGGCAACCCTGTTAATGCGTTGAAAAAATTATTAAGGTCACTAAGGCAACGGACGACCCCTTTGGCAGACATCCGTCAGCGACTGGGTGGATCATGGACAGCAAAAAGAGAGAACGGATGGACACAATTCTTTCCCTACAATTTCTACTATACGGTGTGCAAGTATGTTTTCACCAGCATCGTGTATTTCATGAAACATCTCTGGCTGTCTAAGGATATAAACATTGAATTATCCTCATGACTCTCTCATTAGCTTGACCTTCAGTTGTAGGAAGTCTACCAGTGGTTGGTTTGATTAATGCCACTTATTGTGCAAGTTGGGAATCGACATTTATGTATATCCACAATGTGTTGTTTTTAGCTCACCTGAGCACGAAGTGCTCAAGGTGGGCTATTGTGGTCGCTTTTTGTCCATCGTCCGTCTGTCCACAATTTGTTACCGCTCTAGCATCCACAAATATTGACCAATCTTAACCAAACTTGGTCAAAAGATGTATGACCATAAGTTCTTAGACAGGTTCGATTTTGGGTCAGATTGGGTGTGGAAGTCCGGAGTTATGTGCCCTTGAATATCAAAAATAGCTAATTTTGACTTTGTTACCACTCTAGCATGTACAAATATTGACCAATCAAATCAAAAGTTGGCCAGAATGTTGGTAAACATAAAATTTTTGATGAGTTCGATTTTCATTGTCAATATGTCATTGTCGGAGCAGGAAGTCTGGAGTTATGTGCCCTTGAATTTGACAAAATTGACGTTTTCAACTTTATTTACACTTTAGCATCTACATTTATTGACCAATCAAGACAAAACTTGGCAACAATGTTGGTTGCCATAAGATGATGGATGAGTTTCATTTTCAGCTTGTTTCGGACCAGAAAACCCAGAGTTATTGCACTTTGAATTTCACAAAATTACCGTTTTCGACTTTATTTTCACTCTAAAAAACACAAATATTGACAAATCAAGACAGAACTTGGTCACAATGTTGGTGACCATAAGATCTTAGATGATTTCATTTTTCATATTTATCGGACGAGAAAAAACAGTTGTGTGCCCTTGACGGTGACAAAATTGCCGTTTTCGACTTTAATTTCACTCAAACAGGAATAAATATTAACCAATCAACTTTAATTTCACTCAAACAGAAATGAATATTGACCAATCAAAAAACAACTTTGACAAAATGTTGATGAGAATATCTTTATCAGAATGTCTAAGAAGCCTTCCGATAATTACTTTACATCATGACAGGTCTAGAAACGTGTAATTGCAATCATAAATGAAACTGGCATGCATCTCACGTACTTTAAGGTATATCCACTTCTTTTTGACCTGCTCAGTTGTACGGGTGATATGACTGACACTGTTCACACTGTGAAAATTATAGTGGCTATTGATATGTGAAAGTTATTTATAATTAACCTTTTCTCATACAAGAACATTTCAACAACCTTCTATTAGCTTTTGAACTTGAAAAAAACTCAAGACCCTTTCCAAAACAACAAATTTTAAAGTGATACAATTAGAAAGCTCGAAATGATAACAAATTCGTTGCTGTTAAAGATTTAATATATTATATAATATACAGCAGAAAATATTGAGGGAAAATAAGAAAATTCTGATTATAAGCATTTTCTTCTTTTATTAAAATATTTTCCTAGGGGACTATTTAGGGTCAACAAAATAAGGTCTTGTTTTGAGAAAGGGTTAAGTAGTTCCATTTGCCATATTGAATACTGGCATTCATTTTGAGGTAATGCCCTAAGATTGGATTATTTATTTCAACAGACAGCTCCAATTTCAGGATTTCTGTGAAAGAGTGTTATAACATACAAAAAGGGAGTTGTATTTACAAGTATTAAGGAATTTTGTCTGAATTTTTGCAAATAAGCCAGCAACAGAAAAGGGGTTAGGCGAACACTAGTGAGAGATCTAGAGAAAGTGGCAGATTCTGAGAGGTTGTGATGTGTGTCTGGGGTTCCAAGAAACATACCTCTGTAGCCCATCGATTTCATTTTCAACTTCTCTAACTTCGAAAATTAAGAAGCATGAAATCGTAATTAGGGAGACGCTTATGACATATTTAGATAAACCTTTTAAATGACGAGGTATCCGAAATAAGGCGATATCCGAATTGCCGCAACCGCGATGTCGGTAATCTGTCATCGAATAATTTACCTCTCCACAACCCGTTCCCAGAATTCTAATTTGTCCCTATGTGACGAATTAGAAGACAGCTTTCCATTAAGGATTTCATTTGACTGGCAAATCTCAATAAGGACATCACGCTCCTGCGCAGACCAATTTACTTTTTTGGTTTTGGTGCTTTTGGCGTCCATTAACGTCTGCTGAGTGAATACCGGATGTTTTTGTCGCTTCAATGCGCATGCGTACGATAAATCGAAGATCTTTACTTTACGACCGATTAAACGGTCTTAAGAAATGTCGTACGACATCGTAAACTGCGATCGCACCGCCTGCGATTTTGACAATCATACGGTCGTGAGTAATACGGGCCCCAGAGTCCTAAAGTTGAAATCCAGTTTATAATCCACGAAGAATAGTAGCGCCACTTTAAGAGTAAACTCACTAAAATCACATTTCAATCTGACAATTTTGTATAAGTTAGTGAACGAGTTACAAACTAGTGACCGAATGATCTTATCTTCCATATATATGCTATTAGGGAGCATTCCAGAAGGCTTGAGAGAAACAACAGTATATTTTCTTTTATTATAATATATTGGGTTTTCAAGACTGTCCTCTTGATATAATATAGAATATCCCAGAAGGTTAAGAAATGTTTTTAAGTTTCCATACATAATTCTAGAACTTTCTTCAATTTAAATGATAAATAAACAACATATTTATCAGATTTCCAGTTCTAAAAATATACATGTAAAAACATCCAGTTCCAGCAATAAACAATCTAAAGTTTCTATCTGTTTCTAGAATATTCCTAAATGATAACTACAAATAGTAAATATTTTGTTAACTAAGACACTTGTTGACAAAAACACCCAGTTCTAAAAAAATACAAGAGAAAATTCCATTAATCAAGATGACAAACGCTTACATGTGCATACATAACAGCTGTTCTAAATTGTGTTGGTGAGTAAGGAATTTAGAACTGTCTAAATTAAGTCAATAGTTTATTTGAATTTAGATAGAGTCTAATTCTGAAATTTAGAATTCGTTGGTGAATACAGGCCCATGTCGTCCGATGTAACCCCTATCAACTGTAAATGGTGCAATTCCAGATCAAGACCTACTCTGAAATCATTAGGTGTCAATGTGGGTAAAGGACGTCCACTTATCAAGTCTTCAGTTTTAATACTTTTTTCTCTGATGAAGACATTTTACCAATTTGAATATTACTATCACATACAAAAAACTACTTCTCAATAACTTCTAGAATGTATGATTGAGTTTTTTTATGTTTAAAACCTCCAGATTCCACCAGCTCTCCTAAATATAATTATGTTACCACTTTTCAGAGCAATATCACCGGTTTCAAACGTTTGAGAATTTACGCATGAAGGTATGACTATCACTAAGATTACACAGTAAAAGTTTGTAATATTGATGCTTGTAGTTTGTGTTGTGGTCTGGGATGCAGAGCCTTTTGTTAGAACTAATCTGAGCACTGTCTGTAAAGGATCGTCCAAACTGTGTCTCGAGTTGAAAACTTTCTGACAAAGATATTGTCCTTACTGTCTTTTTTTGGGTTGGCCAATAATGGCAGAGCATGATTAGGTCCAGAAGTACCTCTTCAGGCTGAATAATTTCATGAGATTGAGAAGGGTGGTTGGACGGGGTCACTTACATTAAGGAATTGCTCTGACACATCAGAATCCGGATTCTTGAATCGCAAAAAAACAAGAGGGCAATTGGCCCTGAAGCGCTCACCTGAGCTAATGGTTTTCTCTTTATGATTTTGCTTTTAACCCGTTCCAAAACAAGACCTGGTTTTGACATCCCTAATAGAAAAGACTTGGGAAGACACTGAGACAAAAGAAGAAACTGTTGATAACCGGCAGTTTCTCCTTTTGTCTCAACTTTTTCTATGCCATATTTTACACAAATCCTATCTTTAACAACACCCATATTATCATTTGTGGCAGTTTTTGATCACCCTCATTTTTTTCCGTTTTGAAAAGGGTTAAATCCACATATTTTTTTTCATATTTGTCCATCACATTTTCTAGGACCAAATAAATTTTGGCACAATGTCAAGATAAGTTTCCAATGAATGTTATTATAAACCAACGATAGGTATGGACAAATTTTGAAGCACTAAATGAACATTTGCATTTTGCTTTGACAGAAATTGTCTGCCTCTACCGATATAGACAAATCCAATTATTTCTCGAATTTAATTTGTACCCGTTTATTTCTTCCACAACGCAGCATGCGTCCCAAATGATGCACACTAGAAGAGGACGTATATGACATAATTTCGGGTCGACAATGATGGAATTATACAAAAAATGATTGATTTTTAGGTTTCAAAATTTTATTAGTCTATTTTTTATACGCCCGAAGGGTCGTAATATGTTATGGCCCCGGTCGTCCGTCTGTCTGTCCGTTAGCAATTTTTTAAGTGCGCAACTCCTTCTACAGTTTTGATCGGAATTTTTCCGTCCGTTAGCAATTTCTTATGTGCGCAACTCCTCCTACAGTTTTGATTGGAATTTAGATAACTCTTTTCGTTCTTGAATTATCTGCCCTTGAATTAAAACTCATTTTATTGTGTGCGCAACTCCTACAGTTTTTGGACAGAATTTCATCAAACTTGCCACAATGAATCTCCATGGTGTCTAGATGTGCACACCGCTTACGGAAGTCAGATAACTGCTTTCGTTCTTGAATTATCTGCCCATTAATTTAAGGGTAAATGCTCATTTTCTCAAAAATACCCATTTTCTCGTGTGTGCAACTCCTACAGTTCCAACCAGAATTTAACGTATACGACCCATCATTAGCACTAAAGAGTCGAAGGCGAAATTTGAAAAATGCCAGTAAATCCTAAAATGTGTTATATTTCCATTCAAAATACAAACATAAGCATTTTGAAAGGTTAAGAATTTTGAATTAATGCATACTTATGGAAATATTTGACAAAAATGTTCTAAATTACCTCTCTTGCATATGAATTTAGAGTAAAAAGATGTTAGTAAATTATTTTCTTCTTGAAGCATAATCTTGAAATCCGGCGCGGCGAATCAACTTATTTGGAGTGTGTTTACAAGAGTGTGTAATTTGATGCATGTTGCATGGCTAGAAAAAGTGGAGTTTTTTAATAATTGGTCATACACCTTAATCAAACTAGGCACGATGAATCTTTATTAGGTGTCTGGTTAAAAAAACCCAAAAATTTGATAACATTCCATGTTTGAATTATCTGCTTCTTGAATTGACAAAATGGCCAATTTTACTGACAAGCCCATCTCGGGCGTATATGCGCCGCTCTGCGAAGCCTTTGTTCTGCTTTAATGTTGCATTGTTTTTCTTTCAATAATTATCTTTTTCTTCAATTAATTATTGAGTAGTCAAATTTCTGTGACTAGTCAAGTTTCGCCTTTTGTTTTCAGTCTGTTTTCCGACAGGCGTTGGTAGTTGAAATACTTCCTGTACTTGTATATCTATAATATTATCCAAAATGGCTTGTAATACTTCGGCGGCATTTGGCTTCAATTTGCATTGTGTCATTTGCAACGGCTTGTGACAGCGGCTTTAAGCTGTTTACAGTATTACAATCATTTGTATTTGAGTGTATGACATAAATGACACCAATGTCATCAACCTGATTCACTACAGGCTCTGCGGCCTGTGTCGAATCAATTTTGGTGACCTTGTTCATCAGATTGATGTACCGTTCTTGTTTCTACCAGTGTTTTTTTTTTCTACTGGAATATCGAATGGGAGTGACGGATGTATCGCAGTCGGAGGAACTGCGTTAGGATTTATAGGGAATATTCTACACGTTTCGAAACGTTTTCGAATGTAATGCTTACTGAAAGTAATTTCATACGCAGCCCTAAATAATCTTAGGAACTCCCATTTATATACCAAATTGTTTGGAGGTGATGACCTAAAGTAGGTACATTGTCTATTGCACTCTTTCGACAAAGGACCAAACAGCGTTTTGCCCTATGGATTTAAAATTCGAAAATTCTAGAATTATATACACTATTCAGTTACACCACCTAACTGTAGCAAAATGCTTCAAACTTATTTGGAGAAGTCCGCTCCCTGTTATGCCTAGCTTTGAATGTGTTGATGTTGGGTGCTTCAACAACATTTTTAGGGAGTCGGAAGCAAAATTGTCTTAAATCTGTGGTAGATCTTGTTTTATATAGTTTGGAACAGTTACCTCTGGTTCTAGCATCATTTCTTTTAGTGAATATGTCTTTCGAGAGCATTGTCACACAAATAGCTTTAATATAGGAATGAAGACGTTCGTATTTTCATGTCATAAGAGAAGTAGCTATGAACCATAATATATTGATCATTAGAAAAGAAACAAACATTTGTTTGAAACACCATGTAAGGTTTAACCTAAAGCAAGTTTAGTGTTCATGTCAAACATATTCCCATGCTTTTTCCTGTGTGTATAATATTAGTATGGCCGCAACTCTCGCACCTAACTTCGAGTACAGAAGCTAATCCAATCTCTCTGCACTTCATGGTATTTAGTAACGACAATAGTTTAGCACAGCAAACGGTACGAGATCGCAATCCCTCTGACAAAATACCGAGCTCTACAATTCTCCTTCCACTTCGCCAACTATGAGGTTCAACGACATCATCTCGCCTAACGAAACTGTGGTCGGTGTGCTGGCGACGCATTGGTTCCTGACGAGTGGCCATCGATTCATTTCGGTCCGTCTTCTTTTTAAATTTTCCAGATGTATTGCGGCATTTGTTCCGAACTGTTTCCAGTTCGAACATTTTGACAGATGACAGCAGAAACAATAACAATCTTTGTCAGTCGATAAACGCTTGGATATACCGAGTTTCATTTTGATAAAGCGTTTCGATGATCTGGTTATCGTAAATCATGATGTCATTGTCGTATATACAAAATAAATTAATCGACGCTAAAAGTGTCACGTTTCACGAAAAATAAAACCAAATATGTCACCATGAATATATATGATATGTCGACTTACAATTATTTTCAACTATAAAAAACAAATCTACTTTACGACATGCCGTAATTACCACCGATTTTCCAAACGCTACAACATGCTTAAGGCACAGATGATACAAACATGAAAAGTGGTATGTACCTCACAATTGTTATAGAAGTCTTCGAAGTCTAATTCTGACGGACTCGGCTCAGGTTCAATCATAGGCATAGGACTCGGCTCAGGTTCAATCATTCCGGATTTTCGTAATTCAGTCGTTACAGGGTTGTCGTTCATGCGGGACGGTATACCGTCTTCCGGTGTCAATGTAAACAAGCGCTATCGGTGGGAAAGAACCGCTACTGCATTCATAAATGCCATAATTTTGCGGATAGAATTGGAAATTTTGAACTGCACAAACTATATCGAAAGAGGCAAATGCAAGACGAGCTTGGATTCGTGTAATAAGTTGCAAGAATTAGAACCAAACATCGTATCTGGCCTAGGCATACCCGAGTCTGAGAGACAGTATAAGCCGAAACGCGTAGATCGTTGGGAGATTCCAACAAAGGAACCTCAGCGGAGAGAAGAAAGAAAAATCCCATCGCAACATAGTCCCAACACACTAAACGCTTACATATCAAAGTAGATCTAGTCTATTGAGACAGAAGGAGAAAATGCTGGTTATCAGGATGCTCTTACATTTTGCCAAAATGTTTCCCAAAGTATTTTCTATTAAGTAAAACCCGGTCTTGTTTGGGGAAGCTTTAACGAACAAACAATGAATTACATAGATCTACTTGAACGAAATAGCAAAGTTTTGAGAGAAGAGAAAAACATGCTGACTTTGCTTTTCCTCAATAGTTCCTATTCCACAATCTACACAAAACTCTTCTTCTTAGTGGATCTACGTATCATAGTCTACAGCCTGCTTAAAATTTGAATTAAATTTGAAATGATGGTTTATTATGTTAAGCCTTTCCTATCTAATTATTTGTTTTGATGCTCACAAAATAGCAAAATCAGAATCATTCTGACAATTAGCAAGACTTAATTTGGAAAAGACGATATTTTGTTGTTTGGGTAAGGATTTTAAAAAAAAAACCGTTATTTTTTTTTGGCACATTTAAATACGAATTCTTCAATTTTTCTTAAGTCCTGTATAATTTGACCTCAGTAGATTGTTTGGAAAAACATTGAAAAAAAGGAAGCAACTTGACGATAGTCAGAAATATCACCCCTTTCCTCAATATTTTCTGTGCTTTAACATTCACTTATTCTATTTCCGATTTTAATCGTTTTCCGACAGTGAAAAGCGTGTGGAGCGGAATGTTCTTACAAACAGTTACAAAATATTTGTTTGGAAAAACTCGCTCACGGCGTTCATGTATATACATGTATGTTTTCCCCCAAAGTTGCCCCTCTTTTTATTTCTATGACGTCATATGACTAGAGTAAGCAAGGCAAAGTCATGACGTCACAAATCGACACTCGCCTGATTTGAGGCACGCCACGGGGAAAATTATTTTCAATGATAACGTATCATCGGATTATGGGAGATTTCTTTTGTTATAGATCTCCGAACGATCTAAAAATGATGGAAGGTGCAGAGGTATTATTAGATTCCATTATTAAGTTACAACAAAAATCATTTTCATTTAATAACTCATTGAATTTACGAAAATATTAAAAATGCCGCTTGTCAAACAGGCAAATGGAAACTTGTAAATATACCGTCCCGCAGGAACGACAACTCTGTATTACCGGAATTACGAAAAGACCGAATTGGCAGTAGGGGAACGAAATGATTCAGGGTAAATTCCCTTTCTGGCTGAACTTTTCCATGAATGTTGGTCCACATTATAAAAGCTGGTTTCTCTGTCCTGTATGCTACAGCACAGCTCGCGCGTTTTTTGCCTAATTCCGCGCATCGCTGCGATTGGATTTCGGGTGGAAAAACGCGGCGGCCGCGGCGAGCGAGTTTTACCACCCGAAATCGCGGGAATCGCCGCGATTTAAATTTTGCCGCGATTCGCGGTGATTTGCGTGGACAGGTAAGCCTGTATTTCCTGGCTGATTTATCGTAATTATTGGGTTTTAAATATATATTCGGTTTTGAAAAATCGAAAATGCACAGCACTTGCAAATTTGATTTTTGTTTATTTTGCATGAGTTTGTGGATTATTCTCCCGTTTCCACAGGAAAAATGACCATTTTGCCTTCCTTTCCACGTACGCGAAGTTATTTTTCTGTTATCTTTGTTTTATTTTTTCGTAGAAATGATTTGAGAATATTGAGATAAAAGAAGAACATGCTGATTATCACCCTGGTCTTCTTGTCTCAATATCTTAGATAATCTAGTTCCTATTGTTGTGATATATCCTTCACACCCAGGACTATTTTCAGCAACACCCATCTTATCGTATGAGAAGACTTTTCATAGGACGTGCCAAATCATAGAAAATTCGGAAATGGCGTAACTAAGAATGTAGCGTCATGCATACAATATTGGGAGTTTCTTTTAACCCTTTCCAAAACGACCAAATTTGAGGATGATTCACTTCAAAAGACAAAATGGATGTTACTAAAGATAGGATTTGTGCAAAATATGGCACAGAAAATATTGAGACGAAAGGAGAAACTGCTGGTTATCAGCAGTTTCTTCTTTAGTTTCAATGTTTTCCCAAGCCTTTTCTACTAGGGACGTCAAAAGCAGGTCTTGTTTGGGAAAGGGTTAACATGCATACAAGTTCCAACATGGTAAAAGGGAACCTTAAATACCAGTCGCAGATTTTATGGTTTATTTTGTAAACTGAAAAGTAGTCAAATACTAATGCGCAATATTTTGATAATCTATTATTATGTAAATTCGTATTTATGACCGGGAGGACAACGTGCAGTTTACGATTTCATGTACATGTGTCTGCAAAAAACCTAGAATATTATATAAACTATTAATTAAATTAGATCTAAATTGCCGTGAGTAAAAGACCCTATTCTTCGAGTCTCTGACATGATAGTTCCCATACATTGGGCAGACGGATACCACTGTTTTTAATACACTTGCAAGAATAGCAATTTGCCACAATCCCATATATGAGCCAGTTTTTGGGTCTCTTTCGTGTAGATCTGTCTGATCCTTGATTGGGTTAATCTGCCGCCTGTATAGCAGTTAGACACTGAAACAAAAAGTCGAGAAACCGGTAAATTGTCATCTTTGAGAGGTGTGTAGTTGTTGTCATCCAGATAAGTGTCTTCATTCAAGGTAAGTTCCTGAGCTATTCTGTACCTCATTTCATGAAAATGTGACTACCAAAGGAATACGAGGGGTGATCCAAAAATTCTTAAAATGAACCCATAACTTCTTTATCGCATGCTTGATCAGTGTATAATTATGTAAAAACGTAGTTCACTATCTATAGACGGCATAACAATTATAAGGTTAACAAAAGAATTATAGCGGCCGTAAACTGCGTTACCAAAGTAATGTGTGTACGCATAGGCGGGGGAGCAACAAAAATTATACATGAACGTTAAATTAATCATTTTTTATAAATTTCTGCGGCAATTTTTTGGTGAAAATTGTTATTACGCTAGTTTTACGAAGTGACACCAAGTTGCATACGTTGATGTAAAAGTTGTGAAGACACCACATTTTTATAGGATAGAACAAATTAGTGAAAAAGCGATATAACGTCAACAACGAAATTTGAATGTCGGTAAATTATAAAAATTGTCACGATCGTGATCATACACCAACGCAGACATCTAAAATATTGAAGAGAACAAGAATATGGTGATGTTAAGAAATTATGTTTATGTGACACCCAAGATTCGGGCTTCAATAGAGGAAAATGCATGCCAAGATAGTCCTGCAAAGGGCCACAACCCGGTTCACGACGTCAGAACTGGGGTACACAGTGATATGCTCCGCTTTGATAGTACATCGATCTTAAAACATCCAGGCAGAGAAACATTCATCATTTCTATTCTAAAATTGTTTGACAACACTTTCAGCACATTTATACCTCGGACACAGAATTGTATGATAGTAAATAAGCACTGAATAGAAGGGTTCATAATCGCGTTAAATTGACGTCGCTTTTGACGTTTTTGCTCCCCGTCCCGCGCATGGTCTGTGTCTAAAATTTGTCACTGAACAATAACTGTTATATGTACACAATTGAAATTTTCTACATTTATTGTACAGATGTCACATTTAAAAACTGCATAACTTTTGTTTTGATTGTAAACACTTCGGAAGTTTTATTAACCCAGTTTAATAACTTTTGGATCACCCCTCGTACACACTGGCACATATTGGTAGACAGTTACCGACACCATATATTTATGCAGGCTTTAAACCAGACATACCGAAGAGCTCTGTAGGGGTGTCTTCTAGAAGCAGATCGAAACTTACGTAGGCTGTCAATGGATAACCCAGTGCGCACAAAGCTTCGTTCCTGTGACTGCGGCAAATCCAGTGTTTCAACTTCTAGGTCATTTAACATGTGATCCTTCATAATACGGACGAAGTCCGGGGGCCGACTATATGTTGCGCATAAAATTAAAACCATTAGAATCATTGAAATCAACAGAATCAAACATTCAAATCAATATATACCGCAGACGATGGTTTTTAGTTGATGTAAGTTTAACCCTTTCCCCAACAAGCCCGTCTATTGACGCCCCTCGATGAGAGAGAATCAGAGAGCACGGAGGGAAAGGATGAAAATGCTGATTATCAGCATTTTCATCCTTCCCTTCTGTGTTATCTGTGCTTTATTGCAGACTAATCCTATGTTTATCAACATCAATTTTGCCGTCTGCAGCAGCTTTCAAATCAGATTCCTGTACATTTTTGGTGTTTGGGAAGGGGTCAAATGTATTTTAATTTTGGTTCAGAGAGCATTGTGGACAATAAAGAAGTTGCTTGTTTTAAGCAATTTCTTCATTTTCGATAGTGTTTTTCCTAGACTACTCTTGTGAGACAATTTAAAGGATATCATTTAGTTGTTTGGGCCTTCAGATGGAAATTGTAACGTAACATGACTCATTTTTATTCAACATGTAATTAGTGTTTTGAAGTTCAGATTATGTTAGGTTTTTTATGCCCCCGATAGGGAGGCATCATAAATTTGACTTGTCCGTCTGTCCGTCCGTCTGTCCGTCATTCCGTCCAAAAACTTTAACATTGGCCATAACTTCCTTATTACTTAACATATTCGCTTCATACTTTACCACAACATTCCTTGGTACATTACCTTTCTGTAGGCACATACTTTGGTGACCTTGACCCCTGGATGACCTTGACCTTGAACATAGATTGGCCATAATTTAAAATCAAAGCGGTGTCGGGGGCATTGTCATCTTAAAGTGACAGCTCTTGTTATTTTTTGTCAGTTCTTTGCCTTTTTTTTTTGCAAAGAAATTATTGTCAACTTCTTCTACCCAACCCCTGCCAGGAACTAGTAATTTTCATCCCTGGAAGTAATAGTTTGGGGTGATGTTGAGGATCGGGATAAATCGTTGACTACCGACAATCTTTCCCTTTCCTTAATACAAGTTTTTCGGTGCTAAAGCATACACATTGTATGCTTTTATTACTGGAATTGCTTCCTGTGACCTCTTTTGAGTCTGACTGGTCTGAAATTATGTCACTCCTTGGTGAAAGGGTTGATTTGAAGAATCACTTTTGAAATCTTCATAGGTAAAGATATGTATAACTACTAGAGAACTTGTGAATAGTGAAGATATATATAGCTTTTTTTTAAAATTCAAGACTGTACTCTGTAACCTATATTAAAGTTCGATATAGTGTATTACTAAGGCTAATTGTATTTTATATTTTATTGTTTTTACTTCTTAACCCTTTCCCAAACAAGACCTGGTTTTGACGCCCTTTAAAGTAAAGGCACAAGAAAACATAACCAGCAGTTTCTCCTTTTGTCTCAACATTTTCTGTGCCATATTTTACACAAATTATGTCATATTGTCAATTTCGTCACCTGCAACAACTTTCAAATTGGATCACCACAAAATTTTGTCGTTTGGGAAAGGGTTAAAATGGAGCTTTCAGAACGCATGAGCTATAAACCTATATTGCAGTACATTTATCCCTTTCCCAGGAGGCTAAAATCTAGACCCTTGCATAGAGTAATCATCTGGGAACTGTATAGTATGTCAGATGATAATAACGACAGGCCTTCTGCTCCTCATAGCAGTCTAGATGGAGATAAGGGGAAAATGCTGAGTCAGCTTTTTTCCATTGTCATCTTTGTTTTCCAGAGTATTTCCAGTTATCGATGTCATGAATGTGTCCTGTTTGCGAAAGGTTTAAGTTAACCAAAGGCTCATAACATAAATGTTCTGAACCATTTTTTTAATTCATCAATTAAGCCTGTTTTGCACCCTTAGAATGTTTTATGTTTTGATATGTATTATGCTTATTAACCTTATCCCGAATAGTGGGGCTACAGATAGGTACCTTAGTACAATACTTGATATTGAGGTTAAGGGAGACCATGCTGATTATCATTACTTTCTTCTTTTAGGATAATGTTTTCTAAATGTTAACCCATTGCCCAACATCTGACTTGTCATCATTTTATCTCGGTCTTACTAGGCAGAAAGCGTTGGTGGAGGTTAGGAGATTGCTCGTCAAGAGTTATCTCCGCAACCTTTCCCATGTGCTTATTAATGAGTAAGAGAGATCATTTTGAATTGATAAACCCATTACCACTTAGAGACGCCTCAAAAGAAAGGCGCTTTGGAGATCATTGTGGCAAGTGAGGTGATTGCTTGAGGAAAGCAATTTCTTCACTTCCCACAATGTTTTCTCCCTCAAAAGTCATAAATTTTCAAAATTTCTTTGACTTGTAATTGTGGTCTGTATTATCAATATCTTTATATATTCGGTTAGCTTAGAATTTTGTTGTTTGTCAATGGGTTGATCAATTGGGCGTGCAAAGAGCCTCACTGTTGGGGATAGGTTTTAAGAGCCGAAAAGCAGGGGAGACAATTATTCCAGTCTCCCTTATACTACACACTACATTTAAATGTTGGATCTTCTCGAATCGTTCTTTGGTTGTTCAGTTTTGTTCAACTAATTCTTTTCGTGCAAAGCTAAGAAGTAGTTTGAGCTTGAAATATCCTTTTTGTTAATTTGTTCGAATTAGTTAATCAAGCCCTATCAGTATATTGTTCTTTTCAATAATTATGAAGTTGAAATCTAGTCTAACAATGAGTAGTTGGAATGTACAGGGTCTCTTTTTCAGTAATAATAATGAGAGATTTTCAAAGCTTAATGACCCCGAGTTTATCGACCAAATTAAATCTGATATTTTATGCCTTCTTGAAACGAAAGCCAAGAAAGGCGATAATCTGACATTAACCCTTTCCCAAACAATAAAATTTTAGGGTGATCCATTTCAAAAACTGCGACAAATGACAAAATTGATGTCATTAAAGATAGAATTTGTGTAAAATATGGCTCAGAAAATATTGAGACAAAAGGAGAAACTGCTGGTTATCAGCAGTTTCTTCTTTTGTTTCAATGTTTTTCCCAAGCCTTTTCTATAAGGACGTCAAAACCAGGTCTTGTTTGGGAGAGGGTTAAAGGGTTATACGCTCTTAAAACACTGTTTTAGACAAAGACATGGTAAAGGTATTTACGGCGGCATAGCACTATATGCTAAGGTAGCTATCTCAAAAGGTATTAATATTTTAAAGACTAAGTCCACAGAGTAAATTTGGATAAAGCTTGATAAATCATTTTTAATCACCAGTGATATTTTCATTTGCTTTGTCTATAATTCACCTAAAAATTCTACATACACACTGAAACAAGTTAATATCCCCTCAACCTTAGGAATGGTGGAAGAGGACATTGCTAAATACGCTTCGAAGGGAAACATAGTTCTTTTAGGAGATTTTAATGCACACACAAGTACTTCTGACCTTGATTTTGTAACAGATGACCATACAAAGGGTGTGGAAGACATTCTTCCAAATGCATACATAACAGATTCGATCCTCCTGAATAGAAATTCTAGGAAAAGTAACGTCAAAACTGATGATTATGGCAGAATGTTACTTGATTTATGTATTTCATGCCAATGTCGTATTCTAAATGGTAGAACACTTGGCGACACTGTTGGCAATTTAACATCTTTTCAATATAATTGATGCTCTACCATTGATTACTGCGTAGTTGATCAAAGATTATTAGATAGAGTTAATTTCTTCAAAGTAGAAGACATCACCACATTTTCTGATCGCTGTCAGATAACAAGTTGTTTTAGTTTAAATCACTCTGTAATTTTTTGTAAATTAAATAGACAACCACCAAAAGGCATTAAATGGTCTAAAGGTGTTGCAGACGCTTTCCAGTCACTCATACTATCTGATCCAATCGAAAGATCTTTACAAAACTTTCTATCCTTTTCTTGGGATCAAACTGCTCCTGAGATAAATGACGCAACTACCAATATCACATCCATTTATCAAACCATTGATTTATCTCTAAAAAAACGTTTTGCAATAAGATTAAAGGCCAAACAGCCCAAAAACAGAAAAAAATAAAGAAAAAGAAAAAGTGGTTTGATCAAGACTGCGAAAGCTTGTATAGAAATCTGAAGAGTGTTGCTCGAAATTTATCCCATACATGCAATTCCCCTGGTTGTCTTCAACATTATTATTCACTTCGTAAACAATATAAGTGTCTTATAAGGAAAAAACAACGTCAACATAAAGCTAAACTGCTCAACTCTCTTACAGATTTGGAAAGTAAAGATTCGAAATTTTTTGGAAAATAATTAATTATTTCAAGAACAGTGATACTCCAATCAGTGAGCAGTCCTCAAATATCAGTCCTGAAACATGGCACCAATATTTTGAAGGTTTGATGAATGTTGATGGCATTTCTGAACGACCAATCCCCGATGACATATTGCCCTCTAGTGTTACAAATGAGTTTAGTGAACCCATCACGTTAAAGGAAGTTAAAAAGGGTATTAGAAGTCTTAAGAATAACACTAGTGTGGGATATGATTGTATTAGTAATGAAATGCTAAAAAATTCTAGTCCTACTATGGTTCAATATATATGTAAATTGTTCAATTTGGTATACGATTCGGGATGTTATCCTATTCAGTGGTCTGAAAGTATAATTAAACCATTATTTAAATCTGGTTCTGAGTCTGACCCCTCAAATTATAGGGGTATTTCTATCTCAAGTTGTCTAAGTAAGCTATTTTCAAGGGTTTTATACAATCGTCTAGATACCCACATTACTGAAAATAATATTCTTGTTGACAACCAAATTGGTTTCAGGAAATCTTATAGACCTTCAGAACATATTTACACTTTGAAATCTATGATTGATAAAAGCATTAGAAACAAAACTCATTTATACACTTGTTTTGTGGATCTACGCAAAGCCTTTGATACAGTCTGGCGTGTGGCTTTGTTTTATAAACTATTCAAATATGGGGTACATGGAAAACTGTTATGCATTTTAAAGGCCATGTACTCTGAAGTTACATATTCTGTTAAACTTCAGGGTGGTATAACTGATCCTTTCTTATCCAATATTGGGGTCAAACAAGGCTGTATATTGAGTCCTCTCCTTTTCAATCTTTTTGTCAATGACATACCTAATCGCTTTGATAGTAGTAAGTGTGACCCTGTTGCTTTAGGCGATATCTTAGTTAATTGCTAATTGCATGTATGCGGACGATATTGTCCTGCTATCTACATCGAAAGAAGGGCTCCAAAATTGTATCTCAAGCTTACAATATTATTGCGACTCTTGGAACTTAAAAATCAACATAGACAAAACTAAAGTTATTATCTTTAATAAAAGCGGCAAATTATTAAATAACCCCAATTTTTTTATCAATGGAGTCCAGCTAGAAAATGTCCAAGAATATAAATATCTTGGTATTTTGATGAGAGCATCGGGTACATTTACTAATGCAATTCGATATTTAAGTAATAAAGCACTTAAGGTTGTTTTCATGATTCGAAGTAGGTTTCAAACAGTTTTTATCAATGCTAAACTTTTGTTGAGATTATTTGACACATGTGTGAAATCTATACTATTATATGGCTCCGAATTATGGTCAGTTTTTAACATTAATGTTTCCAAAAACTGCACAGATGCACCTGCTTTTTCTTTAGAAAAACATTACGAAGATTTCTTGCCGGAAAAAAATCTCTCAAGGTTTTGCAAATTTATTCTTGGTGTAGATAAACATACATCTTATATCGCATCGAAAGCTGAACAGGGTAGATACCCGTTGGCCATTTGTGCAATTTTGCATTCTATTCAATACTGGCTTCATTTGAATAAAAACCCTTTCGACGATAGTAGTAGATTCTCGTACCTCGCCCAAGAACATTTGCATGGTAGTGCAGTTTCTACATTTATTCATCATATCAGCAGTCTTCTGAAATATATTGGCTTCAAGCATATCTGGGACATCAAGACAACATTATCAGTTTCCAGACTAAAGCACGCTATAAAAAAGACGTTGACTAATAGATTCGAGAAATGTTTCGAAGCAACTATTAATGGATCGTTTCTCGCCGACAATTGTAGCAGCAAATTAAGAACATAAGTACTGTAAATTGAAGACGTCTTACTTATTTGAAAATTATTTAGGAATCACAGTGGATAAGACAATACTGTCACAATATTCAAAATTGCGAGTATCAAGTCACAGGTTAAATATTGAAGTAGGTAGACATACGAGAACGCCTGTTAATCAGCGAACTTGTAATATATGTTCTTCACAGGAAGTTGAAGATGAATTTCATTTTGTATGTGTCTGCCCAAAATATGCTAATTTGCGAAAAAAGCTTTTCGAAAATATTGCTAATTTTATTGTCAATTTTGACATTCTAAGCTTAGAAGAAAAAAATTTGATGTTACTTAGCTCTCAACAATCCGATGTTAATTTATTGGTAGTTGATTAGGCCTAAAAGAAAAATATGTGTGTTTCAGGTTTCCTCAGAAAATTCAACCTGGGTCGGTAGGTCGGATTTTTTTTTTTTTTTTTTTTTTTTTTTTTTTTTTTTTTTTAATATCTATCCTCATGTAATCTGCAGCAGCGTTCAAAATAGAACACCCAATATTAAGAATTTGACTGTGAAAATGGTCATTATGACTACACAAGTCTTTAAAGAGTATTGTCTTTTACCAAAGTGATCTGATGGGACCCTACTTATAATTCTTCAAAATACAAATGTAATTTATTTTATGTAGATCTACCTAATTTCGGACATTTGGTAAAAAGGTCTGAATCGGTACTTTTGTTTTTTTATTTTTGGAAACTCCTTAAAAATAATTGAGTCGGCCATATTTTGGTTGAGTCGGTCGGGAAACCTGAAACACACATATTTTTTTTTTAGGCCTTATGTCAATAAGTGCTTTGATGCAAGATCCATGAATTAACGGATCCGATTGTTATGAATACATATAATAAAATGACGACTTAAATTAATGTTAAGTATACATTCTACTCATATGTTAAAAAAAAGCTGTTAAGATCACAAAAAAATTGCTAGTCAAACTCCAAGTTCAAGGAAAAACAAAACGCCAATTATTAAATCGTCCCTGTACATTCCTAACTCGCCAAATTGTTACAATACTGTGATGTCACCTATGTGAATGTAAATCCATTTTGCTCACTTCACTGGGGTGGGGAGATTGGATTCTCTTTCGTTGTTGTTTGTATGTCATGTTATATGTTATGTGTTTCTGTCACAATCCTGTATGTTGTGGATTATATACAGAATAAAATTTTGAATCTACGTAGGAATTGACATCAATATCAGAATATCATTATAGGCGGGGGGCAGTGGGGCCTACCATGCACCCCCCTAGACTTTTTGCCATGGGTGCCAAAATGTTCCTTAGGTCCTACTTGTTGAAAATCAGAGGTGCCCCCAAGAAAAAACTCATTCCCGCTATATGAAAAAGCACCGTTTCCATGGCCACCCTTATGCGCTTTTGAGACAATGACAGTAGTTAAAAAACATCAATATCTCCGCTTACAGATACAGTAGATCAGTACTTTTGGTATCAAAATGAAGCTGAGACATTGTTCTTGAATTTGGTATGTGCATATGCAAATTAGCTAATTTGCATATGCATGATTTTTAAGATTTAATTAAAAAAAATTGATGAAATTTTCGTCGTTTTTTTTTTAAATATAATACGAAAATAAGCTATTACTCACTTATTTAGTGGGTTACATTCACAAGTTTGGTATCAAATTAAAGCCTAGACATCCCTCTTTAATCTACATGAGTCAATTTAGCTATTTTTTGCATGCATGATTTTAAGTGATTTTTTTTTTAATTTTTGACGAAAAATTTGCATATTTATGAATATTGATACATGTAGTTCTTTCGAGCCTTCTAGAAGGACTTACTCACTTTGTATATGTAAAACTTCATTTACTAAAAAGAAATAGGCATTTTAATGTCATTTTACTGAATCAGAGTGCATTAAATTATATTATAGGGTGCGGTTTCCATGGCAACATATCTTGAAAAATATGCTTAGAGGGTATTATAGGAGAAAGAGCCTTTGTTCACTAAGTCCTGGATGCAGACTGACAATTAATGTTTAAGATTGATGATTAGACACAAGTCTTTACTTTTCAGAATAGTTATGCAAATTAGCTAATTTGCATATGCATAATTATGAAGACTTAATTAGAATGATTTATTCAATTAACATCATTTTTCGCGAGTGCAGCTGGAAAATCATATGTAGCTCTCATAGTTCTGAGTATATATTAACACTTTTGGTATCAAAATAAAGCCTGGATATTTCTCTTTATTTTCCAACACAGTAATGCAAATTAGCTAATTTGCGTATGTATGATTTTAAAGATTTTATTAGTATTTTTCAAGATTTTTTTGCAATTTCTATAAAGAATAAAACAGAAAAATAAGCTTTAGCTAATTAAGTTGGTGGTGAACAGTTACAATTTGGATATCAAAATGAAGCCTAGACATTCATCATTGTTTTCAGTAGTGCAAATTAGCTTATTTGCATATGCACAATTTTAAAAAAAAATATTCTTAAATATAATTTTAGAAAAGAAATATCTCAAATTTGGGAATACATGTATTTGGTACATACAGTGATTGCAAGCCGTTTGGATGGACTAAAACATTTTTATGTAACACTTCATCATCACCTCATAATTTTGCATTTTAAGGCTGTTTTACAGAATCATTTTGAATTATAGTTTGCAAGAAGGTCCATAGAAACATATCTTCCTTAACCCTTTCCCAAACGGCAACATTTTAGGGTGATCAACTTCAAAAACTGCCAAAATGACAAAAGGGCAGGTATTAAAGATAGAATTTTTGTAAAATATGGCATAGAAAATATTGAGACAAAATGAGAAACTGCTGGTTATCAGCAGTTTCTTCTTTTGTTTCAATGTTTTCCCAAGCCTTTTCTATTAGGGAAGTCAAAACCAGGTCTTATTTGGGAAGGGGTTAAAACAGTGTAGGGGGCAGGAGAGGGCAGGAGAAACAGCTACAGCTCTCCAAGTCCTGGGTGCAGGTTCACTATATGGGTATCAACAATCCATCTTTATTGTTTTGATCACTTATGCAGGTTAGCTAACTTGCATAAGCTATCTTGCAAATATGTTTGAATAATGATATTTAATGAAATTATTTTCTTTTTGTTAATACTTATGAGATATATATATATAGCAAATTTGACTTTGTTGAAGGACTTCATCATGTTATATTTTGATGTCAAATATTCTGAAATTAATAGTTTGTAACCTTTTTATGTTTGCGTCTTTCTGTCTGGCTGTATGAATATTGTGAAAAAGAAAGTGTTTGAAAAAAGACGAATTCAGATCAATGCGAGTTTGGCTTTGATTTACCCAAAAGAGGAGAGCATGGATGACACTGAATTATCACAATCCTATATGCAACTAGACATGAACATTGGGTTAACAACGAAACTTAACATGCAAGCCAATTATCTAGTGTTAGAAGGCAACTTAGCAAACAAAAAGGGGAAAAGAGAATATTCTATTGTCACAAGGAAGTAACCTCAATATATACTCTCCATACAAATATGATCCAGAACCGAAATTCTAATAGACCTGAACCGAAATTCCATGTACATCTTATCACTCTGTTTTGCTTTCAATGACAAGTGACCAGTCCTGGCGACCCTCAAAGGTTCTATAAGATAAGGTAGAACAGATACAGGTAGGCTAAAAAGCATGTATTGAGTACAAAAGCACTGGTAAGAGCATTCTTTATGATAAATAGCTGGTCTTTAAGGAGAAGTGCTTTGGAGAAAATAATAACAATCTTTTGCCTCTCCTACCAAATAGGAGACAAAATATACTCAAACTACGTCAGAAGTGTCATGATTAACACAAGCGAGACCTTTCCAAGCCTAACCTACAACGTCTGAAGCGAAATGACACCACAATGATTATTCAGATCAGCAGCATACAACCACAGGATATCTCCAATACGAGCTCAAGCGAGTTACGCAAACATCATGGTCCTGAAGACTTGGAAACCCGGCCTCTTGAGGGAAGGGAGGATCAGATGGTACGGACATGCTAAGAGATCCAATTGGGCAATAAAAACAGAGTACAACATGCAGGTCACAGGTACGCACAGATGAGGGAGGACTTAGGTGAAATGGAAGCAACTGTCAAAGAGGGGCCTTATAGAACAGAATATACCAACACATATGAAAAGAACAGTTGGATTGATGTATTGATTGATTGGGGTTTAACACCGCTTGAACTGATATGGTCAAATAGCGTCTCGAGCACCTAACTATGGATTTCAGGTATTTCTTCCCACCAGTACAATATCGAATCGGAGCCTCAAACTGCTTTCTCACAAAGATTATTAGCACCCATTGGTGATAGACAAATGTCAGAATGTGTATTGACCAAGCAGGAATTCTAACTCACGACCCATGAATTGATAGACTCGGTCGTTAGCGACTGAGCTATCTCGGCTATGCAGAGTAAATTGAAGAAGGGAGTGAGAACGGCAATGTATGTGCAGCAAGACAGCTAGCTGGAAGGCAGCCCATTGAAGTGGTCAGTGCTTCTACACCTGCAAGTTAAATATGAAACTCGGAAATGGGTGAGTGAGTTTATGTACAAAGACAGGACTGGTGCTTTAGGGAATTTTGTAACATGTCAAGAGTATGACTTTTTTAAGGAGCAATGGATACAATGGATACAGTAGGAGAAGTCATCCTGTGTGAAAGGAGAAGACAATCGGCTGTATGAGGCAGGAGAATTGGTACCTTTAACTAACTGTTATGTCTCGACCATCAAACTAAATCTTAAAAAAAATATTAGAGATCATAGAGTAATCATAGAGTTTCATATTTAAAAAGAGAAGGGGATCGGCCAAGTAATGGTCTGAGTAGGAATATGATGCAGCTCAGATGAATGGAGATTCCTTGTCTTAAAGGAAAGAAAGGATAAGGATAAAGGTTCTGGAGAGATGACAGTGTCTGACAATGTGAAGAAACAGATCTTCTGAGACTATTGTTGGTTAGAAGACGGTGAAGACTATGAGTGACAATTGCTAAGTCAAAAAGTCGAGTAATTTGAAGCACAGTACCTATGACTACCGATCTGAAAGGACTCAATCAAACTCTTACTCGTAAGAGTTGTATTCCAAACCTGAACAAGAAATTAGAAATAGTTGAAATATTGTAGCAAAAATGAAAGAGAAGACAGCATTATGAGTGTTGTAAGAGAGACTGAATAATTATGCTTTTAGTCTTAGACAGAGGATAAATTTCAAAAGAGACATATAAGTCAGATTAAGAGAGGCAAGACGTCTGACATACATTTGAGTGAAAGCCAGGATTATGAGGTTCATGATATTGTAATGTCTGCACATCATGGATTTGTGACATAAATGATTGTAGGCATCAAACGGGAAAGCAATATCAGGTAATTAAGTTGGAGATTTGCATGAGAAGAAGAACACATTCAATATTCTCCTAACCAGAAACCCTATCAAACACAGAAGAAAGACTCAAAGGTTTTATCAAGTAAATTATAGATAGTATTATGCTTTCCTTCAATAAAGAAAAAATGCACAATTTCCATTTTACAAGATGCAGCACTGTTGTATCAATGCAGGGTCTTAGGGCTATTGTTCTGAACTTGAATTATGACCTTGACATTTATGCCATTTATTTTGGTGCTAAATGGTGAGTGTTTGTGGGATGTACCTACATACATGCACTAAATTTAAGCAAAATAACTTAAAAACATGAGAAGTGTTTAAAAATCTTGCTTTTTTCACCATGAATAATACAGACAGGCAGCAGGAAAGGTATACATAAAAAGCTATATAAAAATTGATACAAACTATTAATTCTTGACTCTAGGGCTGCATGATATATTCAATATAATCAAGTCATTCAACAATTTGAATCTTAAATTCATTGTATATTTCAGAAGTTATCAAAAATTAAAGAAAAGGGTCTAAGTTAATTGTGATAATTCATTTGAAATATAGCTAATGAAAGTTAGCTAGTACGCATACATGCTAAAAAGAAGATGGACTGACTTTATTTGATACCCAAATTGTAATTCTACACCAAGAACTTGGTGAGTTATAGCTTTTTCTCTTGCTACCGCTAACTGCTTTTAGATTAATGGAAAACATGTATGTGTGGAAACGACACCTTCTTGCTTATCCAGGCCTAGAGCAAAACTCTTGTAAATGCATTTTTGAGAATTTTCCTTTTTTTAATTTTCTGAAGCCTCAGGAAGGAATACAATTTATGTGTTGGGTTTCAAATTTGTATAATTAAAAAAGTTATTTAAAATTCAATTTTTTTAAAATGTTTAATTTTAAGAGATTTGTTTTTCCCTCTCCTGTAAATTTTTACAAAACGTAGCCCTTGGTATTGTAATTAAAACTAATTCTGTAAAAAAAAGCCTCAAAATATGTGATTATTTTGTCGATATGAAATGTTACATAAAGATACGATTAAGTCATTCCATACAGTTTGACAACGCTGTGTGTATTAGGTATGTATTAGATATTCCATAATTGGTGAAATGTTTATAAATATATATTTAAAAAATTGTGCATATGCAAATAGGCTAAATTGCACCACTGAAAACAATGAGGAATGTCTAGGCTTCATTTTGATATCCAAATTGTAACTGTACACCTCCAACTTAATTAGCTAAAGCTTATTTTTCTGTTTTATTCTTTATAGAAATTGCAAAAAATCATGAAAAATGCTAATAAAATCTTTAAAATCATACATATGCATTTAGCTAATTTGCATTACTGTGTTGGAAAATAAAGAGAAATATCCAGGCTTTATTTTGATACCAAAAGTGTTAATATATACTCAGAACTATGAGAGCTACATATGATTTTCCAGCTGCACTGGCGAAAAATGATGTTAATTGAATTAATTATTCTAATTAATTCTTCATAGTTATGCATATGCAAATTAGCTAATTTGTATAACTATTCTGAAAAGTAAAGATGGGTGTCTTATCATCAATCTAAAACATTAATTGTCAGTCTGCATCCAGGACTTAGTGAACAAAAGCTCTTTCTCCTATAATACCCTCTAAGCATATTTTTCAAGATATGTTGCCATGGAAACCGCACCCTATAATATAATTTAATGCACTCTGATTCAGTAAAATGACATTAAAATGCCTATTTCTTTTTAGTAAATGAAGTTTTACATATACAAAGTGAGTAAGTCCTTCTAGAAGGCTTGAAAGAACTACATGTATCAATATTCATAAATATGCAAATTTTTCGTCTAAATTTGAAAAAAAAAAATCACTAAAAATCATGCATGCAAAAATAGCTAAATTGACTTATGTAGATTAAGGAGGGATGCCTAGGCTTTAATATGATACCAAACTTGTGAATGTAACCCACTAAATAAGTGAGAAATAGCTTATTTTTGTATTATATTTAAAAAAAACCGACGAAAATTTCATCATTTTTTTAATTAAATCTTAAAAATCATCCATATGCAAATTAGCTAATTTGCATATACACATAGCAAATTCAAGAACAATGTCTCAGCTTCATTTTGATACCAAGAGTACTGATTTACTATATCTGTAAGCGAAGATATTGATGTTTTTTCAACTACTGTCATTGTCTCAAAAGCGCATAAGGGTTGCCATGGAAACGGTGCTCTTTCATATAGCGGGAATGAGTTTTTTCTTGGGGGCACCTCTGATTTTCAACAAGTAGGACCTAAGGAATATTTTGGCACCCATGGCAAAAAGTCTAGGGGGGTGCATGGTAGGCCCCACTGGCCCCCCGCCTATTATATAAGATGGCAGAAACTGCTTCCCTTAAAGCAAAGAAAGTATTATGTATGTTTTAAACCGTTTGATAGCATGCCAAGTATTCCTGTTATTTCTTTCTTAAACGAAAGACCTAGGTAGTGCACTTCCGGTATAATCGTTATATTTCGACTTATTCCGTGACGTCCGCAAGTCCGAGTATTTTTAAAGTACCGTTAGATGCAATATCGCCCGTTTTAGTAAAAGTGGATATAATTGAGCGTGCTCAGATTTCCGAGGAAATATTCTTTACGATTTCTTTCAAAATGTTTCTAAATTTTGTAAAGAGTAGGCAAAAAAAAACAACAACAAAAGTTCAAAATTTGACAGCAATGAAAATTACCTTCCTGGAAATCAACTATTCGTACCATACTGATTTCGTTCCATACCTGGTCACATAACCCATTACCCAGGTCTTACCTTAAAATATTTGATGCGAAAGTTCTCTCCTGTTTGTATGGATCTGAACTATGGGCTTACAAAGTATTAATTGCATAATTTACGCATGTAAACGACTTCTTAATGTTATTATAAATCATGCAATGTTACAATTCAAGGCCTGGATGGCTTAGTCGGTTAAGTCGGAGTCTGTCAATCCAGGGGTCTTGAGTTCGAACCCCTGCTCCGCCAGTACCCATTCTGACATTTGACAAAAGTGATTTGTCTCTCACCAATGGGTGTGAATCATCTATGTGAGAAGCTGGAGGCTCGGTTTGAAATACCCGGAACCAACGGTTAGGTGCTCCAGCCGCCGCGATATGACCATAGAAGTTGAAAACGGCGTAATTCCCCAATAAAATCAAAATAAAAAAACAATTCAATGCGATACTGTTAGATATCCTCTCTGAATTATGTCCTGCAAAAGATTTATAATCACTGGCTTCGAATTAAAAATGTCAGACAGCCGGTTTTTTCCAGCTTCGTAATAAAACGCTCTTATATTATGATAAGTAAGGGTATCAAAATTGAGTTTCAAATTTTCGTAAAAATCTATACAAAAATGGCTTCGGCCAAATTTGGGAAAATCAGAGTTCAAAATGAAAATATATTTTTTTATTTCAATATACTCAGTAGTTAAAAGTTCAATTTATTCAGGAAATTGAGAGCTAGTTTCATGGAAAATTCAAAGTTGAATTATAATTGTGAGTTCAAAAACTCTTGGGCAGTAATAATATTTGTCAGTTATTGATGTGAAAATATTAATCATACCTTTCCTTAGTTCGAAGTACTTCACATCCACTTACGATCAAAAAAGAAAGATACTATGGTATTCCTAAAGAGTATAGATTTTATTGTGATTCTTATGTTTAGGACGAAATGCATTTTGTATTGATATGTCCTCTATATAATGATTTAAGAAGAGATTACATCGATTCAAAGTATTGTCAAGTAAATGTGTATGTACTCATTTACAGATTAATAGCTATATAATAATCTATTGAAAAGGTATTGTTGACTGTTTAACTTTTTAATATGTTGTTAACATTTCATTTGTTTTATATTTTGTACTTATGCACATAATTTTGTTAATATTGTAAAATGTTTATGTATATGGGCCGTTTTCCTTATCATACAAATAAAATTTCTAATTTGAAATAAAAAATTAACACAAAATTACGCATTTCGGAATATTTCATGATTAAGTGAGAAAAACAGATACACGCCTCATTTTCTCTAGCTAGATCTGGTACTAGGACATACATATCTACCTGACTGATCAGTGAAACAGTGTATATTTGTGACAGTCCAAATGTTTTCGAAAAATATACAAAATAATTGTACAAAATGACGTTGGTAAAAGCGGCTTTAATGTCACAACGTACTCCGGGTATCCGATTCCTTTTGAAAGAGTCATAGCAACATCATTTTTCAAACAATCTTATTGAAACTAATAGCTTATATTTGAAATATAAATATAAAACATAATATTTTTTTCCTTTATAAATCAAAATTTTCTTTAAAAATTATGCGAACTTTTTGGCAAGTTTTTGCTGAGCCCTATTACTTATATCTTCCTTTTTGATACTACAAAGGCCTATCCATTACAAAACACCGAAAATGTGCTTAAAACTTGTATTCGTGAAATAAATAAGTGATTTAATTGAATTGACAACTGGCATCTAACTTCACACAGATGTCTTAGCATACACAATAAAAGCTCCATTTTACGTTATCGGGACGTTTTATTTATGAAATAATCTTTTTTTTAACAGCCTAACTCAGAGCCGTGGTTAAATAAACCGAGGTAAAAAATAAATTATTGCATCTCTAACACATCTTTAATTGAAACAAGGGAAACAAAATAGTGGCAAGTTAAAGATGAAACGGGTGCCCCGGCCTATGTCAGTGGGTTGGGTACATATTATGATAAATAGAGAAGCAACACTACTAAATTGCTTTTTATGCCCAAAGGGTCGTATTATGTTATGGCCCTGGACGTCTGTCCCTCCGTCTGTGCGTCCGTTAGCAATTTCTTGGGTACACAACCCCTCCTACAGTTTTAATCAGAATTTTCATCAAACTTGCCACAATGAATCTCCATGGTGTCTAGTTGTGGACACCGCTTACGGAATAGGCTTCGATTTTCCGTGTGAACAAATACGTCATCGTCACGCCTCACTGGTCTAAAAATAGATTGGGAATCCCTTATCGTACAAATATGGCTGTGAATCTCGCGAAGATTTTCCACGTTCAACTTGCCGGAGATAACATTCTAAGAGCTTGATTGATGTAATCATTTGTTGAGAAACATTCTAATTCCGAGTTGAGAAGGTTGCTGCACTGTCGTGTACTTTTTAAGATCGGTAACTATGAAATAAGCAGTTGACAAGTATTGTTTACACATACGGACATGTCCTGACTTCATCGTGCCGCTCATGCGTGCTTGCTTACCCTTTCCAAAACGACATAATGTCATGTTGGGCTAAATTGAAAAAAGTCTGCAGACGACAAAACGGATGTGAATATCTTTAGTGTTTTATCTCGGAGAAAATATTGAGGCAAAAGAAGGATGATCATCAATATCCAAAGAAGTAATTCACACCCATTTTGTCTGCTGTGCATGCCTTTTCGATTTTGTCGATCATCATTTTCTTCTTTTGCCTCAATGTTTTCCCAAGAATTTTCTGTTGGGGACGTCAAAACCGGTCTTGTTTGGGAAAGGGTTAATATAGAAAAAACTAGAATTTGTCGCTGAATGTGATTTGATACCCCATAGGCTTTCACTACAACAATGGGCAATAACTCACAAAATAAGCAAGATAGAGTTATGTTCCTTGTAAGTTGCACTTCTCCTTGGTGAGATCTATCTACCAGAGAAGTTTCATGATCATAGCTACTTTACTTTCAGACTTTTCGATGTTTTTTCTGGTAAAGCTGCTGAGGGATCTCAAGAAAAAAAAACGTTTGTCATTTCTGGTCTGTCTCCGTATCTGGAAGCAATGTTGCATGATGCATATGCGCAATGTTTCGTAGTTTTAGTTCCCGCCTGCATTATCTATGATCGACTAATATCGCGCTTGAAAATAATATTTTTTTGCTAACACGGTTACGAAAAATTGTCCGATTCATTGACCGATAAACAAAATATTAGACTGGTACCCGGCAACACGAACGCGGGAAAACTGTTCGCTATTCAGATAACTTCGTTCTTGAATTATCAGTCCTTGAATAAGAAAGGCCAATTTTCTTGTGTGCGCCTACAGTTTTGATCAGAATTGTATCAATCTAACCACAAAAAATTTCCATGGTGTTTAGTTGCGCACACCGCTCACGAAATTTAGATATCTTTTTTCGTTCTTGAATTATCTTCCCTTTAATTTAAGGAAAAATTCCCATTTTCTCAAAAATATTATTTTCTCGTGTGCGCAACTCCTACAGTTTCAACCAGAAGTTTATCAAACTAGCCACAATGAATCTCTATGGTGTCTGGTTGTGCAGACAATTTTTTGATAACTTTATTTGAATTATCTGCCCTTGAATTGGAAACATGGCCAATTTTACTGACAAGCCCCTCTCGGTCGTACATGCGCCTTTTTGCGAAGCTCTTGTTCATTTTAAGTCGCTTCTTGAAGGATGTTTAAATAAAACTGGCAATTATTTCTCGTCTGGGAAAGATTTGATCATATTTCGGAAAACTTTAATCCCTTTCCAAACAACCCAATTTTCACTTTTATAAAATACTCAATTCAATATTTCGGCAAAGTTTGAAAAACTTAATCGCACTACATGATTATTTTGTAAACTAATACAGCCATTTTGTTTTTCTAACTGTGGATAAGACGTCGACGTCGCTTTCTCTTCGATATCATGACGTTAACGTTCCCGCGCATTATCGGACGTCAAATGACGTTTTTTAGAACCGCGCGGCATTCTCACTGCAGTTAGTTAGCGGTACTATTTTGTAGTGTTTTAATTCACGCTGATTCTTGGACCTGTCTGTGGAGTACATCATTTTAAAGAAATATTTTTTATATAAGACGTACATTCCTAAACTGATCTTTTATCCATTCGTCCACCTTTCTCTCTGTCTCTCATACTGTGCCCACATTGACTCCAATTATATCTCAACGACCTTATTTTTGTAATCCGTTTAGCTTAGAATTAACATAATTATATTACCTTTTATGATTTTATAAGACAAAATAAGCGAACCAGTTTAGCTTGGCAGTTCCCATGCTGACTGGAAAGTACATCTACATATCAACGATTTTATGTTTGTAATAAGTCTAGAATAAATCTGATTCGAGAGCACACGTCGAAATGGGTGTCAATGACGTAAACAAAGATTACGGTTTACAAACACTGAACAAATTTATTCTTTCTAGCCATACGAAATTCATCAAATTTCACACACTTGTAAATACACTTCACATAAGTTGATTCACCGTGCCGGTATTCAAGATTATGCTTCAAGAAGAAAATTATTTAAAAATATGATTTTACTCTATATTCACATGCAAGGGAGGTAATTTTTAACATTTTTGTCAAATATTTTCATAAATAATTTTTATTATGCATTAATTCAAAATTCTAATGATAGCAGCATCGACAAGAATAAGACTTGATAAATCTACTGTTTCAAATTCTTTCCTGACCCACAAGTCATTATATTTAATTTGAATGTCAATACACGAGGACACTTACTGCCATCATGCAGTACGCCAACAGCGTTAGGGATTCAAAAACCACATTTCCTGGGTTATGTCGCTGGAAGTCTTCCAAACAAATACGAACCTGTAAATTACCGTTTTCATCTGTAATGGTTGTGTATTCTCCATCTTCAAGAAATATACCTGCCTTAATCAGGTAGATTCTGACTGCCCAGCCATCCCAGTCTTGGCTCTTCAGCTCGATCAAATTACAGAAAAACAATTTTGTAATGTATATTACACTGATTCTGTTTTTCGCTTGTAATATACTTCGATCTCCGAATAAATAACGTAAACGATCGCTGTTTATATACCTTTCTACAGAGTCACCAGATATAAGGTTCATGGCATACCATTCGGGCAAATAGTCTGTATCGTTCTGTTGGGGTATGTAATTACTATATTTGTTAATTTTAGGTGTAAGGGAAAAGAATCGTTCATTGATGTGCAATTTCCATTCGCTACGTAAGGACGATACAGTTTTCTTGGTAAATTGACGTGGAAGTATGGTTTTGGTTCTATGGAATAGAACTGCTACTAAATACTGGAGAGAATTATATTTGTCCACGTTGTATAATAACGTGACATTCCAGTCCTCAAACCCAGGGCGTTCCAGCGAGTACTTGTACAGTTTCTGCTCTGATGAGAACATATCACTCAGCGTCACTTTGTTGCTGTCAGGAGTTGGTGTAAGGTAGATACTCATTCCTGCGTGTTTAAAATACCAGGCTGTACCAAGTTGTCGGCACCTTCTACCATCAAATATTTGGCCTTCAGGACAAAGCATACGCCGACAAAGAACCTGAAAAATAAACAGGTTAAACTTAGTGAACATAACACATCTTTTGGCTCTGAATGTTCATTACTTTGGCAGTGATAGTCTTGTAGTAAATACTTGGCTAGAATATCTTCCTGATGGAGTTTATCACTTTTGAACTTATTTCTACTCTATCGCCAGAAAATTGCAAAAGTCGATAAAATATCATTTTGAATATCTATGTTGACTGCGTCATAGTTGCATTTTTACGATAATATCGATACACAAATAGCGATCTTGCTCTTGGTCACACTTTTATGAAATGTTTTTTTTTTCTGAAAGTCAACATGAAAGACAGAAGCTCAGTATTAATAGTACATTAGTTTCATTGGAATTGGTCTAAGGGTCATGGAGAAATCGCTCTGTACGGACGGTATGGCGGACTGACAGACAAAGCCTCGACTATATGCTCTTCCTTCGCGGAGTATAAAAAGAAATCATACTGTGGTGACAGAGGGAAATCATTTTTTAAATAATCGGTCAGGTCAAATGTGAGGAGAGTATGCTCCACACGACCTCGTAAAATCAACAAGATTTATACATGTATATGTCGGTACATTTGTGTTAAACATAAATGGAATTAATGCTACAAAAGGTCACATCTTAAATTTTAACTTCTTTAAGTATTTGTACCGTTTCATTTGACTTTGCAATCAACGGAAACATTTTATTTTCGATATTTCACATTAAATCTTATTTGCAAAATTAAGGTGCTATTCTCATCCATCTGACAAAGTTAATTGAACATATATGAAAACCTTTTCGAAAACATATATTTCATTGACAAAACATCTTAGCCCTTGAGCTACCAATAACCTCCAATCCCTTGCAGAATAAAGGGCAAATTTAGAAGGGTATGCTTTTCTGAGAGCGTAGAACAAGTGCTACAAAATGAACATTATTAGCCCTCTGCCTATTTGGGCTTTCGGTCGCAACCCGTAACTGTAACCTTTAACCAAATATATAATTTGTCAAAATTTACAAAAACTGAATTGGTCGTATACAATTATATACTGATTGATTGTTTACCAACACATATCGAAATGGTATCAAATGAAATCTTATGGCTTGCTCTTTCATTTATCGTTATTTTATGTAACATAGCCCATGATTATTTACGACTTTCTGGTGAAAGTTTGGTAAATACTTTCAAAGCAAAGTTTTGCTGTTTAGGGGGAAATTTGCAAGTATGGTTCATCTTAAAGAAAATTTCTTTAGAAACATTGAGAGAGATGTTTGCACTCTTGCGGTTAGGTATATTGGCCTTAATCCTTATCTATATTTTCAGAACGGTTAAAGTTGGCTATATCTTGATTGAATGTTGACCAACAGATGTCAAAATGGTATCAAATGAAAGCTTATGACATCTGTAATTCATATTCATCCAAGATATGAACGAAAATGTTTTGTAAATTTGAAAGAAATATTTAAAAGGGTTAAGAGTTTTAGATAAGAGTTACGACAAAAGCCCCAGCGGCCAGAGTGTAAACAACGCTCAAAATGTTTCATAGACAAGAGCTGTCACTGTAAGATGACAATGTCCCCGACACCGCTTTGATTTTAAATTATGGCCAATCTATGTTCAAGGTCATCCAGGGGTCAAGGTCACCAAAGTATGCGCCTACAGAAAGGTAATGTACCAAGGAATGTTGTGGTAAAGTATGAAGCGAATATGTTAAGTAATAAGGAAGTTATGGCCAATGTTAAAGTTTTTGGACGGACAGACGGACGGACGGACAAGTCAAATTTATGATGCCTCCCTATCGGGGGCATAAAAATGTACTTTGTGATAAACCATGTCTACAAAATCCCCTGGAAGAGAGCAATAATGTGTCTAGACCAGGGAGTATATAAAAGTACAAACTAAATTCGAAGTGGCATTCCAGAACAGGTTCCATGGCATGTACGCATCTGTACACAAATTCATTTAACATGGTACCTTTGCTAGAATTATAGTTAGAAAAAATACAGCTGAACCGAACGATGGGTAATGTGACGCGGAATCCTCAAAACTCGCCAGCGATCATACACTGTCGAGCAGATTTGATAGTTTCCTTAAGTATTGTAACTTTGTATCCGGCACGTGTTCCTGATGTCAACATACGGCGGACAGTCTAGGAGATATATGTATATTAAGAAAACCATTGAAGCGTGTAACTACTAAGGTCAGGTCCAGGTGAAGATAAAATCTAGCTGTACTAGATAATGTGACGTGTAGCCCACCAAAATTAACCCGGGATAACTTAATTTTCGAGGTCAATGTCCGTTAGCTGAGCGCTTTCAGAAACCATTGTCGTTGTGAGATCATAAGTTTCATTACATATATAAATGTCCCGGGATAGTGTTGGTGCACTAAACCACACAAGGACTGTCCCGACGTTGTTCTGATGAACTTTTACCACCAGGACTGTGTTTGGTCCATTGTAGGTTTACTTAGCGAAAACTATGTCCATTAGAACACAAATTAACTTTTTCGTTAATTTGACCTTGTTGCCCGATTTCTGACCAGACGTTACCATTAAAACAACATAATCATATATAAAAGACCGATCAATCATTCAATGGATTGAACAAATTCGAAGGGCTAGGGAAAGTCCTTGGGCCCGTTTTACTAACAAACCTACGAACATTTTAAAACAACAACAAATCTGATTGGCCAAATAATTATTGTTATTATTTCTCTTTCAATCAGATGTGTTATTGCAAGGTTTTTGCCAAAAATCTATGTTAGTAAAACGCGGCCGTGACTCACGACAATTTGTCGAAAGACGTCTTTATGTTGTTGTTCCTCATCGCCCACCTGAATTTCATCGACCAAACGTATACTCTTTTCTCGGTGTTTTAGACATGCAGTGTATAAACTAATTAGCTTAATGTTTCCTTAACTTAGTGAATTCAAGTCAAAGTATTTAAAGACATACCTCGTTTTCAATGTTAACACACAATTTACGACCAGCTTCTCCTTCATTTGTTTCGGTTTCGAACGTGGTGTCGAAGCTGTCGAATATAATTGAAAATTGTGTTGGAATCACGTCTTTTGGACTCTTACGTGTCGGACAGAATCGGTACTCATTTAGCCGGGCGCTTGGACTGGAGTACCTTTCTAGAACGTCCTTTGAACTACACAGAAAACAGTACACGTTGTAGTAAGTGGTTCGAAACTTTGTGTAGAAGGTGGCATTGAAACTTTTACACAGCGTATCGTATGTTTCATGTTCGTTAAAGTCTTTATATCTACATTCCTGTTTTCCATTGTAATGACAAATTTCCGTTGACAAATCAAGGTCTGTAGGAGGTATAAAGTTCAATTCACAGTCAGAATACTCAAGGCCTTTCTTCACAAGATATGCAGATGAAAAGTATGAGTCTAGAATATTTGGACAGGTTATCAATCGCTTGAATGTTGTTGTATTTACTTGACCGTGACATTCAGCACACGCAGGATTGTAGTACAACATTCCGGTCTCGTTGGAATAAACCGGGAAATAACTTCCCCAACCTTTTTCTCTGACAGAGTCGCAGACATGAGAGCGGTTTGGACAAGTACGAATGATGTAATAGAACGGCATATCTGCGGCTTTTTCCAAAGGGATGGTATTAAGCTGTTTACAAATTGTATCGAAAATTTCATCTAGCCTGTATAAGTCGTATTCATATTTACAACAGTTCCGTTTTCGACCACAATCCTCGGAACAGGAGCATGATGAACAACACGGCATCACATCGTCACCATAATCTGCTGTTGTCTTGTTAGGATATAAATGACTTTGTTCACAGAAACTTGAGTATGGACACAAGGTGTAGAGATCGCTCGGTGGAAAACTATGGTCGACTTTGTCCTCCGACAAAGTCATGAAATCCAGCATCAGGGAGCAGACGAATGCGATGAGTACTAACTTCTCACCTCTCATTTTTGCAGATAATTGATAATTAACAGGGGTATCTGCAAAATAATTCTCAAAACTGAACCATTCACCGACTCATTCGATATTATCTACTCCATAATTGTAAAAATAACACAACAAATATACGTTTTCCTCCTTAAATTTAAGACATCTTAATTGGGACCTATTTAAATGTTTCGATCATTCAAAAATAGCAACCAGAAAAATGGAAAATAACAAGGTTGAAAAATAGGAAATATAATGTTATACATGAATATGTGAAATGAAATAACAGTCTTTGATGTTTGCTAATGAGCCATATATTAATGTAACGTCGAATATTTCTAAAATTGTCTTACCTTGAATGTCCACACTTATATCTTGACAAACGCTGTTGTTTTAATCGAAACCTTACGTAACCTTTTTATATGCTTTTTTCGGAGTAATTATTATTATGTACGGGTCATTAATTAACTTTCCGACTTTTGAAAAATGCAATCTTTGCCAACAATAAATGATACCTACCATAAAATATCTTGCTCAAGGAATTCATTTGAAATTAATTCTGGATTGTATTTATCATAAATTCACGATGATAATCATTTTAGATGAACACTTTTCTACAATACAGCGTGAGAGGACACATCAAGGTCAGATTCTAAGCCACTACTGCTTCATTCCAACTCGCTCAGAAATAGGATCAGGGTAACGCTGTTTTTTATCATTATAATTCTTTTTCAGAAACATTAAAGTGTCTTTTTTATGGGACACAAACAATTAAGCACCTGATTCTTTTCAACTTTATGTATGCTAAATGATTATGACCTATCATAAAACCGTTTTAAACCTTTCCAAAATAACAAATCAAATACTCGCGTCAAGCTCAAAATGTACTCTTCACCAGAGACTTACGCTCATGAATATTGATTTTCATAGCTGATTCTTTACTACATTTTGCAACAAAACAACCAAGCTTCGTGGTTCGTTATCCAATACTTCGTTATAAAGCAGGCCCGTAGGAACAGGGGGGGGCTACCCCCCCCCCCCCCTATGTTGGCCAAAAATGCCGAATTTTCTTAATTTTAAACTGAAAATTTGGGGAAATCCAAAATTAGCCCCCCCCCCCATATTCAGGAGAAGGGCTTTAGCCCCCCATATGATTATTGCTTCCTACGGGTCTTTAAATTGTATAATAATTTGAAAATCCTATACACATTTTCATTTGTTGAAACTTCAATTCACCGTCACTTATGCTACGGTCACAACGTGAAACTGCCACCGCGCGATTTTTTTACATCGGCGAATTCCTAAACTCGAATGCCATTGGGCGATTTATTACGAATCGCTGCGAGTGGTCAAAAATAACTGCAATCTCCGCCCTGCCACCGGCAGATATTTAGAAATCGGACGGCGGCATGTCAATGGCATGGCGGCGGCAGGCCGGGTGAAGGAAAGTGGCAGTAACGATTTTCGAAGGCCTTTAAGCACCAACACCGAGTAAAAATTGCGCTGCAGCCCGCCTGCCACTTGACAGCCACCGCGCGACTTCGAAATGCACCCGGCCGGTGGCAGGTCGACTTGCAAAATTTGAAAAAATCGGGCGGTGGCAGTTACAATTTTAACTTTTTGTTAAAATTCTAACTGCCACCTAGCGGCGTCCTAAATGCCAACTGCCGCCTGCCGATGTGGGCGGCCGCAAGGCTGCCACTGGCCGAATTTGTACGAAAACTGGCAGTCATCACGCCGGGCGGTGCAATGACGTCACAATAAATTTTATAGGGTTAAGACAGAGTATGAATCGATCAGTACGAGAAGTGCACTCTGGTATAATCCGATTTTTCTCTGACGCAATTCGCTCTTTGATATGTTGATGTTGCTCAACATCAGCATATCAAAGAGTGAATTTCATCAGGGAAAACTCAGATTAACTCTGGTAAATGTAGTAAACAATCAGCGAGTGAAACAGAGTAGATCAAAGCACAGGGAATGAACATTTCCGACATGTCAATCAAACCGTCAACAATGACCAATCAAATTTATCGATAATTGTAACAACGCCCACCACGGATCGCCGATGACGTTGGCCCACATTCAAAACAAAACATGTAAAACGAAAGAACAACCGGTGTATTGTCCAGCAAGATTAACCCAGGACAACTTAATTTTCGTGCGCAAAGTCCGTTAGTTGAGCGTCTAAACAAAACATTGCCGAAGTGAGGTCATTACATATGCAGATGTCCCGGGTTAATATTGCTGGACAATAACGCTCTTTTCTTTTTACCTTTGTGTTTTTGCAATGTTGATGATATATTCAGACAGAATGAATCATGCAAAGTCGTGAAGATTATGTTACTTCCAAAACCTAAGATTAACCGGGAAATGTGTCATAGTATTATGGATTAAACCGATGAAGCGTGTAACTTTCCCAAACAATATCCCTCTTTGACTTTGTTACTTGGAAAAGCTTGAGAAAACACGAAGATCGCCTTACATATGTACAGTAGGAATTTGTTTACACATTGGACTTTACCCGATCGGGTAATGATGACACCCCGTTTCGTGTTGTCTCATTATTTTCATCTCGTTTGGGAACGCATTTCACTAAGACATGTTTTAAACGCCCCTTCAGGAATGACGGTCAGAAATTATTGAGGGAAAAAGATAAAAGGAAATTTCTGATGACCCTTTTCCTTCTTCTGTTTTGTGCTAAAATTTAGATCTAGATCTAAACAAATTGAGTAGGCTAGACCTGTATTTGTCAACATCTATTTTGTCATCTGCAATCAGTTTCAATTTACCGTTTTCCCACTAGCCAATGCATTTGAATAAATTTGACAGAAATGATTATGTACAAAAACATGAGAAAAGAAGAAAAAGTTCCAAAGCAATGTATTCTTTTCCCATAATGTTTTCATAGACATTAAATGAATGATCATGCACTTAAAAAATTACATTTTTGTACACTTGCCTCAGTCTCAAATTATTCTGTGTAGCACACTGATGTTTGGAACAGTCTAAATTTCTGCTGTTTGGGAAAGGTTATTATTCTCAGAATTATCATGTTTATTGGGGGTCTGACTCCATTGGCGCATTAAAATTTACCATTCTAAGCCACGGCAGCCACCAGCTACTCATTCAAAGTAGATGAATGATAGATCTATTAAGGTTCACAGACCCTCAAAAATTCACCACTTTCTAGCCGTACGAAATGCATCAAATTACACACACTTGTTAATAAGCTTCAAATAAGTTGATTCACCGTGCCGGATTTCAAGATTATGCTTCAAGAAGAAAATGATTTGCAAATATTATTTTACTCTTTATTCATATGCAAGGGAGGTAATTTGGAACATTTTTGTCAAATATTTCCATTAGTATGCATTAATTCAAAATTCTAAACCGTTCAAAACGCTTATGTTTGTATTTGGAATGGAAATGTAACATAGTTAAAGAATTACTGGCGCTTTTAAAATTTCGCATCTGGGTCTTTGGTGCTTTTGAGGGTTCGGATACCTTAAGGTACGGCCCGGGTAATGCACTTCAGGTATAATCGTTATATTTCGACTTATATCTATCTATCTATTTATTCTGCTGCACACCCTCACGGGTAATTTTGAGCAGTTACGCGTCTGTGCCTGGTTAAAAAGAGTGAGAAAAAGTAAAAGAGCTAAAAAGATGATAATGATATGAATGAATAATGGATGAAAAATGTTAAAAGAGGGGTGAAAAGATAAAATGATAAAAACACACAGACGCAGTGCTTACTGTTTATGGTGAGGGATGGTACTGACAGAAGACCTGAACTGGTTCAGGTCTCCTGCCAGTACAACATCTGGTGGCAGCGAATTCCATTGCACAATGGTAGCAGGAAAGAAGGAATATTTATAGAGGTCTGCCCTGGTGTGGATCTGCCGGAAGCTGTAAGAGTGACCGTATCTTGATGTTCGTGGGTTTCTGTGGAGGTAAACTGGGATGGGAACAGCGACTAGGCCATGAACTAACCGATAAAACATACAAAGACGGGCATCCTGTCGTCGCTGTTCTAGTGTTCTCCAACCCAACTTGTCCAGCATGGATGTGACACTGGAGTGTCTGGAATAATCATCCAAGGTCCAGCGTGCAGCACGACGTTGTACCATCTCTACTTTGTCTATGTTGGACCTTGTATGAGGATCCCAGACACTGCCTGCATACTCCAGCTGGGGACGAACAAGGGTTTTATAAGTGCATTCCCTTATTTTCACGGACTTTGTCTTAACGTTGCGTTTCAAGAAACCAAGAGTTCGATTTGCGGTAGCAGTTATGCGATCAACATGAGTATTCCACGACAAGTTACTGGCTATGTCAACTCCCAGGTACCGAGCACTACTGACGGTCTCTAATGTCTGTCCATGTAGGGTGTAGGTTGTCTGTATGGGGACCTTGGCCTTAGTGACTTGTATGACTTGGCACTTTGAGGGATTGAAACTCATGTCCCACTGTCTGGACCATTCCTGCATTCTGTCTAAGTCAGTCTGTAGCGTAGCACAGTCCTTGTCTTTGTCCGTGATAGTCAAGTAGGCTGCGGTGTCGTCCGCAAACAGTCGAACCTGGGATGTTATGTTGTCTGGAAGGTCATTGATATACACCAGGAACAGGATCGGCCCAAGGACCGATCCCTAGCACAGTCCTTGTCTTTGTCCGTGATAGTCAAGTAGGCTGCGGTGTCGTCCGCAAACAGTCGAACCTGGGATGTTATGTTGTCTGGAAGGTCATTGATATACACCAGGAACAGGATCGGCCCAAGGACCGATCCCTGGGGGACCCCAGATGTCACTGGTATAGTATCAGAGACCTCCCCGTCCAGTACTACTGTCTGTGTCCGACCGCCTAGGAATGCCCGGATCCAGGAGAGGACAGGTCCCTGGACACCATATGAGCGCAACTTATACAGCAACTTCTCGTGGGACACCATGTCGAAAGCCTTACTGAAATCTAAAAGGATCAGATCTGTTTGCATACCTTGGCTTGCTGATCTTGCCAGGTCCTCCACGAGCATCAAGAGTTGGGTTTCTGTTGATCGTTTTTCCCTGAAACCATGTTGGAGGTCATACAGGATGTGATTTCTGTCCAGGAACCTGACAAGATTGGATGCAACAATGTGTTCCATTAGCTTACACGCTATACAAGTGAGAGATATTGGGCGGTAGTTAGCCGCGTTTGATTTATCTCCCTTCTTGTACAGCGGTGCCACATTAGCCGCAGTCCAATCCAGAGGCACCTGGCCAGTTTCCAGGGAAACAGAGAAGATTACCTGAAAGATTGGTGCTATCTGTTCGTGTAGTTCTTTTAAAACTAGCGGTTTAATTTTGTCGGGGCCAGCTGCTTTGTCAGGTTTGAGGTTTTTTAGGAGCTTTTTGATACCATCTGATGAGATTGTGAGGTTAGAAAGAATGTCTTCCCGTGGATCATCTGTCTGTTGTTTGTCTGTCTTGTCATTTGTTTTCATCTGGCATAATTGTGCTAAACTGAGAGGAGATTTGGGGGTGAAAACTGACTGGAATTGCTTGTTCAGAATATTTGCCTTTTCTTTTGTATCAGAGACCAGTTTTCCATTTGACAGGAGCGGAGCAATTCCTTGATTGTCTTGCCTTGAATGTTTCAGATTCTTTCTAACCTCACAATCTCATCTTATTCCGTGACATCCGTAAGTCCGAGCATTTTTAAAGTACCGTTAGATGCAATATCGCCTGATTTTGTTACAACGGAAATAATTGAGCGTGCTCAGATTTCCGGGGAATATTTTAAACAATTTTTGTGAAAATGTTTCTAAATTGTATTAAGAGTCTGCCCAAAAAACAACGAAAGTCAAAAATTCAAAATTTGAGAGCAATGAAAATTACTCCCCTTTAAAATCGTCTTAAACTCGTTTAAAATCGTCGATTCGCACCAAACAGATTTCGTTCCATAACTGATTACCCAGGTGAAGTGTTTAACTATATTCAGATTATAATGTAAGAAAGACAACTCTAACATGTATAAATCGAGATTTGTATTGGGTTACGGCCCTTGTCTAGGGAGTTAGGAAAACGAGGCTCAATAAAAAGAGCATGGTCTTAAATGCGGTTATTTCTTGTTTATTTTGCGGGCATTGCCACACTGTCCACAACAGTACACCAGGCCTTACCTGAAAATGATTTAAGCATTTTTTTATTGAAATTAAGACTTGAAAAGAGGGGTGTACCACTCTGAACCCCACCTGGATCAGCCAATGAATGCCAGCAGAAAAAACAGAGGTATGGCGGAAGGATCAAAATCAGATATTGATGTGTATCATCAACAAAATAATTGTATTTATTGTAACAGATTAACTATATATTTAATGCACGTAACTGTGGTGGATCAGGATTTCTGTGGTGGGGGTTCAAACACACAAATAGCGGGTTCCTTTACCCATTATTGCCCAATTTTCGACTGATCTTTCTGTATGAAAATGAAATAATCAGGCTACAGACAGAGGTTCGAACGAACCCCTCGTTTGACCCCCCCCCCCCCCCAATCCGCCCTGGATCTGCCACTGGGTAATCTGTTATTTTTTTACAATTAATTTTGTTGAGGGCTGCTGGTAGGAATGAATAAACACAAACAAGATACAGGCCTAATGGTAACACATTTCTTAATCTTTTTTATCTCTCTTTTTGGTGAAAAACTCTTAATTTATTTCCGCGTGAATCAAAGCAATTGGATGACAAATACACATTACAGAATCACAATATTCACACCATACTTTGCACAAGCAAAATGATAAGACGTCGCGCACGGTATTGCGTCACTTTTCAAAAAACGTTAACCTACGGGGTTCATAACTAAATTTCGCAATACCCATGATTTTCCTTTTTGTTTTATATCAAAATAACAGTAAAGCTTTGATCCTTTTCAATGTCATACTTTTTTCTAGTCGTTAGTTTGTGAAAATTTACTAGAAAGAATTTTCATTCGTAAATTCGGCGAAAATTTTACACACACAAAGATAGTATTTCCTCGACCAAAGAACAGAAACAGAAAATTTCCAATTTTGTATTGATCATGATCAACGATTAACTATTTTCCCGCTAATATCCTTGACCCACAGAGTATTTATCGTTGTGCTAAGTTACAATATGTTTTGTTGAGAATCTTCATTTAATGTAACTTATTTTAGTTAGGCCTACGACAAAATTGTACACTTAATTTATCGATTCCTTTACGTCTTAAAAAGCCTACAAAATTGGCCCAATATCCTTTGAAAACAAACTCGATTTTGAACAGCTAGCGATACACTTAGACTGATTGAAACATTCATTTTCTGAACGGCTTCGTTACTGGCAATACAAAATTGATGATCGACAAGAATTAGACAACACTTTGTACATATCCAGTTTCAAATGTTCAAAGGGACCTGAACTATAAGTCAAACAAGAGGGCCATGATGGCCCTGTATCGCTCCACTGGCTTTTAAACTTCCATAAAATTTATAAAAGAAAGGTGTAGCTATCTTAACTTTATGTAAAAGTTAAGCTTTTCCAAAAATGAGTCCTTGTTTTGACAATCCTAATTTAAAATGCACAGGAAAACATTGAAGGGCCAAGCAAAAAAACTTACTTACCAGATTCCTTCACTCCTTGTGGAATGTAGGGCCATCAGGTACATGAAATAGCATGAAGTAATTGCTGCCCATATCAAAGATTATAGGTAAGACTGTGAAATGTAATATATTCACAGATAATGCGCTCGGAGTAATAGGGATATAGTTTATCATTTTTGGCCTTTATAAAAACAGTGTTATTATGAATAAATTTTCTTAACTTACCTTTCATTAATTTTGGTTACCTAATTGGTTACCTAATTGATTAATCTCACTTTCAGCAAATTTCCACAAGCAATCCAAACCACAATAATAATTACATATGCAAGAAATCATTGCACACTAACAACTATTGTAAACTGTTTTACATAGGACCAAGTGACATGTCAGCCATTTATCAAAACCACAGCCAGTTTTATTTCAATTGTAATGCAGATTCCAATAGAAATTATCTTTACATGTATTTGTAAATCTGTATACAAAAATGTCGATAAAATTTAATATATAATAAAAAATAATTACATGTAAAAGTATTTGTGGGATATTTAAGTAATTACACAGAATGAATAAGATGTTGAAAACTAACACATTAGGGTTTTAAAATTCAACTAACCACATCCTTCATTTAACATGCTTTAGTAATGGAAGTTTAGGCCACAAGTGTTTCTTACTATAGACAGTATTGTCGTCAGCACACAGTCCTTTAATAAATGAACAGTAAATTTGTCTTGTGTAGTGAAATGGAACAATTACATGTTATTTTCAAAAGCAGCATAAACTAGATCATGGTCTGACCAAATACAGCTTATGACATCACTGAATACAGAAGGCATATTTGTATAAATATGGTCAATTAAAGACCCTGAACTATATGTTGGTTTATGCACAACTTGTACACACTCAAATGTCTCTTGCATGAAAGTTCCAAAACTTGACTGTTTGTCTAGTATATCAAGATTTATGTCTCCTTGTATTACGAGTCTTTTCCCTCTACTTTTTTCGAGCAGATGCTGTCTTAGAAATGATTTGAAGTCCATTTTAGAACTTGTAGGTGACCTATAAACAGTAGCAATCAGAGTTTCATTTCCAAAAAGCAAAACTGTCAAGACCATCATTTCAAACTGTTTTTTCATGACTGAGAAACTATCTAAGACTTGTACACCATTTTTCACATAGACCACTATTCCTCTGTGTGCTCGAACATTTCCTGTTTGCAAACCATCTTGTCTAAACATCTGGAACCCAGTTTGCCGCAATGACTCATCTGAATCTGTCTTTGTCAGCCATGTTTCTACTAAAGCAATGATATCTGATGACATAGCATTAAGATCATGGAACAGTTCATTTAAGTGACTTCTGAGGGAGCGAATATTGTGAAGCATACAAACAAAATGACTGTGGTTGACAGAGTAAACAGGAGTATAGCACAACTTTAACTGTCTTGTTTCTCTCAGACGTGACATTTCTGATGTGACTTTATCCGACACAGATATCTTGCTTTCATTGAGGTTTAGAACAGATAACCCTTGTAATGTTTTTGATCTACTAATTGCAACATAATGGGCATGTGGAAAAACACGCTTCCCAGTCATGTCAATCACAACTTTACTAAGTGTGTCACCTTGTGACTTGTGAACTGTTTTTGCTGTTGCTTGCCTTAATGGAATCTGAACTCTTACAAATGTTTTTCTGAAATAAACAAAATTTCGTTTACAGTCAAATATTGGAGTCCATGAGGACTTAATGTTACTGTGATACAAATGTTGATACTTAGAACGCCAAGCAGAACCAGTATCAGCATTGTTGAATTCAACCCATACAATACTGGGTCTTGAGGTGTTTTTCTGTCGACGTTCAACTTTGGTAACAATACAGGACGACCCATTGACCAAGCCATCATCTACATCTAAATTTACACACAAATCATAAATCATGCCAATAGCTATTCCCACAGTTTTACTAAGTCCAGCTGTGTGTGTTGAATCAGATGGTAGTCGTGATACTAACTTGTCTTTTACCGTTTGAGTGTCATCACTTAAGACATGATCAAGAGCTGAGATTGTGCATTTTTCTGTATTTGCAGTCTCAAAATTCTTAAAATTGAAAGCATTTACAGACTCATTGGTGTTAAACAGATGAACTTCATTTCTAGGGTAATCTACATCATCCTGACTGATTAATCTACTTTGTAGCAGTGTAATATCATCTTTTGTTTGATTTCCTTCCCTTAATCTGTTTAAAGTTTCTGCGAATTGTTTATCATTCTTTTGCCTCATGATTTCTTTCAATTCGTGCATTTCAATGCACTCTTGCCACAAATTTGTTGCCAATGGACCAAAGTTACTCTTTAAGTTTTCAAAAATCCAGCCATCCATTACAGGTTTCAACTGGAAAAGGTCACCAATAAATATCATATGTATACCTCCAAATGGTAAAATGCTGCCTTTTATCTGTTTTAATCTTTCATTTATCAATCTTAACATGTTGTTCCCAACCATGGACACCTCATCTATCATAACAACTGCTAAATCTTTATACTTAGTTCTAAGACTGTTTAACATGTCACTACTTAATGGATTGCAATTGTATCCTTGGCTAGCTGGTATTCGAAATGCTGAATGCAGTGTGATTCCGTTGATGTGAAAAGCAGCTTTACCTGTTGGTGCACAGAGTAATACTTTACAATTTTCTGGATTATCGCCAGGATCAGATGTTAAGTGTCGTTGCAAGGCTTCAAAAAGAGCAGTCACAACTACAGACTTTCCCACACCAGCGCCACCAGTTAGAAATACATGAAGTGGATCTTTTTTAGTCTTGACAGTTTGAAGAACATGTACAAAAAACTCTCTTTGTTTAACATTTAAAGAGTTAACAAGTTCTCTGAAATCTGCATCTGACATCTTCTTTTGGCGAATACTGATGTCAACTGACGCTACAGATAGTCCAACATCTCCTGCAATATCATACTGCCTTTGGTTTTCGGGTCTATCAGGATCAAAGTAAATAAATGCCTCACTGTCCTTTGCACCTATTTCAAAATCATCTTCTTCTGATTGCTGATTGCTTGGAGCAACTTCATCAAAATTGTCTTCATTTTGGGCCTTCTCACATGCATGATCTAGTTCATCAGCATTCCTTTCATATTCACTTGCTTTGTTTTCAACAAACTTTTGAATTGAAAGATATCTTGACCCGTATGTTTCATGTCCTCCTATCAGATCAGTTTCTTCATTTCGCCATGGAAAGAAAAGCAGCAGACGCTCTCTGTAATAATTTTCAGTATCAACCTTTTTTGAAAATCTCACATATCTTAAAATTTTCTTGCGTTTTCTTTTGCAAATGACAACACCATTTTTTAACTCAATTTGACCACCTGGTATGAGATTTGATGTCATTTCATTTTCATCTTCCTCTGTGATACTATTCACCTCCATTTCATCATCATTTGTATCAATATCAAAATTATCACTTTGGTCCTTCTGACCATCTTCTGTGTGCGAGTTGTTTATATTGGCACTGTTATCAACCTGTTTATCACAGTTTTTGTATACAATTTCTAATTGAGAAACATAGTCTGCAAGACACCAGTGTTCCAAAGCTTTTGGTCGTTTAGAATACCTTTTAATAACATTGTCTGCTTCAATGTCAGTTGAATCACCTGGAAGTTTTTCCAAAGCTTCTTTAGATTTCAAGAGAAATGTTCTGTCTGCTGGTTTTGAGGTATTGATAAATACAACGTCTCTGGTGCATTTGGTAAGTGGTAGCTGTAGAAGTAAATAGCAAGCTTCTTGAGCGCTTACTTCAACACTATTCAGAAATTTATTTCCAATGTGGCGTACTTGTTGTCTTAGGTCCATATTTCCCTGTCTTGCTTCTTTACATGCCTCATGCATAAGTATGCTCATTCCCCTTTGAGCTTTACTGATATATGACACAATATAAACAGCACATGCATATGGATCGAGCACAAATTGTAAGTCATGATTTCCACCCCAACCATTCAGAATTGGTTTCATATATGCATTTACTCTAGCTTCCCTCACTGTTCTCTTCAGAAAGACCTTAGGACTATTCAATGAACTTTGTATTGCACTCAAATATTCCTCTTCGTCTATGTCTAAAAGACATAAAAAGTCTTCAAAATCCAAATGAAAATTTTTCTCATCATCTAATTCTTTCTGGATTCTTTCAAACAAGGCTTTGTAATGTTTATTTTTGTGCGAATCAACCATTGGTTCCAAAATAGTAGTTTTTTTCATAGGTGGTAATGGAAATCCAAATCTACATACAGCTTTGTCCCCTTTCCTGCATGACTTTGAGTGTTTATGAACTTGTAAGTCAACTAGTGCTTCATTTTCATCTTTGTTACAAGCCACATATTTGTCAATGAATTCTGTAACAGTTTGCTTTGTGTGTTTTTTGTATTGGGGTGCACCTTCAATCCACATTAACATATGTATATGTGGAGATCCTCTTTTCTGAAATTCTACTCTATAGAAATAGTCTATAATTTTTCCAAGAGGTTCATGGTGGCTTTTTAGCACAGTATTTATGAATTCTTGGACACGGTGGTCAAAGTATCTAACACAAGTTACAGGGTCTCTTTGCACAAGTTTTGTTTTTTCTGCCCATGACATTCTATCTATTTCTTCCTTTGACAATGTCTGCCCATTATTTAATTGAGAGAGCATGTTCAGTAAATCCTGCCACCTAGTGTCTGCTGAAGATAATGATGTAAACCAGGTAGGTAATCCCAGTTGCCTTATCATTGCAAATACATCCTTTTTACGAGCATCAAAATAAGGTGGAGAGTTCCTTAGACTACGGAAAATGTAGTATCCCTCATCTAGTCTGACTATATTACTTAGTCGTGTTGTGTCAAGCATTTCGGATGCAGTTATATTTTTCCCCTCATTTTTGCATCTCCTTAAAGCAAGATGAACTTTATCTGATACCTGTTTCAATTGAACCTTTTTCATCTTAAAAAAAATGTTTGGAACATTTGATGCAACTCTCCTATCAGCATGACGCAATTCTAACTTGCAAATATCACTATAATGAACCGAAACCTCTCTCTCTTCATTTGGTACTCGTGTCTGTCCACAAAATATAGTAGGAAAAGATAAATATTCAGCATCCTTATCTTGATACAAACTAAGTGGGGTTTGACCTTCACCTGGAGCAAATGTATACACATTATCTTGTGACGGGTCTGCTGTATCCAACAATGTGTCACTGTTACCAACAATTTTGTCAGTCTCATCAATTTCACTGAAACGATCAGAGTCCTCATTATCATCTAATGAAGTCTCATTTGCTAGTATATCGTCAGGTGTAACGTCTGTTCCAATAAAAGCTCTGGTAATTTCTTCAGAATCATTTGTTACAGTACTCAACCAGTCGTCATCCACTGTGATTCCCGATTCTTTGTACATGTCACTATGATTAATCAGCCAATTAAGGGCACTGACAACTTTTAAAGGTCTGATATTTTCTGTAAAATAACATCTCTTGTATGCCAATTTCTTTTTCAGTTTAACCGGTATTGTATACTGATTGTCAAATGTTCTTGGCAAACTGTGAATTACTGGCTGTATGTCTATTGGTACATTCACAACATTTCCTTTGATAGACAACTGACCTCCTCTTGGCAATTCTCTAATTTGCATGAAAGGAATTCTCAATGAAACTAAACGTTCTTCCAGTTGATGCAATTCCAACTCTTTCGGCCTGACAGGAAATGAATTTTTATTGATAACAGACAGTGGAGGAACCTTATTCTTTTTTATATGTTCAAGACAAGTATTGCATATCCATTCACAATTATCTACTGATGAGTGATGTGTAGAAAACCTTTCGATTACATCTGCACTGAATTTTGATCTGATCTTATCTAATAGAACAACTGAATGCTTAAACCAAGTCTGTTGACAACAAGTGCATACAAACACTGGGCCTTCTGAAACTGTATTTCTAAATTTCTGAATACACCTTTCCAAGTCATTTCCAAATCTGTTATTTGTTCTGTTTACTTTTTCTCTCGATCTTACAAATGATTGTTGTCTTCTTTGATATCTCATTTGAGTATTCTTGTCTCTTTCTTGTTCTTTATAACTGTTGATTGAACGTTTATATTGTTTTTTCAATCTTTCTGCTTCACAATACAGTTTACTTGAACGACGCTTCCTCATTGAAGTCAATGTTTTGTCTCTTTCCTTTTCTCGCCTTTCTTGTACAAGCCTTGATTTACGTTTTGATGCCTTTGTCATTGACCGTTCTTTCTCTTGCCTCTCAGACTCTTGTCTTACTTTACGTTTCGATGCCTTTGTCATTGACCGTTCTTTCTCTTGCCTCTCAGAATCAAGTCTTGCTCTATGCATTGATGCCTTTGTCATTGACCGTTCTTTCTTTTGCCTCTCAGAATCCAGTCTTGCTTTATGCATGGATGCCTTTGTCATTGACCGTTCTTTCTCTTGCCTCTCAAAATTCAGTCTTGCTTTATGCATGGATGCCTTTGTCATTGACCGTTCTTTCTCTTGCCTCTCAGAATCTTGTCTTACTTTATGTTTGGATGCCTTTGACATTGACCGTTCTTTCTCTTGCCTCTCAAAATTCAGTCTTGCTTTATGCATTGATGCCTTTGTCATAGCTCTGTCTTTCTGTATTTGTTTTTGATTGAGGCGCTGGTTTCTCTTGTAATTTCTCATGTATTCTTTTCTTTTGTTGTGTCTGGAATCCATTTGCAATTTAATCTTTTCAAATTCTAGATTTTTGGTTTGTTTTGCTTTCTGTTTCATTAATTGATCATTGAAATATCTCTTTAGTAATTGTGAACATTCAGTATTATTTGTATGATCCCTGTCTTTATAAGATGAGGATGTATTTCCAGATTTGAAAGTAACAGGTAATATTTCAAACTGTGATGAATTATCAATAAGCATGCTCTCATAAAATGCATACATAAAGCAAACTAAATCATCTAATGAGGGGTAGGAAACCAAAACAGATTTTCCTTCAGATGCGGACATTCCATCAATGCCATGAGAGTGGGAATCAAAAAAGTAATATACCCCATTCTTTTCAAAAACAGCAGAACAAATTAAACCAATCATAACCAACAGATAGGATGAGCGACTAAAAGCTACAAGAAGAGACTCGTGAAGGGATGGAAAGCCTGCAGTGCTAAACTGTCTAGTACAGACCCCAGATATGATAGCACTTTTTTGTACAGTTAAACACTTTCCCATAACTGTGACTTTACTTGGTATTTCATCAAAATTCAAATAGAAACTTTCAAAATTACCCCTGTCTTTCAAAGAATCTATTACTCTTTTGTATAACTGATCGCCATCAATCAGAACATTATCTAAATTTTCTTTTGAAATCAAATGGTCTAGCTGTGCATAAGTCAGGGCACACAAAGAATTCATTGTACATTGATTTCCACGGGAATCAGGACTAAACCTTTTGTCAGCTTGATCAAAAGAGCCAAACACAAAAGATATCAACTTCAAATCAGGATCATATTCAGAAACTTCCATGTTGGTATGGTTTTCAGCATATGTAATCTTAGGATCATTTTCAGAAAGTTCGATATAAGTATTATTTTCAGAAGATGTATATGTAATCTCGGTATCATATTCAGAAAGTTCCATTTCAGAGTTCAGAAACACAGATGGTTTTTGTGGGTGGGTAAGTCCCCCATCTGATAGTTCAGTACTACCCTCAATAGACACAGATGGTTTTTGTGGGTGGGCTAGTCCCCCATCTGATATTTCAGTAACACCCTCAGTAGACACAGATGGTTTTTGTGGGTGGGTAAGTCCCCCATCTGATAATTCAGTATTACCCTCAGTAGACACAGATGGTTTTTGTGGGTGGGTAAGTCCCCCATCTGATAATTCAGTATTACCCTCAGTAGACACAGATGGTTTTTGTGGGTGGGCTAGTCCCCCATCTGATATTTCAGTAACACCCTCAGTAGACACAGATGGTTTTTGTGGGTGGGTAAGTCCCCCATCTGATAATTCAGTACTACCCTCAGTAGACACAGATGGTTTTTGTGGGTGGGTAAGTCCCCCATCTGATAATTCAGTACTACCCTCAGTAGACACAGATGGTTTATGTGGAATGATTAATCCTCTGTCTATTTCTTCATCAGCAAGCATAGATTGTTTTAGTCTGAAGTCAAGCTCTTTATCCTGATTGGCAGAAGCTGAGGAAATGCCTTTTATTCCACCAACTAAACTCATGAACTCTCGACGTGCCTTTCCAATTTTCCAATTTTTCTTTCTAGGCATTTTTACTGCAAATTACCTGCAAAGAGACAAATGTAAATCATAACTAAAAGGACCATGAACCATTTACAAAATGACCACTGGTTTTGATGTCCCTTACAGAAAATGTTTGCTGTAACATTTCAACAAAAGAAGAAAAATGTGATAACCATCATTTTCTTATTTTGCCTAAATATTTTCTGTGTTATGTCAATCACAAATCATATTTCTTAAAATGTTTATTTTGTTTTCTGTAAAAGCTCTCAAACCTAAAGTCTAAATTTTTGCTGTTTGATTAATCTCACACAATCAAAAATTCTGCTCAACTTTATCCTGTTAAAGGTGTGAAAAAGTCAACCTTCTCCTTTCACATGATATTAGTAAATCTATGTGAACATCCATATTGTTTCTTTTCCCTTCAAAACAAACAGAAAGAAATACATTTATTGGTTTAGATAAGAGTGAAACAAGGGCCGTCATAGCTGGATTATGCTCCCCGAACAAGTGTTCGTCACGAAATTTACATTAATCCCCCCTTTTCCATGACACATTTTTTTTACATTTATTGAAAATGGTGTATGGCCTAGAACATTTTATTCATCACCAAAGTACACAAGTTTTATTAAATTCTGACCATTAGATGGAAAGAAATAAGAGAAAAATCAATTTCTACATTAACGCCCCTTTTCCGTGATGCAGCACCCCAAATTGATAAACAGAAAAAACATCTCCTGGAAATATTCCAGGGAGTTCATATATGAAGTTTTAACAAATTTGAAAAAAAGGGTTGCTGAGATATGGCCGTGGATGAACGGATGGAAGTACGGACTGATGGACAGTGTGGCGAATATATGCTCCTCTGAAATTTTTTCGGGGAGCATAAAAAACAGAAATTTTGATTAAACTGTTTGGCAGGAATGCATCAATTTTGGCTTGAAGTTTCCTTCGATAACATAACTATCATCAACCTTACTTTGCATTACCTTATCCTCAATTTATTTGTATTTGTCATTTTATGCTGTTCGTTTTAAGATGTCGCTTCGAGTTAAATTACTTACCTATAGCTCAATGTAGTTCTCAAAGTTGATTGACTATTCTGCCACACAAACTATTGTAGCTTATAAATCTCAACAGTCCAGGTTAACGGATGAAAAAAGTGTCACTACCACATACTGCTACATCCAATTAAAATCATCATCCAACATAATCCGCTATTCCACATCTTTCACAGTCAAGACTTGTATATAAAAAATGTGTCACTATCACATCTTGCTTAAATCCAATTAAAATCATTCAACATAATTCACTGTTACACAACTTTCTCAATCCAGATTTATGGATAAAACAGGTGTCACTGCTACATACTGCTTAAATCCACCTTCACATACAGTCTCTGTCTGTGTCACAGTAAGTAATAGCTTTTCAAAAAGGTTATTATCACTAACTTTGTACTTTTGTAAATCAAATATTGTCATACATTCCGTTTTTGGAGTGTTTATTTAGCTTTTCAGTACCTTAAAAACAAGAAAAATGTCATTATACATGGGAAATCTAGTAAAACTTTCAATTAATGTATTTCAAGACAGAATAATTGTTATATTTGTGGTCAACAAGGCGGTTTGTCCTTTTAGAGGCCCAACACAAGCACTGGCAAAAACTACTTTGTTGTAAACACATGAAAATATTATTCATGGATTCGAACAGATATATTTGTAAGGTAAGCTAAAACAAACTCAATTTTGAAATTAACATTTGGTCCCAAACATTATTTTTCAATCAAAAGTGTGGAATCATTTTTTTATTTTATCTGACATTTTACGATTTATTCTTTGACAGTGGCACTCACCCGGTACAGGCCGACATTTGCGATAGCTTTCAAATGTTAGGAATACAGAAAAGGAAATTTATAAATCAGCATTGCTTACATTTTAAGTACAGTTCATTGCATTCAATATTATATAAAGCATGGAGAATTCAAATGTATTATTTGCTATTGCATACAGTTTCTTATTAGCATTATTATACTATTTTAGAAGCTTTGTTTTTTTAATGTTATAGTTTCAGTTCAAATCAATTACTGTTTCAATATGGTTTAGAAGTAACTATTGATTTCTTAATTTTCAGAACTGTCAAAGTATAAAGCATTTGATTCAATAGTAACATAAAATTCCTTCTTGTGTCAAATCAATATGAAATTGAAAACTTTTGAACAATTTCCATTATATAGTTCTGTGTGTAGGAAAACGTTCAGCCACATTCCAAAAGCAACCTGAAAAAGACAAAAAAGCATATCAACTATGAACATAAGAGTTGAATATGTCCATTTTCAATCTTTTGATATATAAAAAGATTCATAGGGCATCCATATTTCTTAAGCCACATGGTAAACATTCAGCAGAATCTGATCTACACAGAAAAGCTAAAATACAAAAAATATCTCACTTTCTACAGCAGAATGATTACAACATAGCCCAAAAAATGCTGACGTCGTGTGAACCTCTAAACAGCTATTACGGACATTCTACCTTTTGAGAAACATTTCACAATGTTAATTTCCCATAAACCCACTGTTTGCCACACAAAGTGTTCTGTGGGTACAGACTAAAACAATAATGGAAAGGAGCTAATGGATGTCTATCAAAAGAAGATTCATGCTTCATCACAATGAAATCTAATAAGTGGTTATTGAGGACAAATGTTTTTTTAAAATTTGCTAGAGTTACACTATGTTTCATAAAGAATAAGCCCATCCCACAATAGCCATGTTTTCATCCGAAATTTCTTCAAAGAATCTAATGGAGAACTGTACATTCAGATTAAATTAAAAAAAAATGACAAAATTTGGAGAAGATTTATGCAAGAAAGATTCCTGTGAAGTTTGGTTAAAATTCGTCCTTTAGTTTTGGAAAAAAAAGATTTTTTAAAAAAGAAATCGAACATTTCATTCAAATAATTAATCTTAATTTCAGTTCTAATTTTTTTTTAAGTAACACGGAAGAAATGCAAGCAAGAAAGATTCCTGTGACGTTTGGTTGTAATTGGTCCAGTAGTTTTGGAGAAGAAGATTTTTCGAAAATTTAAATAAATTAATTTAATAAAAATTTAAGTTCTACTCTGAATTTATATTTTTTGAAGGAATTTGGAAGAAATTTGCACAAGGAAGTTTCCTGTGAAGTTTGGTTGTAATCGGTCCAGTAGTTTTGGAGAAGAAAATTCTTATAGATTTAAGGTTTTTCGAAAATTTAAATTAATCTATTTAATAAAAATTTAAGTTCAATTCGGAATTTATTTTTTTGAAGGAATTTGAAAGAGATTTGTGCAAGGAAGATTCCTATGAAGTTTGGTTGAAATTAGTCCAATAGTTTTGGAGAAGAAGATTTTCAAAGTTTTTTCGAAAATTTAATTAAATTTAATTCAATTAAAATTCAAGTTCTACACGGAATTTAATTTTTTGAGGGAATTTGGAAAAACTTTATGCAAGAAAGATTCCTGTGACGTTTGGTTGTAATTGGTCCAGTAGTTTTGGAGAAGAAGATTTTTCGAAAATTTAAATAAATTAATTTAATAAAAATTTAAGTTCTACTCTGAATTTATATTTTTTTAAGGAATTTTGAAGAAATTTGCACAAGGAAGTTTCCTGTGAAGTTTGGTTGTAATCGGTCCAGTAGTTTTGGAGAAGAAAATTCTTAAAGATTTTTCGAAAATTTAAATTAATTAATTTAATAAAAATTTAAGTTCAATTCGGAATTTATTTTTTTGAAGGAATTTGAAAGAGGTTTGTGCAAGAAAGATTCCTATGAAGTTTGGTTGAAATTAGTCCAATAGTTTTGGAGAAGAAGATTTTCAAAGTTTTTTCGAAAATTTAATTAAATTTAATTCAATTAAAATTCAAGTTCTACACGGAATTTAAATTTTTGAAGGAATTTGGAAAAGCTTTATGTAAGGAAGATTCCTGTGAAATTTGGTTGAAATTGATCCAGCAGTTTTGGAGAAGAAGATGTTTAAAGAAAAAGTTGACGCACGGACGCACGCACGCACGGACGGACGCACGACGGACACAAGGCCATGACATAAGCCCCGCTGGCCTTCGGCCAGTGGAGCTAAAAATGATTTGATTTATTTTCTTCTTTTTTTCAATATACGAGAACACTCACTGTCATTATGCAGTACGCCAACAGTTTTGGGGACTCAAAAATGATATTTCCTTGGTTAGTTCGCTGGAAGTCTTCCAAACATACACGAATCTGTAAATTACCGTTTTCATCTGTAATGGTTGTGTATTCTCCATCTTCAAGAAATATACCTGCCTTAATCAGGTAGATTCTGACTGTCCAGTCATCCCAGTCGTGGCTCATCAACTCGATCAAATTACAGAAAAACAATTTTGTAATGTAAATTACCCCGATTCTGTTTTTTGCTTGTAATATACCTGGATCCCCCATAAGATATTGTACACGGTCTCTGTTTATATACTTTTCTACAGTATCACCAAATATAAGATTCATACCATACCATTCTGGCAAATAGTCTGAGTCGTTGTTTGGAGAAATATAATTATTGTATTTGTTAATTTTAGGTTTCAGTGAAAAGACTTGTTCATTGATGTGCAATTTCCATTTGCTACGTAGGGACGATGCAGTTTTCCGTTTAAATTGATGTGGGAGTATGGTTTTGGTTCTGTGGAATAGCAGTGCCACAAAATACTGAACATTGTTGAATTTGTCAACGTTATACAATAATGTGACATTCCAGTCCTCAAACCCAGGGCGTTCCAGCGAGGAATTATACAGTTTCTGCTCTGTTTGGAACATATCACTCAACGTCACATTGTTGCTATCAGGAGTTGGTGTAAGGTAGATACTCATTCCTGCGTATTTAAAATACCAGGCTGTACCAAGTTGTCGGCACCTTCTACTATCAAATGTTTGGCCTTCAGGACAAAGCATACGCCGACAAAGTACCTGAAATAAAAAAAAAGCAGTTTAGTGAAAACGTAACATTATGTGACTCGTCACGTTAAAAGGGACCTTATAGGAAGCATGAAAAGTATCCACCCTAGTCAGTCCACACAGCCTGACTAGGGTCGAAACTTTTCATTTTTAGATGTTTTCCGAATCTAGAATATTTTCTCTTTCTTACAGTATTTTTATTTACCATATGCAAAATCCGGTTGACCTCTGGTAAGCCTGGTCAATATTTCGTAATTTGGTTTTATGGACTTTACATAAGGTCCGTTTTAGCGTGACTTGTTAAAATTATCATTTTAGCTCTGAATGTTCATCACCTCGACAATGATTCTGTGTTTTATTTTTGTAAATGGTTGACTAGAAATACACTTCTGGAGGATTTTGTCACTATTGGAACAATTTCATATCTGTCGCCAGGACAGATGAAATATCGGTAAAATCTCATTTTGAATTATTCAATGGGGCAATGTTATTGACTTTGTCAAAGTTTAAATTTTACATTAAACAACAAGATCTACACCAACACCATGTTATATCTTGCTCTTGGTCCTACATGTATGTTATATTTATTATTCTTCAAAAATATTTTGCTGCTAAGATTTCGCTTGTACATCAATTCAAATAAATTGATTTTATTTGGCAAAGAGGTAATTTGAATTTTTTGATAAATGAAAAGTTTAAATCGGATATTTTCTATAACATGATATAAGCTGCCCACCGTTGTATTGCGTGGATCGCGAAGAAATCATATTTTGGTGACAGAAGGATATCGTTGCTACAAAAGGGTATCAATTGACCTTCTTTAACCCATTACAACTCAGCCAGGTTGAATCAAGGGTGGTTCTGAACAAACAGATGCTGATGAGAATTTTTTTTTACCCTTTCTGCACCTGTTCTTAAAACAACTGTTAAAAAGATGCATAATTGATTATGTTACACATTTTTGATATATGTAAAGTTTTTAGAGAATTTAAATACTTTTCAATGATATAACTTTGGAGCAGATGAAATAAGCCCTTTTTATATAAAATGACTTTGCAGAACAGTACCCTTTCATGTTTGGTGTTGAATTCTATTTTTCTTCAAACAGAAATAAAACATCTCTTTTATATCTTTTTCAAGATTTTTTTAAGGTTGAAAATGAAAGGAGTTAAAAAGAGTTACTGTTTGTTCAAGACCGAGGAGTTAAAAAGAGCTACTGAGTGGTAATGAGTTAATTATTTGTACTGTTATACCCCCGCAAAACGAATGTTTTTATACCCCCGCAAAACAAATGTTTTATTATACCCCCGCAAAACGAATGTTTTATTTATTATACCCCCGCAAAACGAATGTTTTAATATACCCACGCGAAACGAATGTTTTAGGGGGTATACTGGAATCAACCTGTATGCATGTCTGTATAAACAGGGTGTTTCATAATATGTGATACACTTTAAACCAAGCATCCCTTTAATATGCGAATATTCCTAGCAGTGAAAAATATATCAAATTGAAGGTAAATTGTGTCCAATTTAGTAAGTTGAGTTCTACCAATTGCACGTACCTACGAAATATTTAAGCAACGTTTGAAAACATGGTCCATTTACAGCATGTACTCACAATGACGTCCATTATGACGTTGCACCAATTCTACACGTTTCATGAAATTCATCAACACGTTACGGCATCATTGTTACTGGTTATTATCCCCCACCTACATTCGTTTCCGCGCTATTTCTTGAAAACTATAGTCCGGATTTCAATGAAACTTGGCACACAGCTTCACTACAAAGAGGACATGCGCATATCGTCGGGGTTACCCGGTTCAAACCATTTAATTCAGAGTTACTGCCCCTGACTGTTTAAGCCATATACATACAGAGTGATATTCGTTTCCGCGCTATTTCTTGACAACTGTACACCGGATTTCGATGAAACTTGGCACACAGCTTCACTACAAAGTGGACATGCGCATATCGTCGGGGTTACCCGGTTCGACCGCCGAATTTAGAGTTACTGCCCCTGACTGTTTTAGCCATTTACATACAGAGTGATATTCGTTTCCGCGCTATTTCTTGAAAACTATAGACCGGTTTTCAATATAACCTTGGCACACAGCTTGACTACAAAGAGGACATGCGCATATCGTCAGGGTTACCCGGTTCAACCGTCGAATTTAGAGTCACTGCCTCTGACTGTTTAAGCCATATACATACAGAGTGATATTCGTTTCCGCGCTATTTCTTGAAAACTTTAGACCGGATTTCAATGAAACTTGGCACACAGCTTCACTACAAAGAGGACAGGCGCATATCGTCTGGGTTACCCGGTTCAACCGTCGAATTTAGAGTCACTACCCCTGACTGTTTAAGCCACATACATACAGAGTGATACTCGTTTCCGCGCTATTTCTTGAAAACTATAGACTGGATTTTAATGAAACATGGCACACAGCTTTACTACAAAGAGGACATGCACATATCGTCGGGGTTACCCGGTTCGACCGTCGAATTTAGAGTTACTGCCCCTGACTGTTAAGCCATATACATACAGAGTGATATTCGTTCTGTTGAAGCCATATTCATACAGAGTGATATTCATTCTGTTGAAGCCATATACATACAGAGTTATATTCGTTTCCGCGCTACTTTATTGACAATGAAAATATGTTCGGCGGGGGATATCAATTCAAAGAATTTGCTTGTCTTTTTGATTTCGCGTCTAATGGACAGTTCAAGTACTCTCTGCGAGTTGTGTGGAGCAGCGCCATCTTGCTGGAACCTTTGTGGGAGCTATTAGCTATACAGGTTTAATTGGACAATTCCTTTTCCAAGATCAAGACGGAAACACAGAGACTATCAACAGTGGGTGCTATCTATCTCTACTGAAATATAAATTCCTGCCTGCACTCCACCAAAAAGGTTCAGATATGGTAAAGACATGGTTCTAGACGGTGCTGCTCCACTCACCTGGCAGTGAGCACTTGAATGGCTTAGAAAAACATTTAACACACGATTAATTGCTTGGAAGACGCTTGGGCACCACACTGTCCGGTACTCAGTCCGTTGGATTTCTTTTCTCTGGGGTCATGTCAAGGACAGAGCTTACAAAGTTCAACTGAAATCAATTGTGAAGCTTTAACCGTCCATCAGACGTGAAATCAGAAAGATAACCCGTTACATTTGCCATAACGTGATGACCATTTGCATTAAACGTGTTGAGCTGGTGCGACGTCATAGTGGTCGTCAGGTTGTGTACATACTGTAAATGGACCCTGTTTTCAAACGTTGCTTAAATATTTCGTAGGTACGTGCAATGGGTATTACTCAACTTATAAAATTGGACACTTTTTATCTTTAATTTGATATATTTTTCACTGCTAGGAATATTCGCATATTAAAGGGATGCTTGGTTCAAAGTGTATCACAAATTATAAAACACCCTAATGTCTGTCTGTCTGTCCGTGGACAAAATACATGTACTTCTCCAGAGCATATCTTCTAAACCGTATGTGCTAGCAACTTCAAACTTGATACACTTATAGATCGTTCCATTCGACTTTCACAACAACGGAAATATTCTAAATTACAACATAATTGCAAAATGAGGGTGATATTCTCATCTTGTTTGGTTATTTACATAATAAGTTGAAAATCTCGTCGGAGACATTTATAGAGACATGTCGTGTATGAAATTTAACAAATTTAAATTAATCTCAAAGTCGCATTCATAGATCATTAAAATACATGTAAAGCATTGCTCAAGATTCCAACTGCGCTACTTAAAATTATGATACACAAAGAGAATGATCCATATTGCTCCTATTAACCCATTACCACACAGTGACTCTTTTTGACTCTCCCAAGAAACTGACCATGGAAAACATTGTGGAAAATGAAGAAATTGCTTGTGACAAGTAAATCCTTCATTTCCCACAATGTTTTCCATACCAAATGATTAAAAAATATACTTTTTCATTAATTTTTAATTGTCGTCTGCAACCTCTTTGAATTTGGACAAGTCGAAAGTTTGTCGTTTGGTAATGGGTTAAAGATGTGTGGACGAGGGAATATGCCGGTGCAAGATAATTCGTCGAAATACCTCTTTAAATTGACGTTCCACAATGTGATACCAACGTATACTGTACTCTTTTTTTCGATGTTTTATACAGGCATTTGTATGAACTAAAAGGTTTAAAGGGTACTTAATTTATTACTTAAGATATTTTAATGACATACCTCATTATTAATGTTGACACACCATTTACGACCATCGTTCCCGTCATCTGCTTCGATGTCTAATGTGGTGTCGAAAATAATTGAAAACTGTGTTGGTATGACTTTTTTCGGACGCCTTCGTGTCGGACAGAATCGGGATTCATTTATCCAGGCGCTTGGACTGGAATACTTTTCTAAAACGAACTTCGAACTACACAGAAAACAGTACACGTTGTGGTAAGTGGCTGGAAACTTTGTGTAGAAGGTGGCATTGAAACTTTTACACAGTTTATCGTATGTTTCATATTCGTCAAAGTCTTTGTATTTACATTCCTGTTCACCATGGTGATGACAAATTTCCGTTGACAAATCGAGGCCTGTCGGAGGTAGAAAGTTCAATTCACAGTCCCGATCCCTAATGCCCTTCTTTACTTGAGAAGCCGATGCAAAATACGAATCTTGAAGATGAGGACAGTTTATCAATCGCATGAATGTTGTAATATTTAGTTGACCGTGACATTCAGCACAGGCTGGGTTGTAGTACAACATTCCAGTCTCGTTGGAATAAACAGGGAAATAACTTCCCCAACCGTTTACTTGGACAGAATCACAGTTATGGGAACGGTTTAAACACGAACGTATGATGTGATAAAACGGTTCATCTGGGGTGTCATTGAACGGAATGGTATTGAGCTGTTTACAAATGGTACCCAGCGTCTGGTCGATTCTGTATAAGTCGTATTCGTATTTACAACAGTTCCGTTTTCGACCACAATCCTCGGAACATGAGCAGGAGGAACAGCACGGCACAATATTGTCATCATACACGTCCTGATCTTTACCAATATTACCTTGTCCACAGAAACTTGAATTAGGACATCGAGTGTACAGGTCATCAGGAAAGCTTACATTCCCGAACTTTAACGATGTCGCAGAGTCAGTTGATAATTGGCCGACAATGGTGCTGATCAGAAGTAGACATATTAAACACAGCTTCATCGTGTTGACAAATTCAATTCTGTGTAAAAGAAAATGTTATTTATCTCAATGTGTAACGTTTCTCCGCACACCTGAAAAACTTTACACATATAGATATTCTTCAAGCGGAGAATGTGTTTCTCTTTTCACATTAAGTACGCAGTGACCCATTTCGTTATCCACAAGATAAAAAGCTTTGGAAAACATTTCCCACAATATGCTCTACACTTACAGATTTTAAAGTCAATTCACTGGAAAATGTCACCTGCAGTATCATTGAATTTAGACCAGTCTAGAAATGTGCCGTCTGCTAATTGGTTAAAAAGGAAATGACAGACGGTCCTGCCCTGAAGCATATTCCGCCTTTCCAAAGATAAATCCTTGCGTCCGCAAGTTGTATCTGTGATGACGATTTCTGAATAAAGTATTTCGTGTTATTTAAAAACTACGCGACTGTCCATGGAGAACCTGTCAACCCCATTGTAAAGCAGCATAATTCAAAGTTTAGAATACAACAAATGATAATCAAAGTGCTGAGAGCACTGTAATTGGACGTCTCTGATTGATTGAGCGGGATTGTACATGAACGAAAGATATTTTATTCATTCTTCTGTGTTTAATTCTATAAGATCGGTTTCGGACATACGAAATCGGCTTTAATACCAGAAAACCCTTCTCAGGCTTCAAATTGATTTGATTGCCGTTTCAAGACAACTGATTTGTCTCTATGAATAATCACTATTAATTTGATTACTAAATTCAATTAAGGCCATGCGATTAGCACTTTTGTCTTCTTGTTTCGGTTTACTATGAGTATTGTCGTCAGTTATACCTTTCATTGATTTTATAAAGTACGCTACAAAGCAATTTATTCAAAATGTAAGCCAACGCGCTACATAAATGAAAGCCGCGATAGCTCACTTAGCAGAGCATTCACCTTGTACTCTTTACACATGTTATATCCGGAAGGCCCTGGGTTCGAATTCTACTCAGACATTGTTCTTTTTAATCATCTTTTTTATACGCCGCCGGAGGCGGACGTATATTGGCATCATCTTCTCCGTCTGTCCGTCCGTCCATCCGTCCGTACGTCCGTCCACTTTTCTTGTCAACGCAACTCCTCCTAAGTTTCTGGCTGGATCTTCTTGAAACTTGGTCAATGTTATCACCTCAATTGGAAGATGTGCATGAATGAAGATTTTTTATGGTTCGTTGATTTTTGCCTGAGTTATGCCCCTTAAAAACTTAATCTCTGGGGCTTATTGAAATTGCAGCCTTGTCAACGCAACTCCTCCTAAGTTTCTAGCTGGATCTTAATGAAACTTGGTCAATGTTATCACCTCAATTGGTAGATGTGCATGAAGGAAGGATTTTATGGTTCGTTGATTTTTGCCTGAGTTATGCCCCTTAAAAACTTAGTATCTGAGGCTTATTGAAATTGCAGCCTTGTCAACACAACTCCTCCTAAGTTTCTGGCTAGATCTTAATGAAACTTGGTCAATGTTATCACCTCAATTGGTAGATGTGCATGAAGGAAGGATTTTATGGTTCATTGATTTTTGCCATAGTTATGCCCCCTTAAAACTTAGTCTCTGGGGCTTATTGAAATTTCAGCCTTGTCAACGCAAGTCCTCCTACGTTTATGGCTGGATATTAATGACACTTGGTCAATCACCTCAATTGGTAGATGTGCATGAAGGAAGGATTTTATGGTTCATTGATTTTTTCTAGAGTTATGCCCCCTTAAAACTTAGTCTCTGGGGCTGATTGAAATTGCAGCCTTGTCAACACAACTTCTTCTAAGATTCTGACTGGATCCTTATGAAACTTGGTTGATGTTATTACCTTAATTGGTAGATGTGCATGAAGTAAGGATTTTATGGTTCATTGATTTTGCCTGAGTTATGCCCCCTTCAATCTTAGTCTCTAGGGCTTAATGATATTTCAGTCTCGTGACGCAATTCCTTCCAGGTTTTTGACTGGATATTTATAAAAACCTTTTTGTGAACACAACTTTTTACAGGTTTTTGTGTGAATATTTATAAATCCTTGTCAATGTATTTTTTTTTGTCTCAAGTTTTATAAGTGGCGGCGTATATTGTGACCATGACACTCTTGTTCGACTTCTATCTCCACCATCGTTGGCGAAAAAACGACCGCAGTGATTTAGAATCGATCTTAACACAAATTCAACGAAATAAAGTAATGAAACGACGATCATTTACATACAATTCCGCTCAATCAATGAGAGGCGTCTAAATATAGTGCTCCAAGCGCTTTGATTTTTATTCCTGTTTAGAGTAAAAAAAGAAATAAAACACGGTAGCAGTTTTCCCTGGCTGTGGTTACTAAACAAATTCAATACATACGTTTCCTGAAACAAAATACCAGATGAATTGGAGCACCTAACCATGGATTCCTCATACAAATACTACCGCAGCATCCTTACATCTACAGATGTGCATAAAAAGAAGAAATTGGGAACGTGCCGTCGGGAAAATGGCAGTGGAGTACAATAAGCAATTTAAATCTTTATATCATTATCAACGAAAATTTGAGAATAGCAATGTCCCTATCTGTACACATATTCATAAGATCATCCAGGTACCATCTGTTGCAGACCCATTGCTTCATCTTCTTAGCTCAATACACGTAAACGGGTCACTTGAACGAAATAAATACAGATCGCTGTCACTTAGTCTTATACTACACTTAAAGACACTTCTAACGCAACACTTACCTTTTTGGTAATAACTTGATATTTAACAAACCATTCTTTATCAAATTTTCAACAAATTTAATTCATTCACAATTGCATAATATGTGTAATTTTCATAAAGAGACGTTGAGTAGAAATGATTAAATTTGCAGTGCATATAATATGACTTGAAAACAAAAAGTCGCAAAAAAGCTGCGCGAGCTGATAACGTAAATTCATGTTATTCAGGCCCGTATGAAGCAATTTCATATTGGGGTGGCTGAAGCCCCTGTGCCTGGATATTTGGGGGCTAAATTGGATTGTCCCTTCATTTTCAATGTAAAATAAGGAAAATTCGGTATTTTGGGCAACATCAGGGATGCTAAGCCCCCCTTAGCCCCCACTGTTCCTATGGGCCTATTATTAAAGGTCAAATGTAACGTCAAAATAATCTACACTTATTATTAAGACGAATGAAAAATATTAACAACGCAATATTTGAAAATTTGATATTCATTTTAATAAGGGAGAAATTCACAATTTTCTTATCGCTTACCTGTACAGGCTTTGAGAAAGTCAAATAAGCGTGACGTCACCGTAGGCGGACGATAAATTGGCTGCCTATATGCTAGGAAGGCTAACATTGCATATCGTCGCTTTTCAACGAAACCCTTGTAACTGCAGCTGGTTATAAGCTGCAGTTACGAGGTTTTGTTGAATAGCAGCGATATTTATATTTTTCCATTGGTATAATATGAATCTGATATACAAAAGATCGGGATGTGTTGTATCGTCAAATATCTTGTCACTGTAGAGATAATAAACAAAATAGCATTCTGTTTATTGGCATTTGGTAATCGGGTTACAGGGAGTCATTTCTTACTGTTAGTAAGTCTGTGTTCAAAATCTCGCAACTACGATACATTTATAGTGCAGTTGGTTCATTTTAGATATGGAATCTGGTCTACATAATTATGCAATTATATTCGCATTTATTAGTTAAAATTCTATTTCAATCAATGCCATGGCATATGCAGAAAATAACGAGTGAAATGAAATCTGATTATAATTTGCTTGAGTCAGAAGAAATCAATGTATTTTAGCACAGAAAATATCGAGCGAAAAGAAGAAATTGCTGATTATCAGCATTTTCATTTACCCTTTAATATTTTCTAGAACAATTCCCACATGAGACTTTAGAAGCAAGTCTTTTCGGAATGAGTTAATCAAATATATTATTTGGTGAGTGAAGACGTTTAGATAGAATGATAATTGTACAGAAAAGTCTGGAAATAATGCAACAACTTCGATAAATTACATGTTATAATCTAGAGACAGAGAAACTTGTGAAAGATCTATACAGTAACTTGTCCATTTATATATTCATATTTGTATATTTTAGGTACAAAAATTACTAAAAAAGAATAATACAATTTTATTAAAATTCATTCATTGGGATAAGGTGGAGTTATTTGTCATTGATGGTTATATTCGTACGTGTAAATACAAATGACCTAAGTCCTTTCAGACGTTTACTACTTGATATGATTTTATTGATGTCTATTTTATAATAAAAATCGATAACACGCCCACCATAATCTCTCAACCAATCAAACGTGATCTTAGAATAGTATCGGAATTTTACCAATATTATCGATATGTCAATTTATCGATAACACGCCCACGGTAATTTTTCAGCCAATGAAATGCCTCCTTTTTTAAGTGTCAATTAAACCAGGAATCCTGACGTGCGAACGTCAACGTAGGTCTCTTTGGCGCATGCGCGAAAAATCGATTTCGGCCAGGTAAAAATTTCCGATAAAACACGCTGTGTTATTTGTTAATATCGTCTGTTTGGAATCGAACTTTTGAACGCGGATTTTTCATACCGATTTCTGTTATCTTAAAGAAATGAAAATAATTTTAAACGGGTGGTCCAAATTTTTGATTTCCTTCCACCTTTAATGTAACAGCAGTAAAGTTTATGACATTATGCTAACATTCTGTGTGTCCGTCATGAACCTAAATGACACGAAGACACACCCTTCTCATTGATAAAGCATAATTGATGGTGAATCTTTGCGGGATCATTCTTAACTCGTCCCTATTAAGTTCATGTTGCAGTTGATGAAAGTTTCCTGGAGCAAAAGGGCGAAAAACTAATGTCTGGTAACAAATTCAATTATTTTGTACAATGCTGACACGTACAAAACATTAAACAAAATAGGTGCGACTGTATTCTAGTGTTGCATCGCACATGAAAGCATGTAATCAAATATTATGAAGCAGTGATATGAGATTTGAGCATGATTTGGTGACGCTGCTTTGATACTATTGAATTCTGCAATTGCCTGGGGTTTTGTGACTTTTTATATTTGAGTCTTAGTAAAAAACCTTAATATTTTTTATGTTCGGATCAGCCGATTTTCTTGAAACTTACAGAAAACATGTAAACGTAATTGATTGATATTTGCTGAAAATTTCATAAAATATACTGCATTATTTATTCAGTTATGATGAAAAATGTACGTGTTGCGTTGGAAGTGTCTTTAAGTGTAGTAATAATCATTGTTGTCATGATCATCGATCAGTATGTAAATAGGTCATGATACTGTCGAATATCAGTGATACAGATGCTGGAGAAAAAAAACTCGTAAGAGCAACTATTTTTCTGAATAGGTGGATTTCACTAGTGTCTCATCTGAGGCTGTTCAGATGGAACCCCGATTTGTCATGGAGTCGAACCCGAGTTGCGAAATGAACTCACTCCCCGATAATCAATTTCAAAACCCTGGTTCCAAAGTACGTCTCGTGGAAACCCCGTTCCTTTAAATATGTCAAAGACTTAAACAACAATGATCAAAGAAAAGGAGCCTATCATACACAATACGTGCATTAAATTGGGTAATCATTCTAAAATGTGTGTTTTCAGTAAACACATCAAGAAAAACAAACGTTTTAACAAACGTTTTACAGAAGAAATAATCCGAACTGGTTTTGAACCAACCGCGTTCCAAATTTCAAACTGAAAAAAGGTTGCGAGGTTAATCCTTTCCCGTTTGAGCTATCGCTGCTGCTGATGATATAGGGTGTCTGTTTACATTATAACCTTAGTGTATGCATGTATCGCTTTCTAAAGGTCTTACCCTTTACACAATAAATATTACGAAAGTCAAAAAACTACAAGAAAATGATTAAATCGAAAAAAGATCGTAAAGTTGGTTAAGACGTGGCATGAATTGAATCGGCCAATGAATCTTATAGTATTTGTTAGAGAACACATAGAAAGTAGGAAAAGATACGACAGTTTTCCTGTATGGTCGCAAAATCTATTTTGAATTTTGGTCAACTGGCAATTGAGTCTGAGAAAGGGTTTTTTGGTAATGAAAACCCATTTCGCCTGTCCAAAAGTGGTTATAAGAATTGTACGTCCTTTCGGACGTCCAATTAAAAACTGAAACTATAAAAGTAGCAGATTTACAGGTCTTGCAGATAGCACTTCTACAGAATGTGTTCTATAGGCAAAGCTGTTAAAAGACTGCAGAGTGTTCGACAAAATCGAACCATTCTTTAATAGTCACACTACACAAGAATGGTAATCTGCAACAGTACAACAATTATTGCGACACCAGCCTGGTATGTCATGTTATGATGGCCATGAATACGGAGTTTAAACCTGAATAGACTAAGGGACCTTATGCTACATCGGAAATAGCCAAAGAAGAGGCAAGTTTTAGGCCTGGGTGCACTATCACGGATGGGATTCTCAAACCAACAGATATGTGTAAGAAATGCCGTCAACACCAATGATTCCTATTAGGATACCATGTTTTCGTATGGTATATGGATTGAAGATTAGACCGAGCAATCGTAAAAGATAGAGAGGGACAGAAAGCGGCGGTTGATAGATCATGTTTAGCCAGCAAAACCGTCACAACAAAGGCGAGGGGATATTTCTTGTATGAAACTTGGCCTGGACAATGTTAAAGATCAGAAGTAACAAGGGAATTCGAAAAATTAAAGTACCATGGTAACAGTTCAAGCAAATATATAGTTATTCTACTCAATGGATTTAGTGACATCTGTTAAACAATACGAACATTTATGGCCAAGGATAGGCAGATTTTAAAGTTAAAAATAACAAAGAGTAAATCAATTTGATAGGCAAAATCAGTATTATTGCAAATCACGCATTTACGGAATGTCATTTATTTGTATGTGTACTTGTACGTTGAAAATTATAGCGTGTGTCGTTTCAATGATAGTGCCAAGACAAAAAATCTTGACGTTCGTGTGCACGTCCCAACGTTCTTACACCGATAAGACGTACTTGTGGTTACAGGCACGTATCGCTCAACGCCTAGACGCCGTGCACGGTTTTGTGGAACATGTACTAAAATATAACGTCAAAAGTGCGAACGCCAATTCTATTATTTGTGTTACGTTAATTTTTTTTACAGTTTACATGTACGTAGTTTCTGTCAACACGAGCCTATTTGAAAAGAAACAATGTATTTCCACAATGATATCAACGAGATTTTATGAAAAAAGAAACAAGATTTTTGTGTGAAGGGTAAAAACTCAAGAACATGATACAACTCCAAACAGATCACAGTTTCTGTTATTTTGAACACAATTATAAAAAGAAAAACGGTTCTTGCTAAAATTAATTATGAATTCCAGAGTGATGCATTTTGTGTTTTCGAAATTGACGGAATAACGTGCACGACGTCATAGCGAGCTCGACAAAAATCCCCAAAGAGTGGTTCAGGGCTGCTTGTATAACCCTTTCCCAAACAAGACCTGGTTTTGACGTCCCCAATAGAAATGGCTTGGGAAAACATTGAAATAAAAGGAGAAACTGCTGATAACCAGCAGTTTCTCCTTTTGTCTCAATATTTTCTGAGCAATATCTTACACAAATTCTATCTTTAATAACATCTATTTTGTCATTTTTTGGCAGTTTTTGAAGTGGATCACCCTAAAATTTTGTCGTTTGGGAAAGGGTTAACTAAAACACGAATACTCACAAATATTAGAATTGATCCAACTGCAAAATCATAATTATTTGAATCTCGAGCTTTTGCAAGTATATTTAATTACCAGATAACTTGCTTTTGAATGTACTTGAAACAAAAGTCTTGCATACTAACGGTACACAATTCTTCTGTGAATCTCTATCGTATATTGGTCTTAATTTATACTCGAAAAAATGGGATTGGTGGGTAAATTTCAATAAATTGGAGGATGTAAAACACGTTTCTTTAACCGTATATGCCAGTTTACCGAATTAATTTATCAACCCATGTACTTTTGGAAATTAATTTATCTACTTTGCTTTTCAATGAGACAAACTGAAAATATAAATGCGAAAATTGTAATATTTATTAGTTATTTTTTTAGGTTTATGTCAGTTTAAAATGATAGATGATTGTCTAATACGATGTAATTAGCAGACCTCATCAATACAAATAGACGGAGATCTGAGCCGCGTTCTTTAGAGCGAGATTTCTTGAGATATCTTGAAATTTCTTAAGATGTTTTAGGATAAAGCGCTCTTTTGAGCAAGATTTTTAAGACGATCACTTCGAGCAGCCATTGCTCTATACTTCTTTCGAAACCCCTTGGTAAATTCTGTAGAATTTATATGGGAAAGAATTGACCGAGTTGTTCCGAATGCTCCATGATTCATAACCCGCCGAGTTCCGAATGCTCCATACTTCATACAAATGACGTCATGATGACGTCATTTGTATGAAGTATGGAACATTCGGAACACTTCGCTTATAATCTCGGTCTGGTCTCGAAGACGCTGTATCAAAAACGTTTTAAGAAATCTTAAAGGGGGACGAGCTAGGCTGTCGAAAATGCAAATGGCACAATAATTACAAACCAGAAATAACGTATGAAATTACCAACCTGAAGGGGTAGATCATTTATGTCCATTGTTACCACTCGTCGAGCTTTATTAAGTATAAAAAATCCAAGTCAATTAATAACATGCTGGTCGTCCTTGTTTTTGTTTTGTAACGGCTACATATGCCCAACCTTCAAAAATCAATTACGTCAGAGATACGTCATCTGTGCTCAGCGAGATTTAGCACACCGTACAACCGGCTGCGTAGAAAGTCAGCGAAGACAGATTCGGCATCTGATGTCATGTGCATGATAGGTCAAATGAATTTACTTTTATAAATAAACGAAAGGATCTTTGGTATTCTATAGTTGATAAATACGCGTATAAATGTTCAGTGCTTGTACAAAATAAACCTTTTCACGTATTCCTCGCAAATAAGGTCACAGTCATCGACACAGCCGGTTGTACGGTGTGTTAATAACGCGGAGGTGTGTCTCGTTGACCTTGACCTTGTCTTGTTTTGAAGTAAAAATAGAAAGTGTAAACACGCTTGTAAAGGATTGATCTATAGCAAAGGAAAGATGGTTATTCGTCGTGATTGGGGTTTTTATGCATTGCTAATTGTTTTGCCATGCACAAATATGAGTTCCCGAACAGTTCGGAAGCATAAAAACATAGAATGAGCCCCTTTAAAAATCTCGCTCTAAAGAACGCGCCTCGGGTACATACTTCTTCAGGTAAAATATCCGTAATGTATACATTTTGAGATTCATAAAACATCGGATATTTTCGGGCGTCGTCGTTACGTATCCGAATTTATTCGGGCACAGTCGTTAGCATTCAGCGGTGGAAAGTTCCACCACTGAATGTTTCCGACATCGTCCGAATAATTCCGACGTTGCGCGAATCTCATTACGGGTAGACTACCTTAACGGTAAAACTTAAGACTGGTCCAAATTCAAAGATGTTGCACCTGGCAGTGTCAAGTGAATTGGATTAAAGTATTTTGGAGTCAATGGGGTTGAAGAAATTGCTTTCTTCATTTTCCACGATGTTTTCCAAAGCCTATATATACGAATTTAAAAGGAAAAATGAATCTCAACAACAAATTAATTTGATCATCCGTTTAGTTTTTGTTTTCCTAGAAATCACCCAATTTCGAGTACTTTTTACAATGTATAGTAAAACTTTATTTGACCTTCTAGTGTCAAAATTCATTAAGGTCACAGGTTGTACATTCCATCAATATACGTTTTAACCCTTTCCAAAACAAGACTTGGTTTTGACGTCCCTAATAGAAAAGGCTTGGGAAAACATTGAAATAAAAGAAGAAACTGTTGATAAAGAGCAGTTTCTCCTTTTGTCTCAATAATTTCTATGCCGTATTTAACACAAATTCTATCTTTAATTACTTCCGTTTTGTCATTTGTGACAGTTTTTGAAGTAGATCACGCTAAAGCTTTGCAGTTTGGGAAAGGGTTAATCAGATCGGTTTAGCTACTATGGTAACCACTAGGTTAACTGGCTGGCGGTTCACTAACCAGTCGCTAGTGTCCTGACCCAGCAGGCCGGCTTTCAACTGCGAATCGAACGTTCGACCTCCTGCTCCCAAGGCAGATTCCCTAACCAATATGCCACGGAAGCGGCTACATGATGTAGGCTCACATCGGATCAACTCACGACAACATTGGTTCCGGACCCGACTGTGTGTATATACAGACGGTTCTGAATCGACATCGATCTCCAATTCTATAAGAACCCATTCTTCCGATCCCGTTTTAAACCTTAAATCTGTGGTTATACTTTGCCGGTTTTATGATACGGGTCCACACGGAATTAAAACCGTGTCGACCTGTTTCAACCATCATTGACCCGTATCGCAACCAGTTTAAAATAATAAGGTACGGGTGCGCTGCTGTATCGTTCTCACAAACCCCACAAGGAATTACTTACTAACCCGTACCTTGCTTTCTGATATCCGTTTTGAAAACCCTCATTTTGCCGTATCAAACCGCTGAGTAAGTAAATTACCCACGAATTTCGTAGTAAAAACGTGTACGGTTTATGAGAACAAAAGCCGGTTCGTAACCCAGCTATGTGTGACCACAGCTTTAGTTGTCTCGAAAAGACGAAATTCGTCAAAGATTTCAGTCTACGAAAGTTGCTCATTATGGTTATAAAAGACATGTCTGTTGTGCAATTTGAACTGTCATTTTAAATTGTACTTATCCAGCAATAAGTCAGGGGACATAGGAATAGATAAATTACCAATAATATTATATAATTAGTAATAAAGTAAAATGAAATACGACAGAGTTTATGACAATCCTTGTAAACGGCCATCGATTATTTTTTCTTCATACTAATTGCGTCTAACAATTGCTATAAATCCACGCTGTCAGACTTTTTATTCGAGAAGAGGTATTATAATCCTTTCCTAAACACGGCCTGGCTCTTCATCCCAAATATAAATTCGACTTTGTATCCTGAAAGAAAGTTTATTAACAAGAAATTTCTGCCCACCATGTCACGGTGGATAATCACGTGACTAAGAATTCCAGAAAATCATCAATATCTTTGTTAATACTTGACCAATTTCAACTCGTACTGGAGCAGAGAAGGTGAGAAAATGGCAGGATTAAGCTTGGCGTAGTGGATTTTTTTTTTTTCAAAAAAATCAGCTGATAAAAGTGATTAAAGATCAACCGGAATTTGGGTTGTTCTTTAACATTTTAACAGCTGACTTTTTAGGAAGATGCATATCCTTCATCTAATGCGCGACTTCTTTCCAACTTCTCTGCTCCAGATTGAATTAAAATCGGTCTAGTTTTAATAAAATTATTGATTTTTTTTTAACAGTTTCATCGCGTGATTATCCACCTTGCATTTGGAAGTCTCCTAGGTCCACTTCCATAAAGGACATCTACGATTAAGGCGAGATATCTCCCTAAAAGGCTCAAATGGAAAAACATGAAAATTGATTATTATTTCGAACTGTATTGTTAGATATGTATCTAAATCATATGAAAATGATTTTTTACGATCAAAGCGATTCGACAGGTACAGATAACTCTTGGTTTCTGTACCTACCCCCAAAATTACATTTTCTTACCCCATCGTAATTCATTAAACCAGATTTAAGTTTTCTTTAGTTTTATAAGCAAAAAATTTTCTGTAAATGTAAGGACAATTGGTGTTGAAATCATAAACCATTTTTCGATTTGTCCTTAATTCGCATGCGCATCATTGAAACGAGTTTAAATGCGAAATCCTCCCGCCAAAATTATGGCATATGGTATATAAGTACTATTTTAGTATAAAAATACGTTCCCCCCGTGACCCAGCAAATCCTTTTTACCAAGGAAGCCTATGATCGAGTTACCCAACATATGTCAATGGGAAGCTGGGTCAAGGAGGGGGGCGATGTAAGCCAGCCTTGGGAAGGTAGGTATGCCTCGGTATTTGGCGGGAAAGTGCGCGATTAAAGTTGTTTCAATGGTGCGCATGCGCAATACGGACAAAACCAAAGCTGCCATATGATGTCAACACCATTTATCCCTGTATCTGTAGAAAATAAATTGCAAATAAAAATAAAAGAATCTTCATTTTACCTCTTTGAATACCGGTAGTGTAAGAAAACGAAACCATTTAGGTGGGTACTAAAATCAAGAGTTATCTGCACCTACAGAACTTTTAAAATGACATAAAAAACGGTGTTTATTTGATTTTCCTTTATTTGTCTACCTAACCATAAAGCTTAATTTTGTTTCTCAATTTGTTAGTTTTGAGAATTGACCCATCGAGCTGAGCCTTTTAGGGAGATTTCTCGCCTTATCCGTAGAGGTCCTTTTAGTCCTATCCATCTACAAAGAAGCAAAGCGTTTACAGTTGGCTGGACATCAGATATAATAGCAAAGAATTTCATGCTAAAATAGACTCGGATTACAATTATGTTTTGATAAACCGTCGATGTTGTTAAAAATCTCGTAAATACCGCTTGAATCAAGCAACAGCTACGTGATTTTACAACAACAACTACGCGATAGTATTGTTTATCCGAAATAACGTCACTGGATAAAATCGTCCCCCATTAGATATTTTGACATATGCCTTAAACAGAAATTCATATTTGAATGTCTACAACCCCGAATGTGACATTAGAAATTGGATTAAGCATTCGACCAAACCCGATTTTGAATGGTCAATCCCCAAAATTAGACATAAGATCTTTACCTCTAGAAAATGTCTGTTAACAAGGAATGTAGGTAAAATGCCAGAGGTAAAATTGCCATATACAAAATTGTCATAGGTAAAATTGCCATAGGTAAAATAGCCATACCCAAAATGGTAAATTTGCCATAGGTAAAATTGTCAAACGCCCATTAAAAACTTGTGTGTTTTTCTTCTTTTTTTCTACAAAGAATTTTGTTGATAAATGCCTATGATTATTATATGATTTTATAATATGAAAAGTTCAATTTAAAGGGGGAATGGCACTTAAAATCATGCAAATTGTCCGAGAAATTTGTACAAAATTAATATGTATTATTATAATATGGCCTTTAAATTGCATCTATGCCAAATCTTAGCTTTCTATCTTGTGTATTGGCTAAGATGTCAACGGATTTAAAAACCCATATGTTCCATTATTGTAAATATTATCCCCGGGACAAAAAATTATGTGGTTTTAAATCCGTCACCATCTAAGCCAATACACAAGATAGAAAGCTAAGATTTGGCATAGATGCAATTTAAAGGCCATATTTTAATAAAATATATTTATTTTTTTGTACGAAGTTTACGGAACAACAAAAGAAGGAAGACTTCTATCTACAACTTCAGGGTGTCATTGACAATATTGCGAAGAGAGACATAGTATTGGTGATGGGCGACATGAATGCGAAAGTTGGGAATGATAACACCGGGAGGGGCAGCGTAATGGGCAAGGAAGGTATTGGTAGTATGAATGAAAATGGAGAACTTTATGCGGATTTTTGTGGAGACAACAACCTAGTGATAGGTGGAACCATCTTCCAACACAAACACGTTCACAAAGCCACATGGATTTCTCCAAACATGATCACAGAAAACCAGATCGACCATGTTGCTATATCACAGAGATGGAGAAGATCACTGTTAGACGTCAGAGCTTGCAGAGGAGCAGATGTAGGGTCAGACCACCATATGGTACTAGCAAAGCTTAGAGTCAAGATTTCCAAAGTGCAGAAATCAGACCTGAAGAGAGATCCACGCTACGACACCTCCAAGCTCCAGTCAAAAGAAGTGTGCCAAGACTTTGCAATAGCTGTGTCAAACAGGTTCCAGGCCCTTGCCCAACAAGATCAAGAAACGGTAGAACAGAAATGGAAGATTGTCAAGGACACACTGAAAACAACTTGTGAAGAAACTCTCGGTTACAAGAAAAGAATTTATAAAGACTGGCTGTCTGATAATTCCATAAGGCTGATCGAGGAAAAGAGAGCAATCAGACATAGACTTCTTCAAGCCAAGACCAGAATGCAGAAACAGACCATACAGACAGAGTACAAGACTAAGCAGAAAGAGGTGAAAAGAAGTACCAGAAAGGACAAGAATGAAAGAGTCGACCAACTGGCCACAGAAGCCCAACAAGCATCAGACAGAGGAGACGTGAAGACTTTACATAGAATAAGAAGGACATTATCTGGAAAGAGAGGCGCTGCAGACAAACCAATCAAGTCTAAGGATGGTAGGACACTGACAAAGCCAGAAGAACAACTGGAGAGATGGAGAGAGCACTTCAGCGAACTCCTCAGTGGCACACCAGTTGACACCCCCCCTGACATACCAGAGGGCGAGGATTTGGCCATCAACACAGGACCTATCACCAAGGAGGAGATCATGGAAGCAGTGGGGAAGCTTAAGAGTGGAAAAGCACCCGGCCTAGATGGAATCCCACCAGAAGCCCTGAAAGCAGATCGCCAAACTACAGCTGATCTTCTCATAGGCCTACTACAAGATATTTGGGACAAAGAAGAGGTTCCAGCAGAATGGAGAACGGGTCTGATCGTCAAACTGCCGAAATCAGGAGACCTTGGAGACTGCCAGAATTGGAGAGGAATTCAACTCCTATCTCTCCCAAGCAAAGTCCTGACGCGGATTATCTTGAAGCGTATGAAGACATCATTAGACCATATAATGAGGGACGAACAAGCTGGGTTCCGCCAAGGGAGATCATGTACAGACCAAATAGCAGCGCTGAGGATTATCGTTGAACAGTCACTGGAATGGCAATCACCCCTATACATCAACTTCATAGATTTCCGTAAAGCTTTTGACACCATCGACAGAGTCACCATTTGGAAAATCATGAAGCACTATGGCATTCCAGAAAAGATCATCAACATAATCCGTAGCCTCTACCAAGATACAACCTGTCATGTGATCCACAACCAGGACCTATCCCCTCCCTTCAACGTTTCTACAGGTGTTCGCCAGGGCTGTTTATTATCTCCACTGATCTTCTCGCTTGTGGTTGACTGGATCATGAAGACTCTGACCACAGAACCAAGGGGGCTACAGTGGACCTTCACACAGAAACTGGAAGATCTGGACTTTGCGGACGACATTGCCCTTCTGTCACACACTCACCAGCACATACAGGAGAAAACTGAATGCCTAAATGAAACTGCCAAGAAGACTGGACTCCACATCAACATCAAGAAAACAAAGAACATGAGAATCAACAACAGAAGCGAATCTCAGGTTACGCTGAACAATCAGCCGATTGATGAAGTGGGGAGCTTCACCTACCTTGGTAGCGTGGTGAGCAAGACAGGAGGCTCTGATCAAGATGTGAAGACCAGGATCGGAAAAGCAAGAGGTGCCTTTAGCTCCCTCAAGAATATCTGGAACAGCACAGTTATAAGGCTAAATACAAAAATGAAACTCTTCAACTCCAATGTAAAGTCTGTCCTACTGTATGGCTCAGAAACCTGGAAACACTCCAAGACCATCGAAACCAAGCTTCAAGTCTTCATTAACAACTGCCTTCGCAAGATCCTGAAGATAAGGTGGCCCGAAAGGATATCCAATGAAGAGCTCTGGAGGAGGACTAACCAACTAGAAAGACCTGAAGGTCTTGAGTCGCTCCACATGCCTGAATTTCTTTTAATATTAAATCCAAGTTTTGACTAGATTTTTTAATACTTGTGGTTTGTACAGCAAAAACAAAGTCAAAAGCAGCAATCATGTGGTCAATGCAAAAAGAAAGTAAATGATTGACTAATATTTTAGGGATGTAATAGAGTGATAATAAAATTGAAAACTAATTTTTCAAATCAAGGACGAATAATTCAGTCTGTATATTTAAAATCAAATCATAAATTAAACACATGCAAGATCTTATGGTCACTATCATTCTGTTCAAATTTGTCTATATTAGTCAATATTTGTGGCTTCAAGAGTGGAAAAAGTGTCGAAAACTGAAATTTTGTCAATTTCAAGGGTAAATTACTCAGATTGTAACAGTGTGATCATGTTGAAAATTACACATAAGCAAGATCTTGTTGTCAACAAGATTCTTCCCAAGTATCATCTTGATTGGTTAACATTTGTGGTTGTTAGAGTCGAAAATGGCAATTTTGTCTAATTCAAGGGCACATAACTCATGATTTAAGATTTCGATCGAGCTGAAAATTACACACAGGCATCATATAATGCTTATATATATTCTGTCCGAGTTTTGTCTTGATTGGTCAATATTTGTAAATTTTAGAGTAAAAATAAAGTCAAAACCAGCAAAATAGAGCAGAAAATGGCAATTTTTGGCAATTTCAAGGGCACATAACTCATGCTATAAAATTCAGATCAAGCTGAAAGTTTTACCAAGGCAAGATCTAATAGTCAGCATCATTCTGTCAAAGTTTTGTCTTGTTTAGTAAATATTTGTAGTTGCTAGAGTGAAAACAAAGTAAAAAAACAGCCGAAAATGGCAATTCTGTCAATTTCAAAGGCACATAACTCATGATGTAAAATTCAGATCAAGCTGAAAATTTTACCAAGGCAAGATCTTGTAGTCAGCATTACTCTGTCAAGGTTTTGTCTTGATTGTTCAATATTTGTAGATTTTAGAAGAAACTAAAGTCAAAACCTGCTATTTTTGACATTCAAGGGCAGATAACTCAGGTTATTCTGATTCAATCCATTTTCGTTGAAGGAATCTGAGAGAGGGTCACCCAAGGACCATTCCTGTGAAGTTTGGTTGAAATCCATCCAGTAGTTTTCGAGAAGAAGATTTTTAAAGAAAAAGTTTACGGACGGACGGACACACGCACGCACGACTGACATACCACAATGACAATAGCCCGCTGGCCTGAAAGGCTAGTAGAGCTAAAAATGATGCAGATGACAATTTTGACAATCTTTGAATTTGGAGTTAGAAAACATTGTGGTTGGTGAAGAAATTGCTTCAATTCAATGCAATTTCTTCATTTTCTACAATGTTTTCCAAAGCATTTAGCCTTACTTCCCAATCCTTTTCTATAAGGTCCTGCTTGGGGAAGGGTTATAAAGAATAACATGTTTCCTCTGAAGGCCATGAAAATTACACTGGTCAAAACTAAAGGCCAAAGCTGACACCTGCAGAAGATGGCAGTACTTGTATTATATAACATTATGTAAGATTTCTCCCCCCAATTGCTGGTATTTGGTGTGATTCTCAGTAGAGGGAATTTACAACTATAACCCTTTAATCAGTTCAGTTCTTTTTTTACACTTCATGTGTGTCTTAAATCCAATTCCAAACAAGATGAAGACTGTTATAGATGAATCAAATAAATTAAATAAATTTTTGAAATGGTTTTGACGTCAACATTGAAACACTTTATGAAAACATTGAAAGAAAAGAAGAAAAAGTTAAGCAAATTCTCCTTTCCACTTAATACTTTCAACATAATTACACTCAGAATCTGTTATTTTGAGATCAGTCATTTTGTTAACAGCTCCAACTTAATTGAATCTATAATTTTGAGGCTGATCTATTTATTATTTTTCATGCAACTTACCAATTTCGATATCTATTGAGCTTTTTGTTACTGATAGCAGTTTTACTTTATAATTTTGAACAATAAAGCTCATTCCCAAACAAGACCAGCTTTTGATGTCCCTAAAACATTGAGACAAAAAAAAAATGCTGATAACCAGTATTTAGAGGAATCAGCGCAAAACTATTGTACCTACACATTTTTCAGAAATTTAAAATTTTGTATTTTCTGAATCTTTAGGGAGGAATACATCATGCGTTCTAATATTGGGATTTGAATCTGTATAATTAAAAAGATATTCAAAATTCAAAGAGTATTTAATCTCTTTAACTTTACCCATTACGCAACAAAAAAAGGCTTGTCCAACTTGAAAGAAGTTGCAGACGACAATTTCAATGTAATTAGATTTAAAAATTTCACAACTTTTTGGGTAGAAAACATCGTGGGAAATGAAGAAATCGCTTGTCACAAGCAATTTCTTCAATTTCCACAATGTTTTCCAAAGATCTTTATCTTGTTAGGAGTCAAAAAGGTCTTGTTTGGGAAAGGGCTAACTAGTGCTGTGAGGTTATGGGTTAAGTTCCCTTACTTTAACCCTTTCCCAAACAAGACCTGCTTTTGACGTTCCTGATAGAGTAGGCTTAAAAGAACATTGAGGCAACAGGAGAAAATGCTGATGATCAGCAGTTTGTCCTTTGACCTCAATATTTTCTTGATGATATCATAAACAAATCCAGTCTTCAAATTCAATTTGTCTTCAGGAGCAGCGTTTTGAATCTATTTTTTTGCCATTTAGAAAATTGTTGAGAAAGTTTTTTGTTTTTTCCCTCTCCTATAAAATTTTAGAAAATGTAGTTACAATAGTTTTGCACTACGCTCTCGAATATCTTTTTTTGCTTAAAAAATTTCTGTGCTTTTTGATACATAAGTTTTATCTGTATCAACAAGTGCAGCAACTTTCTTATTGTGTACCACCTTAAAAAAATTGTGTGGCTTAACCCTTTCCAAAACAAGACCTGTCTTTGACTTTCTTAAAAGATTAGGTTTTGGAAAACATTAGTGTAAAAGGAGAAAGTGCTGATAATCAGCACTTTTTCTTTTTGCCTCATCTTTTTAGCTATTTTGTACACAATTCATTTTTTTAGCAACATACCTTTTGTCTTAAGCAACAGCTTTCAAACTGACCCATCATAAAATTTCTCTGTTTGGGAAAGGGTCAAGTAAATTGTACAATGTAGATGAGAAAACATTGAGTAAAAGGGAGAAAATGCTGATTATCAGCAATTTCTTCTTTTGACTCAAATTTATCAAAGTGTTTTCTAAAGGGGGCATCAAAACTTGGTCTCTGGGAAAGAGTTAAAAGTATGTCTGTGAAGAAACCACACTGTGCATGCAAAGAAGAAAAGTATAGAATCTATCAACTTACAACAACACAGCGTAATCATCCATAAAATCTTTCAATGAACAATCAAAAACTTTTCACAAAGATGTGTTCATGTCCCATGTGTGTTTTTTATTTCATCTATAGCTATTTCAACTTATATCACATTTGCTTAATATTGACACAAATATCTTCAAACAAAACAAATATTGCCTGTACTGTGACCAACAACCTTTAGAGACACTCCCAAGTACACCACTAACTAGTGACCCAGCCTCACTAACCAAGAGTGACCCTCACTAACCTTTAACCTTTTCACCCATTTCACACTTTACTCATTTTTTAGCATTAGCTTCATATCATTATCCATATAAATGAGCACATAACTCAGGAAGTAAAATTAGGATCAAGCTGAAATATACACACTATCAAGATCTAACAGTCACCAACATTCTGCACAAGTTTTGTCATCATTTGTCAATCGTCAAAGTTGTTAGGGTGAAAATGTCATTTTTGACATGCAAGGGCAGATAACTCCAAACTTTCTGGTTCAATCAAAATCAATTGAAGGAATCTGAAAGAGGGTCACCTTAGGATCATTCCTGTGAAGTTTGGTTGAAATCCATCCAGTACTTTCTGAGAAGAAGATTTTTAAAGAAAAAAGTTGACGACCGGACGCACGCACGCACGCACGCACGCACGACGGACACAGCGCCATGACAATAGCTCGCTGGCCTGAAAGGCCAGTGGAGCTAAAAACCCATAATAAAGACCATCAAGGAAAGAAAATGGCGATGGATTGGGCATATTCTGCGTAGAGACAGAACCAACATTACCCGACAAGCTCTTGATTGGAACCCCCAGGGAAAGAGAAAGAGAGGCAGACCCGCTCTGACATGGAGAAGAACTCTTGACTCCGAGCTCCGAAAGATCAGACTCTCATGGAGTGAGGCAAAAAAGAAGGCAGAAGACAGAACAACCTGGAGAACAGTAGTGAAGGCCCTTTGCCCAACCATGGGCGAAGAGGATTAAGTAAGTAAGTAAGTTACGGAAAATTTGCAAGATGGTAAGTGTTATTCCACCTTTTATAAATTAATAATTTGAAAATTTTGATTTTATAATAGGAAGATTACCTCCAAATAATGGATTTTGTTGAAATAAAGTTACAAATAATAGTTTTTGTGTATAATTCAAGTAATTAGTATTTATTATGAAGTAGAATGGTGTCATAGCATTATTTTTGGTTCGTTTGTTCACTTTTCAATATAATTATTGTTCAAGAACTTTGGTTTATGTATTTCATTATTGCATGAAATTTGACACATATTTTAAAGAGGTTCTTTTCATCCTAAATTCAGCCATTTAAATTCCTACCATATTGATACTATTTTAAGTTTGTGTTCTCTAATTTTTTATTTATATTCATGCAGAGAGTGTTGTTATGTATTATTTCAGAAACATATATATGACAGTGTATAGGTTTAGTCAGTAGTTCAATTGAAGATACTTTCACTTGGGACTTATTGGTGTGAATGTCATGTCAGATTTACTGTTTATTGTCAGTAATGCTATCATCCCTTATCCCCTTTTCATCTTGAAAAAGGGAGAAAGTTACATAATGAAACTTTCATACTTTCACACCTTTTAAATAACAAAGTGATTCTTTATAATATTATTTTGGTTTGATAACCAATAAGTGAGAAAATTAAAGACATAAACATATCTCCATTCTACTTCATCATAGATCATGATAAATATTTACTGCTTAATTTATATACAAAAACTATATTTGTAATTTCCTAGCTTCCTATTATGAAATCAAAATTATCAAATTGTAAATTCAAAAATACCAAATTATAAAATCAGTTATTAACAAAATTTTGTGTAGAAAATAGAAGGAGAAAACACACATCTTTTTAATGGGAGTCTGGCAATTTTACCTATGGCAAAGGATGAGTGTCAATAAGGCCCTTTCCGTGACCCAACCCAATTTTCTTCAATTTCGCCACACATGACCACTTACATATTGACCTTATGTAGGCAAAGTATCAACTTGAACGGAGCCTTGGTTTGGAAGATATATTAAATCAAAGTGGGTGGGGTAAGTCACCCACTATGCCATTAGATGGTAATCAATTTCTTATAGGAGAAGCCAGGCTATGACAATATGACGTCATTCACGCAACTGTTCAATTTAATGGCCGTCCATCGAAAGCGCAGGTTAATTAGCCACTAATAAGGAATGAATATTTATAGTCAAAATAGTACAAACAATCTTACCAATTTAGCTCAATTTAGTCGTTAGATGGAGTTTGCTGAACTTTAAAAATGGATTTCCGATAAAATTATACTTTATATGTGTACTTTTGTGCGTAAAACGGCTTCGTCATTTAGCAATGTACTGACACAGAAAGTACATGTATTTGAATTCCCGTAATAAATCAAGTGATAAGTTTTGCCTTTTTATCATGAAGATGTAATAAATCATATGTTACTGTACAACTGTGTTGTTGTATGAGATAAATCAAATAAATGTATACAGAGAAATAAATTGTGCTTTTAAATTATCATTTGTCTGTCTGCGCAGGTCACAGTGCGAATACGGGGCCGATCTTAATACAAAAAAATACTTACATTATTTACAAGACAATTGATATAAAATTTAAATCCAACCGACTCTTATTTCACATTTTGTATACCCATTGTTTGTGATGAAGGAGACACATTTTTTCTAAATCCAATCTAACACAAAATTATGACACAAGTGACTTGTAAAACAAAGTTACCACACAAGACAAAACGATGCCTCTGATATGACGATAATTCTGATATTTCAAACGCCATCGTCAATTTTTGTCTTAGTTTGGCTGGTCTGATATCACAGGTATTATTTCATTGTATAAAACAGGAGAGCACTGGGAACGATCTCATTTAAATTGGAACAAGCTCTACCTTATTGGAACGACCTGTACTGGAATTTTCTCAATCAATGTCTTAAATAATGCGCCCCGTTGCCGTTTTTAACCCTTTCACTGCCAAATATTGACCTTTGACGCGTCTCTCACCGCTGAATTAATTCGAAGAAATTTCCAAGAATCGATACCCTGTACACAAAACCATGCATAACTTTTGACTTATTTGATGGATTCCTTTCAAATTTTCAGGTCATACAGACAAATGAAGCACCTTTATGTTACCAAAATTTCCAAGTTATTCATAGAATCAGTCGGCATGACGTCATAGCCTCACTTTCATTTTTTCATCGAGGGTACTACCTCGGTCTTTATCGTTACGGGACACCAATTTTGAGGCAGAATATTTCAAAAATCCATCCTTAAAATTCATAAACAAAACTCTTTTTTTAAAGAATGTGATTTAAACTTTCTAACTACTAATGCATTTTTAATAATCGGGCGTAGTCCTCGAGATATTAATGCTGAAAGTTGGTAATGCTTTAAGGAAAAAGACCGAAGCTTTCACCTCCACCGAATGAGTGCAGGTGCGCGCTGTATGACTGACGACGTTTTTGATTGGCTGAAGGGATTGTGCCGACCGAATCAATAAAATGACAATATTTTTTTCTTTTTTATCTAACTCACAAATTGTTACAATCTAGTAGAAGTTGAACAATGGACAAAATTTGGTGAGCAAACCTTGACTAAATGTTTTTGTTGAAAGTGTAATAATTTGATAGAACAGATTATTGAATTGTCAACTAAACATAATTTCAAACTATCCCGAAGCCTTTTCCAGCATTTTTGGTGTCATTCATAGTGATATTTACAGCTTGTAGGCATAAATATCAAGTGTATGATCTAATGGCAGCCATATTGGTGTGTTTTGTCTTGGAAAATTCCCCATGAAAATACCAAAAGCTTACCGAAACGGATTGTAACACAAATTCTACTGTTTCACCTGTCAAACGCTAGTACTTTGATTACTAAAACGGTGTTATTAGAAAAAGAATGTGTGAAAACCACTTAGCTGTAAAAAATATTCACATATTTTGCCCCCATAAGTTTGTCGACTGAAGTCGCCTATGGCAGGGAACGGTAAAGCGACAAAAGTCGCCTATGGCAGTGAAAGAGTTAACAGGATATGTGATGCAGAGTACTCGTTTCCCCAGGACGAACGTACCGGGGCTGTATTCTTCGCAGAAAAACACAAGTTATGCAAAAAGGTGACAGTTGTTGACAAACTGTTGTGAAAAAGCAATATCGTGTTCAAACTTTTAAAAACGACCCAGCGGAAATTACTTCGGTTTCAACCGCAGTTTTGGGCCGTGTGCGTCGATAAGTCATTTTTACACGACATAGCATTGCCATAATTGTCCATCTTTTGCTAGAAACCTCGAAAACAATCAAAAGAACCACCGACACCTGCCTTTGTTTACACGTTTTTAGCCATTGGACCGACCTCGCGGGTTCCCGGATGTGCTATGGGAACAGAAATTCACTACCTCTTTTTGGAGGTCGTTCCAAAGTTTACCACCCGTGTATTAGATCTTTTTATTTCACTGAAATAAGTCATTTTTATCCAAATTTAATTAAAAAAACAACACTTTTTATACGGATGAATACATAAAATTTTGCGAGAAAAAGAAAATATTTCCTCTGTCAAGAGTCTTTAAATTCTCCTAACGTTTACCCGATTATAGTAAGTGACTTTCAAGTATGTTGTTTTGAAAAGTTTTAGTTGTTTGACATGTTATCTCAATCAATTTGCGGCATTCTTTTAATCATCTGACAGCCATATAACACACGTGACATTAACACCACACAGACCTTTTGAAATGTGTCAACACGTGAATCTAACTGAATTGATTGGCGTTTCACACCTCGTTCAGTTATCAACACATGATCATAGACACGACATCAAACTACAAACTGACATCATGTATTTCAGTGCTTATTAAACACCTTTACTTTAAAATATGATAGATTAATTTGTCTTTGTGTTATATTGAATCATATTTGGAAATTATACACGAGCAAACAGGTAAGTACACCAGTTGTCAATCTATAAAACGATTTCTAAGGAATAAACTATGTTGAAACACGTTTTTTTTTTCGGTGTTTCTTCACAATCTTTGTCTGTATTATTGCAAGTGATTTGAATGTTCGAGAACACATTGTAAAAATGAAGAAACTGCTGGTGACAAGCAATTTATTCAGTTTCCATAGTGATTCCTATCCCGTTTATCGACTGAAAATTATTTTCTGTTACATCTTTGAATAATCTTAAAATTGTGCCGTTAGGGAAAGGTTCACGCACATTATATTGATGCTATGTGATGCCCGAAGGGAAATGCCTAACAACAACAAGTATTCTGGAAAATGATTTTTATGCCCCCGTATCGTGAGATGGGGGCATATTGTTTTACTCATGTCTGTCTGTCCGTCCGTCTGTCTGTCTGTCAGTCCGAAACTTAACATTGTCATTTTCTCGACAACCATTATGCATACCAAGCTCAAATTTGGTATGTAAACTTCTTTCAATGATATCTATCTGCTCCATGCAATTTGACCTTCCTCAAGGTCATCGTTTAACCCTTTTCAACCCTTAACATGCAACTTAACGCACCAGCTTAACGCAACAACTTAACATTGGCCTTTTCTCTAAAAGTATTCCACATACAAAGCTAAAATTTGGTATGTAAACTTCTTTCAATGATATCTATCTGCCCCATGCAATTTGACCTTCCTCAAGGTCATCATTTAACCCTTATCCACCCTTAACATGCAATTTAACGCGGCAACTTAACGCAACACTTAACGTTGGCCTTTTCTCCAAAGGTATTCCACATACAAGGCTAAAATTTGGTATGTAAACTTCTTTTAATGGTATCTATCTGCTCCATGCAAATTGACCTTCCTCAAGGTCATCGTTTAACCCTTATCCACCCTTAACATGCAACTTAACGCGGCAACTTAACGCAACACTTAACGTTGGCCTTTTCTCCTATAGTATTCCATATACAAGGCTAAAATTTGGTATGTAAACTTCTTTCAATGGTATCTATCTGCTCCATGCAAATTGACCTTCCTCAGGGTCATCGTTTAACCCTTATCCACCCTTAACATGCAACTTAACACGGCAACTTAACGCAACACTTAACGTTGGCCTTTTCTCCAAAAGTATTCCACATACAAGGCTAAAATTTGGTATGTAAACTTCTTTCAATGGTATCTATCTGCTCCATGCAAATTGACCTTCCTCAAGGTCATCGTTTAACCCTTATCCACCCTTAACATGCAACTTAACGCGGCAACTTAACGCAACACTTAACGTTGGCCTTTTCTCCAAAAGTATTCCACATACAAAGCTAAAATCTGGTATGTAAACTTCTTTCAATGGTATCTATCTGCTCCATGCAAATTGACCTTCCTCAAGGTCATCGTTTAACCCTTATCCACCCTTAACATGCAACTAAACGCGGCAACTTAACGCAACACTTAACGTTGGCCTTTCTCCAAAAGTATTCCACATACAAAGCTAAAATCTGGTATGTAAACTTCTTTCAATGGTATCTATCTGGTCATCGTTTAACCCTTATCCACCCTTTACATGCAACTTAATGCTACAACTTAACATTGGCCTTTTCTCCAAAAGTATTCCACATACAAAGCTCAAATTTCTTATGTAATCTTCTTTCAATGATATTAGGTTAGAGGGACAAGGTCATTTATGTAGGTCAAGGTCAAATATCAATTAAGGTCATAATTATAGAAAAATAGCCATTTCGGGGGCATTTGTGTTTCACAAACACATCTTGTTCATTTTCCAATTCGTTTTCTACCAGGAACGACAAAAAAATGAATGTTTCCATTCACTCTTATACCTGAACAAATCAAGGTTTTGTCGTCTGGCAGCGCGTTAATACAACTTCATACATTGTGACAATGATCCAGAGCGGGTCCTGTACTTATTGAGATAAGAATTTGTGCATGATTTCACTTTGTAAAACCGAGTGATTGGACGATTTACCTTTACATTCATAACACAGCTTATCTCTATTGACGGCCGACTGGTTCCCCGCTCTATTTTTAGCACCGGAAGTGCGTCACGAAAAAAGCTGGAATACAGTTTTACTAACAATTTATAACTTGCTGATGCAGTGAAATATATGTGTATTGCACATTAAATACATGTTGTTGTTTATTCCATTGGATGCCATGTACAGGAGAAAAGGGGCATTAAACATGTATATGAATTTTTAGGATTTTTGGATGGGCTAACTTTACGAAAAACCACAACAGGCTTTTATTTCTTATTTTATTTGATTTATCTTTTTGGTGGTGATTGAAGATATATTACCGTAATTTGTAATATGAAAATTTTCAAAATGCCTTTTGTATTTTCTGGATTACTTGCCCTTGATTTCTTGATAAAAATGCCAAAAATATAAGAAGTACTATTTCGTTTCTACGAGGGTTGTTCAAAAATTATCCGGATTGTGTCTATAGAATTTAAATGGGATATCAAATAGCAACGATATTTCACTCATCGGAAGTTAGATTTAGTATGCACACTTCTGTGAAATTATTTGAAAATCCGGTCACGGGTATGGAATTTACAAACAGTCAAATTCGTATAGGTACTAGGGACCGGCGCACGTCAATTATCACAAGGCGACGTCGACGACGTCGTCGGAAAGTATAAACATAATGATGCGTATTAATTTTTTTTCAAATTAATTGCCGTTATGATCAATACAGCGTCGTTGACGGCGCAACTATTGCTTGTAAATATCACCATACCACTAAGACCCGTATTGTCTGGTAATCAAATTTGTTTAATTTCGCAGGTCTTGTAATGATAAAAATCTTTTACCTATCAGTTGTGCTTTTATCGTTGGGAATATGGCAAAGTCAAACGGTGCTGAACCTAGAGAATATGATGGACAGGATACGATTTCGAGTCACAGTAGAACTAACAACAGATCGGTAACACCTGTCGTAGGGGGTGATATGCATTGGCCTATCCGTGTGCAGTAGAAAATTCATAAGTTGGACTCGTCTAAATTTTTCCGTTCGGTAAGTGGATATTACGGAAATTTTGGACAGTTTGATTAAAGTGGTAAATTGCTACAAATACTAGTTTTGAAATTGAAAATATTAAAAGAAAATTACCTTCGTAATTTTCAATTCATTTATAAGAATCAAGTGAATGATGCCTACACTAATATAAAATTCGTCGGACGATGTCCATACCGTCATCCTCCGATTTCTACATAGCGCATCTGCAATGGTCGTAAGTGACGTCGTCGTCATTTCCTTTTCCGGTCTTGTTCGTCTCTAGCTTCAATATTTTCTGCTGCGTCCTTAAAACGTCTGTACCAATTAAACAATAGGGTCCGTGAGACTGAATATTTTCCCTTTGCCGTGGTGATCTTTTTGTATGAGTTTGTCGGCATTTCTTCGAGGTATTTGCAGAATTTTATGACAGACCTAATTTCCAAACAATCAATTGACGGCAATTTTAACAGTCAAAATGCCGACCCCACCGCTACTCAAAAGTGCATGTCTCGAGCATGTATTTACCGAGTGATGTAAAACTTGGACATGATGTAAAACGCACCAAATTACGTATTCTGTGAAAATTCCGCGTTGTTCGCAATTACAGTGGAAAAATTATGAACAGCAAAATGGATTCTTAAAGAATCATATTTTGGGCTGCGCCGTGTACACGTTACCATGGTAATTCAGAACGTAATTGTAGGCGCGTTTCTTTAGAAAAATAATTCAAGAAGGTATAGACAGGTGTATATTGAATTCCGATATAAAATTATTTAAAATTCGGTAATATTGCGTGGCAAATATCTTTTTGCCGGACACAGTCCGGATAATTTTTTAACAACCCTCGTAAACCAACCATTTCTGTATAAATCACCATAAAATACCACCAGGAAAAGGATATAAGCTTTATGGACACAAAAACATCAAGCAAAGATGTTGCAATTGTTATCTTAGCAGAGTGGGTGGGGTAATATACTCCAAAATTAGGCGTGAAGCAGACATGAATTTTTCATAGTCAGAATTGCTTGTATAGCATCTTAAATGGATGGTAGCGTTGTTATTAGCTCATCTGAGCACAAAATGCTTAAGTTGAGCTATTTCAATCGCTTTTTGTTCGTTGTCTGTCTGTCTATCTGCCCATCTGTCTGTTCTTGATTTGGTTTTTACACTCTAGCATCCACAAACTGTTAGTAAAACTGTATAAGAAATTGATTACCATCTAATGGCATAGTGGGTGACTTACCCCACCCACTTTGATTTAATATATCTTTCAAACCAAGGCTCCGTTCAAGTTGATACTTTGCCTACATAAGGTCAATATGTAAGTGGTCATGTGTGGCGAAAATGAAGAAAATCGGGTTGGGTCACGGAAAGGGCCTTATTGACACTCATCCTTTACCATTTTGGGTATGGCTAATTTACCTATGGCGATTTTACCTCTGGCATTTTTACCGCATACCGTTAACAAGTCATTTCTGCAGTCGTCCACTTTTGAATTTGATGATGAACAGCCTCCTGAGTCAAACGTTGATATTATGAACAGAAACTCGAATTGCAAAAATACATCGACCTAGTAGAAACCACGGGCCTAGATCATTCTCTTGCAACCACTAATCTCTAACCTTCCCCGTCAGCGCAATCCACTTCCACGTTAAAATCCGCAAGCTATCCGTATGTTTACTTGTTTTTTTTTTTTTTTTTTTTTTTTCCAGACACCTTCTTCATTAGATATTATTAAAATGGGAGATAACTATTTTTCTATTTATGAGGGTGTACAGGAGGTTTTCCAAGATACTTACATCGCGGGAAAGGGAAATGATAAAACTTTGACTTTCTTCTCAGTTTTCTTACACACAACATATCCCCGACCGAGGATATTTGAGTGCAAAGCCGGTCCGATATCGGACGTGAATCTCCCGAATAACGACCGGGTTTTCACGATATCAGCCTAATTTTCTCTCGTTATTCAATGCTGATAACAGCCCGAAAACACACATTTTATGCAATAATTACAGTTATTATCCTATTCCGTAAAATCGAACGTGTCTTCTCTCCTTGTAAGGTCTCCTGTCCCCCTACCAAATTTTGAATATATGTAAAAACGCATTCTTACATTTGAGCCGGGATCTGGAAAAACGTCCCTTATAGCATTTTTCAAAATTGAGTTTCAAGATCGGCCTGTTGTCAAATAGAGTCCAATATATATCGATAATGCTCTCTATAAGTTGCTACAAGTCACAACAAAGCTATTGGAGGACAATATAGATCCTGATCAGACTGTGCGTATGCACAGGCTGATCTGGATCTATGTTGGGCTCAAAAGCCTTAAGGGACGTTTTTCCAGATCCTGGCTCATTTATTTTAATAGTTCCATAATTCTTGCAAATAAAATATAGACTGATCCAAATAAAAAATTGTTTCAATGTACGAATCTATGATATTGGAAAATGAAAAATTGATGATGATCAGCTTTCTCTTATTTTTCCTAAAAGTTTCTTATAACTTTCTTTGTGTTTGTTTTTATGCAAACCAATATAAATTAACATGGAACAAACAGGAAAACGTTATATTACTAATTATCTATTTAAAGTGACATTACATTCCTTTTTCATTTCTTTAAATTATGTCTTTATGTCAAGATTGGTTATTCTAATGCGCTTAAATGCTATAAGTATTTTTGGTGATAAACCGAACAAACGCCTTTAACGTTGAGACGAAAATGCCATATTGCATTTGAACGTTGGCAAACAGCAATTATTCTAACTCAACAAAAGCGACCCAATACTTTGGATGGAAATTTTCAGAATCCGAATTTCCATAAGAAAGGATGATATTTCAAATAAGAATAAAAGTAAAATTTATGCACACATATCTATTGATTGTCTATTTAATAAGCTCTTCTGATGACGCATTTCCTGTTAGTATACGTGATATAATTATGTTTCTATGAAAAATTTATATACATGTTTTGTGTACATCAACAACAAAGGATGCAAAGGAAAACGACAAATTAAAATAGAAACAAATATGAGTAGACCTATATCATTTTATATGTAGCTAAGTAAGTAGAATATGAGCAAAATTTACACCGATTCGAAGTTTAAGAAATGATTAACGCCGTTTCTGATAATGAAATAAATGGTACATGAAAAGAGAATGTGAGAGTACTGGAACCTCGATGGAATAGAAGGAAATGCTGGTTATCAATACTTTCTACTATTTGTCGATGTTTTTTAAGACAAGGTCGCCAAAACAATTCCTTATTTTTAAATCGGTAAAGGAAATATCATCTCAATGATGTAAAGAAGCATGTAAACGAGTAAAGCCCTATCATCGGTCGAGACTGACTGGCCTTTGTTTTCTGCCATTTCATCAAGACATATTCGCGGCCTTTCTGACTCACCTTCAGCTACCCAAATGACCTCGCCATCTCCAAGGGTCTTAGCTTTATCGAGAAGAAATAGACCGAATATATTTTGAATAATATACTCTGATTCTCTCAACTCGATAAGATTACAAAAATATGCTCTAGTCAAGAAGACGGTGTTGCGAGATTTAAAATATATTGGCTTTACTCCGATGATGTGTTGAATCAAGTTTTCTTCATGCGATCTGTTGCCAATAAACACATCTTCTGGTAAGTATACGGACTCATTTTCTTCTTCTAACAGAATGTACATTAAGTATTTGTTAAATCTAGGCTGAAGAGTGTGAAATGTATTGTTTATTCTGAGTGTCCATTCACGGTCAAGAGATTGTTTTGTTGTCCTTATCAATTGCTCGGGACCGATAAATGTAAATTTATATCTCAAAAAGGCTGTGAAGTATCGAACTATTCCTTCTGTGTAATCGGGATTAAAGAGCAATGTTAACTCCCAGTCTTCGAAACCAGGTCGTTCAAGCCTTAAGTAGCTATCATTTATTCCGTTTGTCGGCATATTTGGTAGAACGTCAGATACGAGTACATTCGTGTGTCCGTGTGGCGTCGATAAATCTATGTTTATCTGCAGGGTTTTGAAGAACCACCTGGTAGCCAATTGTTGACATCTACCGTCGAAATAAGTCTGGCCTTCTGGACAGTACACTGGACGACAGTCCATCTGAGGAGTAAAACATTGCAGAACTATAAATAAGAGCAGCTAAAGTACGGGCACGATTATATAGAGGATAATAGTTTGTTTCAGTGTAAGATCGATTCATAGTTCATTGAGTGAACAACAAAAGCTTTATTTTCGAGTGAAAATGTAGCTTTCGTTGTTAACGAAATGAAATATCAATCGATCTAACACGAAAACAAACTATTATTCTATTTCTTTAATGCAAAAATTAGACAAAATGAAAAAAAAATACGACATATTTTCTTAAATATTTTCGGACATTTATCCGGTGAGCCGTGACGTCCCTAGTAGAAAAGGCTTTGGAAAACATTGACACAAAAGAAGAAACTGTTGATAACCAGCAGTTTCTCCTTTTGTCTCCTTTTGTTTCAATATTTTCTGTGCTATATTGTACACAAAAATCTTCCTTTTTAACATCACTTTTGTCATCCACAGCAGCTTTTAAATAAACCACCGTAAACAAATGCTGTTCCACGCTTTGTAACAAATAAAGACACCAATCTATTAAATGAACATAATATTCCAATTTCACCTTTTAAAGTATGCCTTGATGCAAAGATTGGTTATTCAAATGCGTATAAATTCTATCTGTTTTTTTTTTTTTTTTTTTTTTTTTTTTTTTTTTTTTTTTAATTTTTTTTTCTTTTGTTGTTGTTGTTGTTGTTTTTTTTTTTTTAAGTTGTTGTTCATGTGTGGAAAATATGCCCAGAAATGACAAACTCCATATAAATCTGAACTTCTGTGAAAATCAATTTGTTTAATTTTAGCTAAAAAATATACAAATTTCTCGTAAACAGTGCAATATTTTGGCTTGGATTTTTTCATAAGAAATTTTCATAAGAAAGTATGCTCTTTCACATAAAAAATAAAAGTATTATTTATGAAAAAATATCTGAAATGTCCCTTTAAGGTAGAATACCCGTAATGTGGCCATTTTGAGATTCATAAATTATCAGATTTTTTCGGATGGCGTCGTTACGTATCCGACCCTATTCGGACGGAGTCGTAAACAATCGGCAGTGGAAAGAAGGGGACCAGCCTATCCTATGCCCACCAAATAATACATCCATATTTTCCGTCAAGAAAGGTCCAGGTATGAAATGCTGTCTGAAAATGCTCATATTGCAGGAAATGACCTCTCAGAATTCAAATTTTCTGTGGGGACATGCCCCAGACCCCTCTAGGAACGTTACGCTCGGTCGGGTTCCGTTCACTTAAACATTTGGCCCCCTTCCCAGATATTACAAACCTTCATATGCCTATGTTCATTGCTTTTAAGGTATATGATCCATCATTAAAACACCACTTTCTATCCATGGGACATGCATTAAATACACACACTTGTAAATACACTTCAAATAAGTTGATTCACCGTGCCGGATTTCAAGATTATGCTTCAAGAAGAAAATAATAAACAAATATCTTTTTATTCTATATTCATATGCAAGGGAGGTAATTTATAACGTTATTGTCAAGTATTTCTATAATTTTGTATTAATTCAAAATTCTAAACCGTTCAAAATGTTTTCTGGTCCAAAATGGAAATATTTTCAAGATTTCACCGACTTGAAATAGTCGTCTGCATCACTTTTCAAATTGGAAGAGTTCAAAATTTTGCCGTATGGTAATGGGGTAACAGATTATTAGAAGAATTTCGCCTTTTATTGTTGTGTTACGTTATTCCTCGCTGTATTCGCTATGATTTGGAGATAAAGACTCTTTTTAGATCAATCTTAAATGTGACCCGTAGCGCTGAAATTGGACCTGATGGGGAGCGTGAAAAGTATCGATCCTAGTTAGTCTGCATGGACTGCATAGACTGACCAGGATCGAATCTTTTCACTCTTGTGTTATTTTCTACATCTGGTCTGCTTTCTTTTCTTACTTTATTTATATTTTCCAAATACAACAACTGATTAACAGCTGCTCAGTACGGACAATTTCTTGAAATTTGATTTCACGGAATTCTCATAAGGTTCCTTTTCGTGTGACGAGTCACAAATATAAATGCACCGGCACATTTCTTACTTGATAGAGAACTTACCGTTTTAGACTGCTTGCACCAAATGGAGAATTTTGTGGTGGCTTTCTGTCCTTCATTGTGCTTGTTCCAGTTGAGAATCGAGTTTTGCAAAATAATCGAGAATTGAAAATCATTGTTCATTCGTAATTCTGAATATGCTGGACAAGATTCGTAAAGCAACCTCCAGGTTGTCGGTGAAACGTCAGAAAATATGTTACACAGAAAGCAATAGACATTATTATATTGTACTCCAATTCTTGTGTGAAATGTTGCATTGAAGCTGTCACATAGATCAGCGTCCGCCTGTGAGACATTACCATCTGGGTTACACCTACTGATCTTATTTGGATAACACAGCTCTGTAGATATGTCGACATCAGGTGGAGGAAGATATCTTTCGATACACTCTCTCCTGTTTCTGTCATTTCCAGTCGAGATATCCGCAAAATATGATGTCCGAAAATCTTTACACGTAGCTATAGGTGTAAAGTGTAGGACGTCACTATTACCGTGACATTTCGCACACATCTCGTTAAAGTAGATCATTCCTGATTCTTTCGAATAGACAGGAAAGAAACCATCAAGGTTTGATGATCTATCAAAACAGACCTGTTTACGATTTGGACATTTATCAACAATGTAGAAATTCGGTGAATCGACAGTGTCATGTCTTGAATAAAAGTTCAGCCTTCTACATGTTGTGCCAAGAGTTTCATCCAGCCTATACGCATCATCTTCGTATCGACAACAATTCCGTGAACGGCCACAATCCTTGGAACACGAACACGGGGAACAACATGGGATCTCGTTCAAACCAAAACGAATTTTCTTATCATAATCCTTATTGGGTTGGTCGCTTTCTTTACAAAATTGAGTATGTGGACACCAAGTTTTCAGATCTTCTGGAAATGCATTCTTTATTTGCTCAAAATAGTTCAATTTAACATAGCATAAGATAATTGAAACCAAAAGAAGGACACGGAATACCATGTTGAACTTGTTTAAATGTTCGTTTGTCCCGAATTCATGCAGGAAAATACTAGCTTGGATACCTGAAAGAAACAAACAAGATTTGTGTCGGCATCTGAAACAGCAAAAAGACACATAATCCTTCCCAAACGACACAATTGAAGACTTCCAAATTGGACAGTCGGTGTAGACGACACAGGGGGTGATGCAAAGTGTTTACATAATATCACGTACTTAAATCATAATCTGTGATAATCTTTATCTCGTATACATTTAACCCTTTCCCAAACAAGACCTAGTTTTGACGTCCCTAATAGAAAAGGCTTGGGAAAACATTGAAACAAAAGAAGAAACTGCTGATATAACATAAACAGCATTTTCTCCCTTTGTCTCAATATTTTCTCTGTCATACTTTACACAAATCCTATCTTTAATAACATCCATTTTGTCATTTGTGGCAGTTTTTGAAGTAGATCACCTATTTTTTTGTCGTTTGGGAAAGGGTTAAGTACTAGGAATGCCAAAATTACAATACATATGTACAGGTAAAATGAAACTGCTTGTTTGAATATCTGTAGAAGCATCGTATGCCTGTGAACATATCATGGAATACAACAATGATAAACAGCGATAAGTGCTCATCGTAAAGGAAAACTTTCAAATGTTTACTCGATTTCATTGATAAAAAAGTGTCATTTTACAGAACATTTCATATCGGTATGCATTTTAGTATTCAGATGATTGCCACAAGTGTCATGCCTATTACTGCACTCAGCTCTCGCTTCCATTATGGCCCACAGAGTGGTTTTGACAGGAACTGGACATTTGTTAAACAATATATGTCAAGCAAAAATATGGCACATCAGATAGATCGTACTCACTTAGTACTTTTCGAGACTTAAAATATTGTAAAGAGTGGTTTTGCAGATACATCAAGATCGCTTCCGTTGAACCAGCCTATGTAACTATTTTAATGATATTTGGTTAATTGAAATTTTCCACTCTTTTATATAAACTTGTTTCATAGTATCCCGTTCAGAGAAACGTTATTCCGGAGCCAGTTTGTAACAGTCATTCATTATTGTTTGTCCGGTATTCTCGAATGTATGTCATATTCCACCAATTGTGTAATTCTAGCATACGCATATTGCTCTATAATTGGACTCTTAGCACCTGATACTCCTATAAGTTAATAACAAGGGTTTGCATTGTGCATTCCACTATCTGTGGCAAAAAAAAGAAAAGAGTTTCAATGCAATTATTTCAATTTCGATGCGATTATGTCTTATCAAATGTCGGGGTGTTTCATATCTACCCATGCATTAATTTTTACTTCTGCATGATGATAAAGACAATGTACAAGCAATGGAAATGCAGTTAATATTGTAACATTGTTATTTAATACATATTCTTGATAAAGGTGAAATTTTGGTCCAAAAACTTGTATTCAATAAAAATTTGATTGTGCTCCGAAACTATTTTATATTCAGTAAAATTGATAGCAGCATACAGTACAAACCTAAAGCAATATTCATGCCCAAAACACTCATTGAAACAAAAGATAAAGATTAAATATAAACATTCCTTTTATTTACAAAAGTACATATATGGAAGCCAAAATAGGCATACATGTACACATTGGCAATTTTCTTTACTATTTGGTCACATTGCCTATGCACCATCATTAGTTACACTATATATTTTTTAACCATAGCTGAACCTGTATTAATACACAATTTATACACATTCATATGTCATATGGTTAACATGGGGTTAAGCAACCAATAGCTCTTTATAAGCATATGGGCGCTGGATTATCAATTTCTGATGCATTACAACATTTTCTTTCACGTTTGCACGATAATCAAATGCCATAAAAATCGGTGCTTTTTCTGATTTGGTTTGTCATGTTACAAAAGATCTATAAAAACAAAATCTTGCTGTTAGCTTTCAGTCTACCCGTTAGCAAACTTACATACAAAATTTGAAACCTCATGGCTGTGTAAAGCCTTGCAAAAAGAGCTTGTTTTTATCATATAAAATATTACACCTTTTATGCGGCCACAACAACAAAAGTTTTTTACAAAAAGAAATTCTTATACACGGCGGTGTACCTCCTTTACCAAAGGACAATTTTTATCAAGTTTCAAAGGAATTTACATATAAGCTTGGGAGAAAAATGCCAAAAGACAGACACGGACAGATGACAGAAAATAACCGGGAAAAATATCTTAAATCTTGATTTGTTCTACAGTTTTCGAGACCAGATGTACTCCTCGTCGGTGTAAATGCAAAACCTCGTTTGTCGATTCTTGCGATTTTCAAAGTACAAACTTGTGTGCCCATTTTAGACAATTCTTGCAGGTTTTGAGATATTTTTACTGATCAGTATCAATGACACATCATTTGTGAACAATATGTCGAAATTTCATGTAAAACATTTCAGTTTGGAAAAGTAATTACACCTTTTTTCCTCCCCTTTGAAATTTTCCAAAAACGAGATACGAGGTTTTGCATTTACAACGACGATGTACATAAGCGTCCTCAGGTACACTAAAATAACCAAAAAATGTAATCAAAACATTTGAAAACGTCTTTTTAAAAAAAACTTAACTTTGTCAATTCTTGGAAATGTGTACCATTCAGATGGAAATTCAAAAAGCAACCTGTTACCGGTTTTGTTTTTTCTTGATATTTCACGATAATCATCAGTATATTTGTGGGCAACTTTTACATGATTTTCATATTTTGAAAACAACTTGAACAAAGTAAATTTTAGAACAGAATTTGTTTATGTTATTCAGAAACTATGATTTTTTTTTTCGGGGGGGGGGGGGGGGGGACCCTAACATCTATTGTTTAGTACAGAATTATTATGTATTTTTGTTTTATACGGGATCACGAACTACTGGACATTAGTTTGAGAATAAATTACGCGGTGAAACTAAGAAGCAGAACGCTTGCTCACTGTTAAAATAAGGAAACTCTCTTTAAAGTCAAAACTTAAAATTCCGAGAAAATTGTTTTTTGGTATGTGCGATTTAAAACATTTTCAGGAATATGGACTGTTATCTAGCGTACTAAATTCATGCTATATTTCGTTAAAGTCCGAGGGTGGGCAGACTCCCATGTAATTTTTCCTATCCATGAAACACCCCCTTTTTGTTTGATCGTCAATATTTTTTTTTGTTATCAGGTGCTGTTAAGGGACAATGTTCCAGTTTAAACGATGAAAAGTGTTATAATTCACCTGTAAGTGCGACTACATATACATTTTCTTCTTGAATTATTACCAGGATAAATTGCTTAATACATGGAGGGAGCTTTATCAAATTTTGTTACGTAGAACCTGAAATATTTTGCAAAAAAGTGCAAAATTTGACATAAAACGCATCTGCTTCGCTGATCTAATTAAATGTGTGCATACTCTGTTTTATACTATAACGCTTTATTAACATCACACATTTTAGGTTTTCTGTTTTTGATAAATATAAATCATTAATTTAAAACTATTTTCGAGACTAAGCAAAGGTCATCTTAGTATTTTCGTGACCTTTTAAAGGGGCTAGAAACTGTCTATTTTTAACCTGTAGCGGAATACCGTACGATTGCCGATAAAATCCGTAAAATTGTCGGTAAGATCGATAGTACGGTGCATTATGTCCATTTTTTAGGTTCTGCTTGATGTAAGTGAAAGAGGTTTCCATCATACGTTTTCATGATCTTAAGACATTACTCTAATCATTTAACTTTGATGGACAGCTGTAAAATGAAAAATAATACGAAAAATGGCGGCTTAGATTTACAAAATTTCTAACCCGTAATTTTACAAATGGGCATAACTTTTATAATAATCATCATACCGTTATGAAATTTGACATGTATATTTACAGGAATAATATACATCGATTGTCATAATTATTTTTCGGTATTTTTCAGATATAGAGGTTGTACTATGAGCAAAGCTCAAAAAGCTCTAATTCGAGTTAGAGCTCGAGATATTGCATTTGAAATAATTGAATTGTCACAGATTATTAGCCAAAGGCCGGAAAATGAAGAAAATCAAAAAATCATGTCATTGTGTATTGTATTAAGACTACAATAGAGAGAAAAAGATTGGTGGGTGGGGAAATTGTGGTGTTTTATTCTATTAGACGAAAAAAATCCACGTAGAGCTCAAGATATTGCATAAGTAATAATCTAGGTCCCACAAAATGTAAGACAAAAGTTAGACCCTGATGACAAACTAAATATCATGACATTTAAAAAGCGCATGACCAAATCACAGAGGAAAAAGTGGTGGGTGGGGTAAATAATTGTGTTTTATTTAGTTTATTTAACGTTTTGCCATTATATTTATTCGATAAACTGAATTTTATTAATCAAAACATTAAATTGGTCAAAGATAATACAAGAATATTTTAAACAATTCACCAAAGTTTCGTTTTAATTGGTTTATATTTGTAGTTGTTATATAGTGAAAGAAAAGTTAAAAAAGCAATTTTGTCACATTCAATGGCACATATAATTCCGATCAATAAAAAATTGCACATAATATTATGGTCCCCAACATTTTGTCTAAATTTTGTGGAAAGCGGCAATTTTGAAAAAATCAATGGCACATTATTCTAGACGTGACATTGCTAAACAGATGAAATTGCACCGGGTAAACGCTTCTTATAGTCATTAACATTATGTATACGTTTTCTTTTTATTAGTCAATGTTCGTGGCTATTATAACTGAAAAAATGATAAAAATGCAATTTTGCAAAATGTCAAGAGCACATTATTCTAAATGTTTGATTTCGATCAAGCTAACAAGATCGCCCTTATGCAAGTTTCAACAGTCACCTACATTTCTTAAAAGTTTCGTCTAAATTAGTAATTATTTGTGGCTCGGAAAGGCAATTTTGTCAAATTCAAGGGTGCATAACTCTAGCTGTGATGTTCCAATTAAGCTAAAAAATCAGAATTTAAAAGATTTTACAGTTACTTACATTTTGTGTAAGTTTTTTTATATGATTGACCAATATGTGTGGCTATAATTGTACAAAATTAAAGTCATATATGTAATTTTGTCTAAATCAAGGGCACATGGCTCTGAATGCTTGAATCCAATCAAGCTAAAAATCGCTCTTAAGCAAGATCCCACAGTCACCAATATTTCTGCCAAGTTTCGTCTTAATTGGTCAATGGTTTAGGCTGTATCGTAACAACATGGCCGAAAGGGGCATTTTGTCAAATTCAAGGGTTTCGATCGAGCTAAAAAATCACACACATCTTATAGTACCCAATTTTTTGTCCAATAACGCTTAATTCGTCCATAACTGTGGATATAAGATGCAACAGAAAGTTGAAACTGTTATTTTGATAAATTCAAGGGCATATAACTCCTAAAGTTTGAGTACGATCAGACTTAAAAAATCACATATATAAAATCTTATAGTGACCAGCATTTCTTCAAAGTTGAGTCTTAATTGATTCATATTTGCGGCCGTTATAGTAAAATCAATGCCTAATAATTTTGCCAAATTCAAGGGCACATAACTCTGGATATTAGATTTCGGTTAAATTAACAATTAGGCTACACTGAAGCAAGATTTCATAGTAACCAAATTGTTATCTAAGCTTTGGCTCAATTCATCCATAATTCTGGCTTTAAGATGCAAAAGAAAGTCGAAAACGACAATTGCGTAAAATTCAAAGGCACATAACTCCGACTGTTTGCGTCCGATCAAACCAAATAAAATCACATATATAAAGTCTTATGTTCAACAACATTTCGTTTAAGTTTTGTCAGAATTTGTCGATATTTGTGGAAATCATAGAGAAAACATGGTCAAAAAGGCAATTTTGTAAAATTCCAGGGCCCTTAACTATGGGTGTAAGACTCCGATCAAGCTAAATATTGCACCTATGCAAGGTCTTATAGTCAAAAATGTTTTGTCTAAGTTTAGTTTCCATTGGTCAATATTTCTGGCTGAAAGAGGGAAAATAAAGTCAAAAATGGCAATTTTGTCGAATTCAAGGGCACATAACTCTAGACATGAAATTGCAATTAAACAAAAAACAAATATCTGAAGCAAAATCCTACAGTCACCAACACTTTGTAAAAAAGGTTTTGCTAAAACTGGTCAATATTTGTGGCTATTATGGCGAACATAAAGCAAAAACGGTAGTTTTCGTCAATTTCAAGGGCACATAACTCTAAATGTGAGATTCAGATCAAGTTAAAGGATACATCCATGGAAGGTCTTGTCATGACCAACATTTTAACAAGGTTTTGTCAAGATGTATCAAAATTTGTAGATGTTATAGTGAACACAAAGACAAAACAGCTATTTTTTACATTCAAGGGCACTTCTCGGCAAAACTGCTAACGCATCCCTCAGATCTTTGTTCATATTTCTTTAACGAATCTACAGAAAACGTTCAAAATTTGCACATGTCGACTACAACCATTCGATAAGAAGCCTATAAAATTTGATTGTAAATGATACAGTTTGTTATGAAACATTGAAATTCTAATAAGGACACCCTTAATTCTAAAATTCATAAAGTCTGAAATTTGATTAGAATTGGAAATTCACGCATAACTTTCAAACCGTTTTTATTGGCTGAAAGAGTTCCTGTGTAGAAAAGTTACCCTTCCTTAAACAAACCGACGGCTTTAACACTTTTGTGGGCGTATAATTTATTCCCGCATAGGTACTGTTATGTCACTAGTGTTGTTAGTGTCATTGTTGGCGTCGACGGCGACGTCGGTTACGTAGACAAAAACGTATCGGTCTATATCTTATGAACCGTATGAGATGCAGTCTTGATATTTCACACATAGACAGGTCCCACCAAGACCTTTCATCTGAGCCCATAAAATTTGACATTGTGACCTTGACCTTGAAAATTTGACCTTTTCTTTTAAAAAGGTGCGTCTATGCGATCTACGTTGTCCGTGAACAGCCCTTGGTACGTTAGATAAGGGATTGATTTTTTCAGACTTTAATCTATCAATAAACCAGCTTTCAAAATCAATTCAAACAAAAATTATTGAAAAAGATCACAAGTTATACGAGTCGAAAACCGTTTTGGTCCCCCTTTCATATGACGCGGTCACGTAAGAAAAAAACTTTAAAATAAATTTATGAATGAGTGCAGAAACTTGTGGGATAAACATGTGCCAAATTATAAATCTAAATCTTTGACAATAAATAAGTTATGCAATTTTAAAAAGTGATGCGTTTGCTCTGTTGCTGAGTATACAAAGTTCATTTTTTGGCTCACGGCTGTCCATCAAACTTTTTTGGTGATGTCTACTTATCCTTTTTAAGAATCCATTTGATTTAAACCTCTTTCACTTACATCAAACAGAATTACACAACGCACCGTACTACGATGGCAATCCATTTTTATTTCATTTTTCACCTGGTAATAACTCGTACCTTCGACAGGAAAAATATAATCAAATGAAATTTATTGAAAATAAATAGGTTTATCTGCGAACTCTCCCCCTTTATGTATGACGCGTCAAGAAGGCTGTTCTCTCTAGGCTGTTCCTTTATTCTCCCGACGGCAATTAAGATCAGCCAATGAAACGCGTCCATTCATACAGCGAAGCCATTATCAAAGAAATCCTTTGTTTGGAAAACATTGCAATTTACATCGTATCAATTTTACAAACCACCTCTACCCCATCCTCCACCCGGCCTCTTTTTGGGCGCCAACGGATCGTTATTTTATTATTTGGCTTGGATATACTATGTTATACTGAATTTCGTAAATAGGGAACGATTTTATAATGTAAACAATGACGTAGAATCGTACAAACACAATGATAAAACCCTATCTAAGTGTTTATACAACGATCTATTTTTAGTGCAATATACTCACAATATCGAACCTTATTCAAAATTTGTCAAAGATATTCAATGATTACTATTTAGTAAGCTATTATAGTTTCCAATGCCAAAATGACTTAAATATGTTTCACTTGTCGGCTTGTATTATAATTCGTCGTTTAATCAAATGATGAATAAATGACATAACCTCATTTCAACATTGACTTATTCATTTTCCTGATTATTGGAACTTACCCGAAATGTATAATCTAAATCGAAGGCTCAGTTTGGATGGCTATTGCATTAAATGTATCCTAGATATTATGTCTGCTGAGATAGGATGTTTTTCCTTGTAGTATAAGCGATGGCTTAGTTTGGATGGACAATATTTACCGGTCGTTTCCCTGCTGGTTAAAGAATTTGGATGATTATTATATTTGGGAAGAGTTGTGCGGATAAATTATTTTATTGGAAAAAGAAATAGTAATACTGAAGCATTGTCCCTTAAATAGAAACATCACAGCCAACTAATTACTTATGATCCTACATCTCTGTTTCATATTTAATTTATATTACACAGATATTGTCATATTTTTCGAAGATTTACTGCACTAATTTATAATTATTAAGATTAGTGAAAATGTGTTACTTACGGCAATGCTGTTGCCAAGAAATACACAGTCTCCTTTTCTATATCTTTGTATAGGAAGAGAATTTCTTCGGATTAAATAGTAATTGTTGGCTTAAAAGTGCATATTCTTTTCTTATTGTGCATTTTGTTTTTGTTGTATTTGTTCGAGAAAATGTCATTTAAAATCTTAAAAAGGGAGACAATCATTTCCAACAAAAACGAATAATAGAGTACGATTTTATCTCGTTAACCGTCACGTCATTTCGGACAAACAAAATTATTTACGTAGATGATGTTATAAAAGTTCGTAATTACGGCTTGATTCAAGCCGTAGTTACGAGATTATGTAAAAACACTGACAATTTATCAACAGATAACGATAAACCAAGTCCATCTTTAGCACAAGATTCATTGCTATTGATAATATCATTAAAAAGCATACTGAGACGAACACATTTTTTGTTAGTTCTGCCATCAAAATGTCCATTTTGTTGTAATGAAACACATTTTATCGGCATTGTATAAATTATTTCTATCTTAAATTCCCTCTCAAAAGAACATGCATCTGGAGAAAATGTAAACAAAAATATATAATGAATTTGCCAACTGGTACGGGTAGATTTTTTTTTTGTTGTTGTTGTTGTTGTTGTTTTTGTCAGTTTAATTAAGCAATCACTTAATTTCAACATTCTAACTGATGTTAACGTCATTTTGACCTACCAGCATTTATTTTAGTTCTGACCATTTTATGAAGCTGCTTTTCGATTACAAAGTGTCTATTCGTTCGGTACCAGATGATAAATGATAACTGAGATGTTCTAGACAATATTTGATAAATTAATAGTGTGTGTACAATAAAACTTTCAAGGAAAAAGAGGGCTTTATATATTCGGGGATCACAACCCGTCTATGACAGCTCTTGTTTACGTTACGCTCCGGAAAAAATAGTTTTAAAATCAACAAAGAACAATAACAAAAAATGTGATCTGTAGGGTTCTTGTGCTCTGCACCTCTCCATAATCTTATCTATTCACCTATGATGGTTCATGGTTTTAACTATTAAAGGGGGAATGGCACTTAAAATCATGCAAATTTTCCGAGAATTTTGTACAAAATAAATATTTATTATGAAATTATGGCCTTTAAATTGCATCTATGCCAAATCTTAGCTTTCTATCTTGTGTATTGGCGGATTTAAAACCCCATATGTTCCATTATTGTAAATATTATCCCCGGGACAAAAAATCATGGGGTTTTAAATCCGTCGACATCTAAGCCAATACACAAGGTAAAAGTGTTATTCTGCCTTTAATATACGTTTCGAGTTATGCTTCGGACAAGGTTTATTTTACCGACCGACACTTGCAAAACAAGAGATGTTTGTAAAACATATATGCCCCCTTCAAGTGCCTGCATTTGATGTAGGTCAAAGTCCAAGGTCAAGTTAACAAGGTCCAAGGTCATGGTCAAATATGAAAGGTCTTGGTAGGAGGTGTCTATGTGTGAAATATCAAGGCTGTATATGTAAAAGTAAAATGAAATATAGGCCAGATTAAAGTTTTTAAAAGTAGGCCAAATGCCAAAGTCAAGGTCATGGTCAAATGTGAAAGATCTTGGTTGGAGGTGTCCATGTGTGAAATATCAAGGCTGTAGGTGTAAAAGGACATTATATATATGCCTGGTTTAAGTTTTTTAAAAGTAGGTCAAACTCCAAGGTCAAGGTTGCAATATTCAAGGTCATGGTCAAATGTTAAAGGTCTTGGTAGGGGGTGTCTATGTGTGAAATATCAAGGCTGTAGGTGTAATAGGACAAAAGATAAAGGCTAGGTTAAAGATTTCTAAAAGTATGTAAAAATCAAAGGTCAAGGTCACACAGGCCAAGCTCATGGTCAAATGTGAAAGGTCTTGGTAGGAGGTGTCCATGTGTAAAATATTGAGGCTGTAAAGGTAACAGGACATGAGATATATGCATAGTGTAAAGTTTTTTTAAGTAGGTCAAACTCCAAGGTCAAGGTCCAAGGTCATGGTCAAATGTGAAATGTCTTGGTTGGAAGTGACCATGTGTGAAATATCAAGGCTATATGTGTAAAATGACATGAAATATAGGCCAGATTAATGTATTATAAAAGTAGGTCAAACACCAAGGTCAAGGTCACAAGGTCCAAGGTCATGGTCAAAGGTGAAAGGTCTTGGTAGGAGGTGTCCATGTGTAAGATATCGAGACTGTATAGGTAACAGGACATGAAATATAGGCCTAGTTTAAGTTTTTTAAAAGTAGGTCAAACTTCATGGTCAAGGTCCAAGGTCATGGTCAAATGTGAAATGTCTTGGTTGGAAGTGACCATGTGTGAAATATCAATGTTGTATGTGTAAAATGACATAAAATATAGGCCAGATTAATGTATTATAAAAGTAGGGCAAACACTAAGGTCAAGGTCACAAGGTCCAAGGTCATGGTCAAATGTGAAAGGTCTCGGTCAGGTGTCCATGTGTCAAATATCAAGGCTGTATGTGTAAAAGGACATGATATATCAGCTATGTTTAAATTTTATAAAAGTAGGTAAAAGTCCAAGGTCAAGGTCACAAGGTCCAAGGTCATGGTCAATTGTGAAAGGTCTTGGTAGGAGGTATCCATGTGTGAAATATCAAGGCTGTATGTGTAACAGGTCATGAGATATATGCCCGGTTTAATTTTTTTTCAAAGTAGGTCAAACTCCAAGGTCAAAGTCACAAGGTCCAAGGTCATGGTCAAATGTGATTGATGTTGATAGGAGGTATCTATGTGTAAGATATCAAGTCTGTATGTGTAAAAATACATGAGATATAGGCAAGGTTAAGAATTAAGTGTTAAAATCAACAAAGGACAATAACTCCAAGAAGTTGATCGGCAAGGTTATGGTTCTTGTGCACTGCACCTCTCCATAATGAGATCTATCCACCTGTGAAGTTTCATGATTCTTCCTTACATACTTTTTGAGTTGTGCTCTGGACAAGAATCAAGTTATAAAATCAACAAAGGGCAATAACTCAAAAAATTTTATCGACAGAGTTACGGTTCTTGTGCACTGCACCTCTCCATAATGAGATCTATCCACCTGTAAAGTGTCATGATTCTACCTTATATACTTTTTGAGTTATGCTCCGGACAAGAATCAACTTTGAAAATCAACAAAGGGCAATAACTCCAAAAATATGATCAGCAGAGTTACCATTCTTAGGCACTGCACCTTTCCATAATGAGATCTACCCACCTGTAAAGTTTCATGATTCTTCCTAACATACTTTTTGAGTTATGCTCCGGACAAGAATCAAGTTTGAAAATCAACAAAGGGCAATAATTCCAAAAAATTGATCGGTAGAGTAACGGTTCTTGTGCACTGCACCTCTCCATAATGAGATCTATCCACCTGTAAAGTTTCATGATTCTACCCTACATACTTTTTGAGTTGTGCTCTGGACAAGAATCAAGTTATAAAATCAACAAAGGGCAATAACTCAAAAATTCTGATCGGCAGAGTTACGGTTCTTGTGCACTGCACCTCTCCATAATGAGATCTATCCACCTGTAAAGTGTCATGATTCTATCTTACATACTTTTTGAGTTATGCTCCGGACAAGAATCAAGTTTGAAAATCAACAAAGGGCAATAACTGCAAAAATATGATCAGCAGAGTTACGGTTCTTGGGCACTGCACCTCTCCCTAATGAGATCTATCCACCTGTAAAGTTTCATGATTCTACCTAACATACTTTTTGAGTTATGCTCCGGACAAGAATCAAGTTTGAAAATCAACAAAGGGCAATAACTCCAAAAATTTGATCGGCAGAGTTACGGTTCTTGTGCACTGCACCTCTCCATGATGAGATCTATCCACCTGTGAAGTTTTATGATTCTACCTTTAATACTTTTCGAGTTATGCTCCGGACAAGAATCAAGTTTGAAAATCAACAAAGGGCAATAACTCCAAAAATATGATCAGCAGAGTTACGGTTCTTGTGCACTGTACCTCCCCATAATAAGACATATCCACCTGTAAAGTTTCATGATTCTACCTAACATACTTTTTGAGTTATGCTCCGGACAAGAATCAAGTTTGAAAATCAACAAAGGGCAATAACTCCAAAAATTTGATCGGCAGAGTTACAGTTCTTGTGCACTGCACCTCTCCATGATGAGATCTATCCACCTGTGAAGTTTCATGATTCTACCTTTAATACTTTTCGAGTTATGCTCCGGACAAGGTTTGGTCTACGGACAGACCGACCGACCTACGGACCGACCTTCCGACCGACCGACCGACCGACCGACCGACCGACCGACACTTGCAAATCAATATACCCCCATTTTCTTCGAAAGGGGGCATAATAATACCCCCTTCTTCTTCGTAAGGGGCATAGCTATATAAAAATTGATAGCATTGCGACAGCGTTTGAATTATATTCATTGCTATTGTGCCCCCCCCCCCCCCCCCCCCCGTATTCAGACAGAACCCACCCAATTTGAAATTACTTCATAGGGGCTTGCGGTGATGATCAAGTCTGGGACCGTTCATTAAGTATTAGAATCGTTACGAAACTTTGATTATTGCTCGTTGAATTGGCATTAAAATAAAGCAAAATGGGGGAGGCAAGATGACAGATTGTGACTTTTGTAAAATATGTGAAGGCATGTGCTGGCAACATTAGGCTTGGGTGCAATGCTAAATAATCGATTCATTCGTATACTAAATCGAAAATACGAAGAAGTTACTAAAGCTTTCGAATTCGACCACCCTTGAACTGTACCGTATGCGAAAGGCTTAAAACAAACAAATTTTTAAGTTATAAATCAACAATTATTAGACGAAAAGTTTCAAATTAAGTACAAACTTGACATTTGGTTTTAATTTGCAAAAGGTCTCGGATATGGTATTACATTATATTGCATTGATATACTGTTTTATTACCAGAATAAAATTGAGATTGCCTCGATAGGATTTTGTGAAAATGAAACAATAATAACCCTTTCCAAAAGGAGATTTGGCTTTCAAGTCCCTGAGAATATTGGGGACAATATGAAATTACCAGCAATATTTTCTTTGTTTCAGCATTTCAGTGATATGTGTGTAATCCTGTCTCCATTAATATTAATACATTGTCTGCAGCAGCTCTCAAAGTGAAAAGTCCATTTTTTTCGTTGTGGAAAGTGTTCAACAGAGACTGTTTTATTTCAATGATGGTTAATTGCCTTTCAAGGCAAATAACACCTGTCCGTGACAGGTATAATATATTCACTCTTTGCCAAATTGGTAATTATACATGTAGTTTTTTTCTTACCTTTGCCATGGATTGGGGATAGAACATCATTGGGTAGATAGCAACTACTGCAAAATTACCCCACCCCTTGAAGATCAGAAATTGTCCGATATTTTTTTTCTGTATCAATTGGTGTTTGCTGTAGATATATGTACCCCGCTAAGTTTTAGCCTTTTCCCCACAGATCTATGATTTTTTTAACTTTTCCCAAAAATTGACCCAACCGACCAGACAAGCGATCTGAATTTTTTGTCGTTCTTCTGCTCCGTTGGGGCAAATCTTTTTTAGGGAAAAAATAAAGGAATGCTACAAATAGGTCATACATCTGATAAAAGCGCACAGTTAGGCGGGTACATGCCACACAACCCGATTAGGAATTGACGCGGAAATAGAAAACGAAAGTTATTACAGAATTTCTGACCTGAAGAGGGGCTTATTTTGCCGTAGTTGTTATCCATCTCACGATGCACAATCTCCACTGTGTTATCTTTTTATCAACTATTTCAAACTTTCTGGATAGAGGCCGTCTAAAAACTGGGAGTGTCTGTTATTGTTGATAGGCGTTAGACAAGTCAACCCTTAGGTTTGGCATTCCCCATAGAAAATGGGAGCACAAGGTAATAATCTGACCGAGCAGTGATGTACATGAAAGTGGATTGTGGTATTGGATTCTACTGCTGTTCATCAGCCAATGCTGTTGACACTTCTATTAGCCCTGTCCCAAACAAGACCTGGTTTTGACTCTCCTAATAGAAAATAATTTGGAAAACATTGAAACAAAAGAAGAAACTGCTGATAACCAGCAGTTTCTCCTTTTGTCTCAATATTTTCTATGCCACATTTTACACAACTCATATCTTTAAAGTGACATTTCACGATTATTTTACATAAATTTTACTTTTATTCTATCTGAAAGAACATCTTTTCTTATGAAAATTCTGAAAATTTCAAGTCAAAATATTGAACCGTTGACGAGAAATATATATTTTTGTGCTAAAATTAAACAAATTGTTGTGGACAACAGTTCAGATTTATATAGAATTTTTCATTTCTGTCTCAACTTTAAAGGTGCATTTTTCGCTTAGAAATAACAACTTCAAAAAAACTGATAGCATTTCCACGCATTATAATAAACAATCTTTGCATGAAGACATACTTGTTAAAAATGAAATAAAATGTGAAATGTTACTTTAAAAACATTCATTTAGTCATTTGTAGTAGTTTTTGAAGTGCATAACCCTAAAATTTTGCCGTTTGGGAAAGGGTTAACAGTGGTATGGACATTGGTCATATTATTTGACTAAAATGAAAATGGTTTGAGCCCCGATCTGGACCTGCAGTCTGATCAAGAATCACGTTGTTCTTAAATAGCTTATTCATGAACTGTAGCAATCAAGACAAAGCATGATATACAACAATCACATGGTTTTAACCCATTACCACACATGGACTCTTTTAGACTCCCCACAAGATAAAGACTTTTGAAAACATTGTGTAAAATGAAGAACTTGCTTGTAACAAGCAATGTCTCCATTTTCCATAATGTTTTCTAACCCTAAATAGAAATATTTTTTTTAAATTTCATTAACTTGGAATTGTCGTCTTCAACATCTTTCAAATTGGAAGTGTTCAAAATTTTGTCATCTGGTAATGGGTTAAAGCAGACTGGTCCACTAATATGATTTTTTCCATATCCCGGGTCATTTCGATATTATTGCGTCCTACCAAGTCCATATCACTTTTGCGCTGTTGGCTCTTTTTTGACGCGATTTGGACATGTAACTGAGTGTACTTTATCACGTTTTGTATAACACTTTGGTATTTTATTTCCGAACGTGTGGGCTTGACGATTTTAAAGTATGTGTAACCATAATTATATTGAATTTCAGAAAAAAGGGCAATAAAATGTCTCAGACAAGACAAATTTCAGAAATAATGGGTAATTTATTTATCTGTTATTCCATAAAACAAATGTTTATTGGAAAATTCAAGTTTTATGATCATACAAAAAAATAAAGGGATGGCCATGGACTGTCTCCTTAACCCTTTCCCAAACAAGACCTGGGTTTGACATCCCGAATAGAAAATGCTTGGGAAGACATTGAGGGAAAAGAAGAAAATGCAGATAATCAGCATTTTCTACTTTTGGCTCAAGGTTTTCTTGTGTTTTATTTTGAACAAATTCCTTCTATATCAGCATGAATTTTGTCTTCTGCAACTCCTTTAAAGTTAAATTTAAAGGGTTAAATTCTGTACTTTACCGAGTCAGATTCTAGATAATAAGGGACATTATGTCATTACAGACCAGCATTGTTCAATTTCAGCTCTGGTATACATTACGATTGTTCTCTTTAAGCGTCTACTAAACCAGAATCAATCGTACGACATTGGTTCAAGCTAACGTTGCACTTATTAACAGACTGGTATGGAATGAATGGTAGTCTACAGAATGTTATGTTCATAAAGCGCCCTTAGTCCAGATGTCTGCTAACTTTGACATAAGGTTAAGTCACATTTACCGTTTTCCAACAATGTCTAATTTGCATAAATTGACATTAAAACTCTGCGTCAGAGATGGGAAAGTAAGAAAGTTATTGCACAATTTCTTACCTGAAGCGGGGAAATTTGTCCATCCCATGATACACAAGCTCCACCATGATATATGGTATATCAAAGTAAATATTTATTTCCCAGTTACCATAACCTTTCCTTGTATGTATATCATCTTCGTTTGGAGATAGCAGGGTATTGGAGTGAGGTGTATATGTCGGAAGCAATCTTGAAACTATGCAGTCTTAAGACTGCGCAGATGTTACGGAACTCATTTTGAGCAGTTTCGAAACTGTGTAATATAGCGATCATCTTGTTATTTTGACGTATAACGGCGTTCTCTCGATGCAGAACTCATCTTAAACATTTTCCTTTTGAGAAGGAAACTTAACAGATCACAAAACAAACCATATAAGGCTGTTTTTATTTGAAAACATGTTCGGTACCGAACAGCCGAAGTTCTGCACCGAACCGAAAAACAGCTTCCGGTTTACCGAAAATGATTCATATTCTAGAAATTTCGTACCTTAAATTTTACCAGTTCGTCTACATTTACAAAACAATGCATATCGTCCAATTTATAGACAATATTGTCATAATGGTAATATGGTTTCTCGATTCTGATTAATTATTTTGGAAAATGATGCAGTAATTCGTACTATTCCATTTCGTAACATTATTTACAGATTGTAAACGTCTGTAGGCCTATTCTGTTTGTGAACTACGATTGTATGTATTGTTATGAGCATCCTGACCACCTATCTAGAGGATTTTTTTCAAAATAAGCTGAAATTTATGTAATCAGGTCTAATAGGAAATTTTAGTTGACTGAGTTGACATTTTGAAAAAAAATCCTTGAAAGTAAGCAAGTTTTATTACGGAACCTTTCACCTTTTAAGGGGGAATGCTCCAGATTCCTAAATCTTTTCCCAATAATAGAATTTATTTATATTTTGTGTGTTGAAATAACATGTTATTACCAATTGAAAAAAATCATTCATCCTATAATATTGGTCAGTATACGCGAACGGCTCGGTGGAGCTAAATCATTCATCATATAATGTTGGTCGGTATACGTGAACCACTCGATGGAGCTAAATCATTCATCCTATAATGTCGGTCAGTGTACGCGAACTACCCAGTGGAGCTAAATCATTCATCGTATAATGTCGGTCAGTGTATGCCAACCACTCGGTGGAGCTAAATCATTCATCCTATAATGTCGGTCAGTGTACGCGAACTACCCTGTGGTGCTAAATCATTCATCCTATTATGTCGGTCGGTATACGCGGACCACTCGGTGGAGCTAAATCAATCATCCTATAATGTCGGTCAGTATACGCGAACCGCTCGATGGAGCTAAATCATTCATCCAATAATGTCGGTCAGTATACGCGAACTACCCGGTGGAGCTAAATCATTCATCCTATAATGTCGGTCAGTATACGCGAATCACTTGGTGGAGCTAAATCATTCATCCTATAATGTCGGTGAGTATACGCGAATCACTCGGTGGAGCTAAATCATTCATCTTATAATGTAAGTCAGTTTATGCAGACAACTCGGTGGACTGATTTATTCATCCTATAATGTCAGTATACGCGAACAAATAGGCCTAGGTAGATCTGGGCCCAGCTGCGGATCCACGGTGCCTGTGGACGGGGTTCGAACGTAGGCCTACAACAAATAGGAGGAGAGGTTCGTTTTCCTAATATCACACAAATTTTACTGAATTTCTACATGAAATTGAAATAAAATGTTCGCCCCCCCCCCCCCCACTTTGGATCCATTACTGGGGCCTACAAAAATTCGTCTGAATTTTTGTTCCCCGATCCCGCTAATATTGAATCTTGTCAATGTTGGCTAACGTAGATCTAGATCTATCAAAAGTTTGTAACAATTTTTTGTACGGACAATTTTAAGTGAACAAAAATATTGTCTTTTGGGACAGAAATCATCGTGAGAAATAAAGAAAATGCTCATGGTCGGAAGTAATTCCTTCATTTTCTACGATGTTTAACTTTTTTCTCATCAACAAACAATCCTGACTTGGGGATCATTGCCTAGCAACGTAACGCCAGGTAGATAGATAATCAGGTGCGCAATAAAATCTCGGCTTACGAGACTCAACGTTATTTCTCGGAGTTTTCAAACTCTGTTGTTATTATTATGTCTTTGTCAGAAGTGAATCGATCAAAAATCAAAATTTACCCGTAAAAAGTCCTTTCAGGTCGTTGTTTGATTTGAATATCAATAATTCAGTGAAAATAAAAAGTCTGAATGGTTCTGCATAACATACAGAACTCATGCATAAGCAGTTTTAATACTGGATGAGCAGTCTCGAAACTGCTCATCCAGTTTTGAAACTGAGTAAAGTTCCGTATACGCAGTTTTAAAACTGCCCAAGTTCTAAAACGGTTCACAACATATTTACTTTAAAACATGTTTGCCCGCTTGCATACTCGATCCTAGGTTTATCCGTAGACCGTTACAGAACTCGACTTCAGATAAGCTAGACTTGAACCCGACTTCACGGTCATTTGCTCTAACGGTTTTGAGCCCGGGTTTGGACGATCTCGAGTTTGAGCTATGGTTCATATTATTACGCGTGCCGAAACCGGTTTCTCTATAGTTTTAAGCCGATCTAATTGTCAGCAAAGAAAATCTATTTTTATCCATGTATTATCCCCTCCCCCCCCCCCATTTCTTTTTGCCACTGTTTTTTCTCTTTTTTCTCTATCTCTTTCTGTAGAAATGTAGGCCCCACTCCTCTATTCCTGTCCATCTCCTTTCCCCTCCCTTCCCGTTCTCTTTATCGCTTTCTTTCTTTTTTTTTTTTTTTTTTTTTTTTTTTTCTTTTCTCTTGTTGTCATCTTCTCTATCTCCCACTTTTCTCGTATTTTAAGAAAGGGCCAACCATCCTTATTGCACATCTTTCTTTTATTTATCATATAGAAATTAACGAATATTTATCTTTTTCCTGACTAGGTTTAAAACATGGCTTTTTTTTCGGCTTCATTTTTGATTTGCAGAATACAACCAAAATTTAGCTATTGTAAATTATTTTCAATTTAATGCAGAAATTGCTGACGTTGTTAGAGTCACTAATGTTGATGAAATTCATATGAAAAATAATGTTTATTTGTGAATTTTGAAGACAAACATCAAAACTAATGTACATCTGGCTCACCCAAACCTGATATGTACCAGGTTTCACTTTGGCTGAGCTCGGGTTTTTAACTGTGAATTGAACTCAGCTCACAAGTGTGCAAGTCAACACAAGTTTGGATAAGAAATAGCTATGGCTTAGCGAAACCTATGGCTCAGCAAGTGAGTTGTCCCGTTACCCTGTATAATCCCGGCTTAAGCTAGGCTTATACGCAGTATGCAAGTGGGCAGTTATGTTTTCATGCAACAAAATAAATGTATAGTGGCCCCAAGTTAATCTGATGTTTATAAACAAACTTTTAATCATGTTATTATAAAGACACACGTGCAAATCATCTCGTCATTATTACAAAAAAGTACTGATCACCATCGATCATCGATATGAATTCGTTTTGACAAGCATTAGAAAATTTGTGTGGTCTTTATTGTTTGGCGGGAATCGTTTTATCGTGGGACCACTATTGGCCGCTTGCATACTCGATCTTGGGTTAAGTCGTGGACCTTTACTGAACTCGACTTCAGATAAGTTATGTTTAAACCCGAGATGATCCCGACTTCACGACCATTAGCTCTAACGGGTTTGAGTCCGGATTTGGACGATCTCGGGTTTGAGCCATAGTTCATATTATTACGCGTGCCGAATCCGGTATTGTTAGTTTTAAGCTGATCTTATTAATAGCAGAGAGAGCAATCTATTTTTATCCATATCCATATCTTTGATCCCTGTTCATGAAATCGCTTACCACAATTTTAACATACTGTCATTTTTGGCCACATAACATATTTTAGGATCGTTGTATAATACCATCGATGTTATTGCAAAATCTCGTATCTCCAGTTGTTTAAAGCTCGAGTTACGAGGTTTTGCAATAACACGGACGATATGGCAATGCTGATTTCCGTTTGTATAATGATCACACGAATACGAACAAAAAAAAAATGTTCGATTAGAAATCTGTTTTTTTTTTCACATTTTAATGAGGTAATTTACAATGCTACGTGAGAATGGATTATGTAATTGGTTAGCAAAAACGCTTCCTTCAGATTAAAATTTTCATTGGATTTCTAGCAGAACAAAAACAGTTTCAGATTAATGTAATACGAGTTACCTTAACCCTTTTTCTGAACAACACGTGATTTTCATATTTCTCACAGAAAAGGCTTGGGAAAACAATGAGACAAAACAAAGACAATCTTTAAAACAAGCGTTTTCTCCTTTTGTCATATTTTCTATTTCAAATTTTACAAAAGATATATCTTATTAACATCCATTTAGTCATCTACAAAAGCTTTCAGGTTATATCCCTCTAGCGTTTTGCCGTTTGGGAAAGAATTTATTCTCCTACTGTCAAACTTTCAGCAACATGATACAAACATTTAACCCTTTCCCAAACAAGACATTTTTTGACGTACCTAATAGAAAATGCTTGGGAAAACATTGAAACAAAAGAAGAAACTGCTGATGACCAGCAGTTTCTCCTTTTGCCTCAATATTTTCTGTGTTAAAGTGTACACAAATTTCAACTACTTTAACATCTATCTGGTCATCAGTAGCAGCCTTCAAGTTATATGCCCGAAATTTTCGACGTTTGGGTAAGGGTTAACCCTATCCAGAACGGCAAGGATGTAGGTTGGACCAGTTTGACAGCTGCTGCAGACGATGTAGATGAGGTTTATGTATACTAAAGCCAAGAGAATATTGAGGCAAAATGAGGAAATGTAGATCATGAGTGTTTTCTTCTTTTGTGTCGATGCTTCCAATGCTTTTCCAATTGACACGTCAAAACCAGGTCTTGGTCGAGTAAGAGTTAAGCAAAAAAAGTATGAGTTGATTTGCTAATAAACTATTATATTGGCAAGTAATTGTCACTTTTATATACCCATCTAGTATATATAACACGTTTGAAGATACTATGCCCAAATGCGTTGGAAACAGTATAAAATCGAGATAAAAGGAGTTTGACTTCTTCGATTTTGCTAAGTATCGATTTAAAAGATATTTAACCAATTTTCCATGCTTATCAAGTAGGCTATGTGCAAAGTTCAAATATATAAAAAAAAGGGTAGAAAATTGCTTGAAACTAGTAATTTATCTCCGCTTTCTACTATTTTGCCATAGCATATCCTAATTTTCGGATTAGTTTCTCGTGAAATAATTTTCATATTACAATTTCTATGTTGTAATGTATCTGTTTGTACAGCCTTTTCCCGTGGATCTACTTCAGTAATGATGTTGTTCCGCCTTTTCCTGCTCCTCAATGTTGTGATGCACGATGGCGTATCCATGGAGTTTCAACTGCCAGCGGACATTAACACTTGGTGTCCATATACCAAGTTCTGTACGCAGGACGGAAACGATACCTACACACGTAACATCGGAAACAATCGCGGATTGAATGAAGTACCTTGTTGTGCACCGTGCTCTTGTTCAAAAGATTGTGGTCGCTCACGTAATTGTTGTCGATATGAAGATGACATGTACAGGCTGGATGAAACGCTTAATACATTATGCAAAGCGTTAAGCATTCATGAGAATCCTTTTCACACAGATGTAATGCTGCCGTATTTCCACATTGTTCACACATGTCCAAATAGGATAGAAGTTTGTTACTCGGAATTGACTGCATCTGAAGACTTCTTTCCTGTTTATTCTAATGATACTAGAATGATTTATTACAATGAAAGGTGTGCCACATGCCATGGACAAGATTTTCTTCTTAAGTTTTCAAAAATTTTGACATGCAGCAGTTCGGAGACTTCATATTTTTCATTAGCCTCGACTGGGTCTAGTCAGCTACAGCGTCATGGTTGTGTTCCACAGTTTATCCCTCCAGAGGACATCGACCTAGCCACAGAACGTTGTTATCCACAAAAAACAAGTACATGTGATCCTAGACGAAACGCATCGCAGGCTTTTGTAAACCATTGTGGAAGTTTCAATGCGACATTTCGCCTCAAAGGTGGGCTAATGTTTAATAACGTCTATTGCTTACTTTGTAACACGGGACATATCATTGTACCGACTACTTGGAGAAAGTTTTACGAATTCTGCCCGGCTGACTCTGAAATGAGGTTTGACGAACCTACACACTTTTCATCGATTCTTAAAGGTTCCTTCCATAAAAGGATGACCACTGCAGAGACACTTCCTATGTGGTGTAATAAGACCAGAAAGGTATGGCCATATCTGCATATAGGAGGGTATTTTGCTTTTAAGAACGAATTATTCAATTAACCTTTTCCCAAACAACAAAACTTTCGGACGGTTGAATTCCAGAGCTGCTGCAAATGACAAAATGCATATTGATAAAGAGAGAATTTGTGTATGAAATAGCGCAGAAAATATTGAGACAAAAGAAGAAACTGCTGGTTATCAGCAGTTTCTTCTTTTGTTTCAATGTTTTCACAAGCCTTTTCTATTAGGGATGTCAAAACCAGGTCTTGTTTGGGAAAGAATTAATCAAATCTTAGGTTGTGGGGACACATTTGATTTGTTTCGTCGAAACGATTCAAATGAGTATTCACAAAATGTGGGTTAAATACCCCCTCTTATACGTATGTTGCGCTGGTTTATCTTTTCGTTTTATCACAAAATGGAAAGTCAGTATAATAGCTTTTTCTTAGCATAGTTCAGTTTCAAATGACAATGATTTCTGATGCTTGGGACGGCAGAAGTTGCACTTAGTGTTTTTGCATGTAATGACGGGGTGAATAAGAAAATATTTTTTCGTAAACCAGGATTCCAATGAGTACCAAAAATATTATGACTTTGATTCAAAATAACAATCTTAGAATGCACCGACCCCTCCACTCTTATATTTTGTTATGGTGTCCTTTGGTATTGTAGTCCAATTTAATTCACAGGGAGACTGTCGACCTGTGCACTGTCCAGAAGGTCAATACTACACGAGGGAGGGCAGATGTACTCATATGGCCAGAAGATGGTACTTTCAACAATTAAGGATAAACGTGCACCTGTCAACACCACGTGGGTATAATAAGGTACCTACTGCAGAGATTCTCAGCATGAAGGACACAGAAAGTAAGATAAGCTATGACCTTGACCGTCCTGGGTTTGAAGACTGGAAGCTAACGCTGTACTATAATCTGGATGAGTCCAACACCACCATAAGATACTTCGTAGCGATGTTGGCGTACAAATACAATACAGTTGTACCAGAGAAATTAATCAATGAAGTTGAAAAGTCCCTGACTCGTGTTTGGACACTGATCCTTAACAACATGGAGTATACACTGAAACCACGCTTAAATAAACATTCTATCTACGCCATAATCTATCCTGACAATTATATTTTGTATGAACCAGAATGGTATAAATATTGGCATTTACACTTCCTTGAAAAGGAAAAGCCAAGCTTAAACGCATTTTTGATTTATTACCTGGTTGGTGACACATTGACTTACCGCATATTAAGCGAGTCTGTCTTCATAGCAAAACCATATTTCTGTAAATTGATCGATTTACATGAGCATGAATATGAGACAAGTAGAAAAGCTCTATATCTTGTTGGTCAAGATAAGTTTCTTTATGACGGTGAATTTGTTTGGGTTGATACTAAGAGTGGGGTTCCTAAGGCAAGAGTCTGTCTTGAAGATATAGAATTACGTGAAGAGCATTCTCGTGCTTCAATTACTTTCGTTAGGTATGATATGTTTATTGTGTATATCACACTATTTGTGTACATGTAGACTATTCCATATAGAAAATACATGTATTTGTGCGTCAATTATATGTATGGCAAATTGCGTATTGATATGTTACGATGTCATCGGTAAATGAAGACTAATTGTTTCTGGCTTGAAAATGATGTATTATCACCCTTAATTATATAAATTAGGGTTAACATACATGTACTTTTTTGTATGTTATTGATCGAGATAATTGTGTACCACCGTTTTAATATTTCGGAAATAATCATAGTTTTGAAACTATTGACGAAATAGATATTTTCCCATGGGCATCAATATAAATTTAAAAGCAAGAGTTTGCCAGTTGGTTCACAAAACTTAAACTTAAAACGTTAAAGCATTTCTTATTACTAATGTCTACAACATATTCAACTTATATAGAGATCTATCTGCTAGGAATGACTCTAGCAATTAAAGCCACTACTGGTCCGGAATGTTAATGAAATACCACCTAGGGAAGAACATACTGAGGTAGAATAATTCCTTTTTGCTTTCCCAAACTAATACTTAGCCTAAATACGGGGGGGTTGAAAATATGTTCGTGTAGGAATTGGTGAACCCTTTCCGAAACAAAACCTGGTCCCGGTTTCTCGAAAAAACTTAAGTATATTCTCATGAGAACATGCTCAACTTCAAAGGGATACTCTCCAACGTTGAAGGGTATTCGATTGAAGTTCACGTGCATTTCGTGCAATTTGAGCACGGTGCCCGAAATTTTCGACGTTTGGGAAAGGGTTAACCCTATCCAGAACGGCAAGGATATTGGTTGGCCCAGTTTGACAGCTGCTTCAGACGACAAAATTGATGAGGATGTAGAAGAGTTTTATGTATACTAAAGCTAAGAAAATATTGAGGCAGAATAAGGAAATGTAGATCATGAGTGTTTTCTTCTTTTGTGTCAATGCTTCCAATGCTTTTCCAATTGACACGTCAAAACCAGGTCTTGGTCGGGTAAGAGTTAACCCTTTCCAAAACGACAAAATTTGAGGGTGATCCATTTTAAAAACTGCCACAAATCGACTGCTGAACGCAATACTAGTCTAAGTCATTTTTCATGATTTTTCAGGAGAAGGAAAAAACGTTCCCATTTTGTCAAATCTGAATGAAATGATCTGAATTTTTGATATTATATAATTGATAGACAATATTAAAGTAATATTTATCACATTTTTCATTCAAGTTAATGATAAAAGAGAAATATGATTTTGTTGACTTAGCTTAGTTTTGCAGTCAAATATCAGCAGTTTTGAAGTCAAAATTTGAATGCAATACTAGTCCAAGTTGATATAGACTAGTATTGCATGCACAAATTTAATAAATGAGACACAATTATTGACTGCAATACTATTCTATGTTTTATTTTCCTTTGATTGCACTAGTTTGTAAGCAACATAGATTAGTGTATCCCTTTCCCAAACCGCATAATAGTTTGGTGATTTGATTCGAAAGCTGCGGCAATGACAAAATGGATGTTAGAGAAGAGAGGAATTAAGTACAATAATGCGCAGAAGATATTGAGGCAAAATAAGAAATTGTTTATGCCCTTCTTTTACCATGATATTTTACCAATCATCTTTAGCATGACTATTCATAGAATATGGGGTTTTGTTTGGTCAACCAAGTGTCGGCTTTGGTATTTGTATTGGTGTTGGCTTTGATTATGTTTTAACCTGCAAGTGTCATATCTGTTCTTTCTCATGCTATTATTCTGAAACTTTGTACATGCTTCTGTGACTATAATATCAGTCTCTAGGCAAAGATTCATTACTCGGACAATTAATTCAATGGAATTATAACCCTTTTCAAACTTAAAGAATAAAGTTTAAGTTTTTATGTGCAACTTGTCATACATCTGTAATAACTATGTTTCTGATGGAGATATTTCTTTCAAACTTTGCAAATCCTTCTGTGACCATGATATCAGCTTCTAGGTGTAGACCCTACTCTGATATTTAATTAAGTGGATTTTAACCCTTTTCAAAAAACTTTCAGAATGTCAATTCCTGGTCTTGTTTGGGAATGGGTTAAATTATGAAAGAAGAAAATAAAAATAAGCTTATTTCCACTATGACCCCCCCCCCACATACACACAACAGCCACCGGAATTCGTCCTTCGATGACAATTATGGCCAATCATTGTTCGTTGCCATTGCATGTGGGATGCTTTGCTCGGAATTGGGTCAGAGCCTCGATCTAAGCATAAAGAAACCGGCTGATGTGTTGCTATTTTGGAACCGTATCTGTGTGCATACAATGATAATTTCCCATAAACCCATTGTTTGCCACCGGAAGCAGCTCATAGGTACGGACTAAAACGATAATTGAAAGTCTCAATTGGGAAATTTAAAACTTTAAGGATAAGCATTTACATAAATTGTGTTGGTCTAATTAATGTAAATGAATTATTTAATTGTCTTTAGTCCCACATTGGTACCAGTTGTTGGACAATGTTTGCACAATTCTGTCTGTTTCTGTCTATCTCTGTGTGTTATTACTTTTTGTGCATGTCATACATCCTTGAAGGGTGGGTCATTCATATCATTTTAATACATGAAATTCATATATCATTTCATAACTGCATGGGATAATATTGAACTGTGTATACTAGTGGGAGGGTATCCATTTTAGCTCACCTGAGCACTTAGTGCTCAAGGTGAGCTATTGTGGTCACTCAGCATCAGTCGTCCGTCTGATTGTCTGTCCATCCATGTCCGTCAACAATTTGGTGTTTACACTCTAGCATCTGCAAATATTATTCAGTCTTGACCAAACCTATAAACAAGAGCTGTCCGAAGACAGCGCGCTCGACTTTCTAAGTTGCTTAGTATAAAGGGGGCATAACTCCAAATATAGTGGAGCCAGGGTCATGGGCCCTGATAGTAAGGTAGAGGGTGTGATGGTGAATAAGTATTCCAAGTTTGGGATGAATCCCTTTGATAGTAAGGAAGTTATTGATGATTGAAAAAACTTAAACCTTTGTTGCAACGCCAACGCCGACGCCTGGGTAACAGTATAAGCTCTCATTTTCTTCGAAAAGTCGAGCTAAAAACAAGTATGGTCATAAGTTCTTGAATTAGTTCGATTACAAGCCAGATCGGACCTGGAGGTTCGGAGTTATGTGCCCTTGAACATAAAAATAGCTAGTTTTGACTTTGTTTACACTCTATCATCTACAAAAATTTATCAATCAAGACAAAACTTGGACCAAACATTGGGGACTATCAAATCACATATGAGGTTGATTTTCACTTTGATCAGACCTGAAAATCATGAGTTATCTGCCCTTTAATTTGGCAAAATTGCTGTCTTTGACCATTATCGACTTTGTTTACACTCTAGCATCTACAATTTAGATCATTCAATACAAAATATAGACACAATCAGAATGTTGATGACCATTAGATATCAAAGGAGTTCTATTTTCATTTTGATCGGATTAGAAAGTCATTAGTTATCTGCCCTTGAATTTGATAAAGTGCTGTTTTCCACTGTTTTCGACTTTGATTACACTCTTGCATCTGCAATTATTAACCATTCAAGACTAAACTTGGACACAATGTTGTTAATGATATTATATCCAATTTGTTCCACTTTCATTTTAAAGTTATGAGTTATGCACCCTTGAATTCAAGAAAATTGCTTTTTTCGACTAAATTAATTCTCTAGCATCTTTAATTATTGACCATTCAAGACGAAACTTGGACACAATGTTGTTAATGGTATTATCTTGGGTGTGTTCCATTTGCATTTTGAAGTTATGAATTATGTGCCCTTGAATTCAACAAAATTGCTATTTTCGACTATATTAACTCTCTAGCATCCTAAATTATTGACCATTCAAGTCGAAACTTGACACAATGTTGTTAATGATCTCGGATGTGTTCCATTTTCATTTTGAAATTATGAGTTATGCGCCCTTGAATTTGACAGAATTGCTATTTTCGACCTTGCTCACACTCTAGATTCTTCAATTATTAACCAATCAAGACAAAACATGGACATAACTTTGGTGACAATAAGATACCAGATGAATTTGACTATCAATTTCATTGGACAAGAAAGACATGAATGATTTGGCCTTGAATTTTACAAAAATTTGCGTTATCGACTACAAATAGTGACCAATCAATACAAAACTTGGAAACAATGTTGGTGACCATAAAATTTTGGAAGACTAAAATTTCACCATAGTCAGAGTAGAACTTCATGAGTTATCTGCCCTTGAATTTGACAAAATTGCAGTTTTCAACATTGTTTTCACTCCATCACTCTATTAACCAGAAATATTGACAAATCAAGATGGAACTTTAACACAATTACATTTTGGATTAATCTGATTTTCAGTATAATCAAAGTAGAAATCGCAAAGTATCATCTTGGTTGAACCATTCAGGTGAGCGATTTAAGACTATCATGGTCCTCTTATTTATTTATCATTTGACATTTTGCAGATCTCTGCAATGATAAATTCAGTCTCTTGCTGATATAATGATTTCAGTTATTCAATATTGTAAGTCAGTAAGGAGGATTATTCTGCTTAGATACATACCAGAGTAATTATAGCACTTGATTAATTTACTCTCATCTCTGTTACTTTAGCTAAATGTGAAAGCCTACTTAGCTTTATCACTCCTTGCTATTCACTTTTGAGGCTTACTTGGAAATTGTCATATAGCACCTATAAAAACATATTTTGAATGATGTTAATATACTATTTCTTGCATATTCCAAAATAATTTGCCCTTGAAGATTCTCAAGTAGGAAAAATTATAAAGTTTTATGCATACAAAATGAAAGTGAAATTGTTTTGTTTAACAATGTGACTACTTTCTTAGCCTAGTGTACATTAAATTATTTTATGTATGAAAAGAGCTGTCTCTGGACAGCCAAACGTAACTATCAAAAGCTAGATAGTGAAAAGTTATAAGTCCAAAAAAGGTTAAATCCCATTAAAATTAAATGCCATAGTAACGAATCTTTGCCGATAGTCTGATATTATGGTCACAGAAGCATGTGCAAAGTTTGAAAGCAATTAAAGCTGTTACACAAAAAAAAGTTATCACATATATAAATATGAAAGTTGCAGTAAAAACTTAACCAAGATTTTCTAAGTCCAAAAAGGGGCAAAAATTGCATTAAGGATCTTCCTTTCTGACGATTTTTACCGTAAAAAAGCGCGGAGTAGTGCCGTAAAACTTCTACATATAAAAACGATAAAAATGAAAAAGAAATCAGTTCTGTTTATAATTCTGATATAAATTACCGATATAAAGTATTCTCTCAAACATAAACAGTCAATTCTTGATTATACGAAAATCTAGAATTTTCACGACATAGAAGTCAAATTATGAGCATCGCCTCACTCGAAAATCCTGCCTCTATCCTGCGCTTGTCTGAGTTGTCATGCACTTTCGTGACTATAGTTCACTTAAAGAATATATTAGGATACCTTTCAATTACCTTAAATTGTGAAATTATCATAAATTTAACAGTGTGACACCTTAAATCGATCGGCCTCGACCGGAAATATTCATATATCCGGCAAAAACCATGAGCTCGAACATGCGATCTAAATCACGAATTCTTCCAATCTTAAGGATTTTTGAGATCAAATACCTAGATGTGCAGTTTAATTGGAGTGTCCACTCGGTTCTGAGTGAGTAAGTACTTTTTATTTTACTGTTTTATCTACTTAATCATGCAATTTCGGAAGCAAGCTTTATTACCGGAAGTGTCCAGAATCCGGATATTTACCTATAGGGATCATACCAGTGCATTTAATTTCGTGTCTTTTTCTCATTTTCCGTAACTATCGAAAGTTATTATCCAAGCACAAATGTCTGATTGAAGCTGAGAAAAGCAAATGTGACAAAAACTTGCTATGTCTCGTAAATCCATGCCTTTTTAAATCCATACAAGGAAAGACAACATTGTCTGTTTGGCGATCGACCTCGAATTACAAAATTGTTCAGTGAATTTCTTCGGGGTTCGGCTTCCTTTCTGGTTTAACTTATGATTTGTTAATCATAACATTGAATGTAAACAGGCATTAACTCTTTCCCAAACAACACCTAGTTTTGATGGTTCTAAAAAAAACCTGAAACATGACAAAACGTTGAGGCAAAAGAAGAATATTCTGATTATCATTTTCTTGATTATATTATACACAATTCCAATCTTTATTAACATCGATTTTGTCGTCTGCAACAGCTTTGAATTGACCAAACGCCGACTGTCAATCAAAACATTGATTAGCCAATGGACGATCAGAAAAAATGTCATGCCCCAATTGTTCTTTGTTGCGCGTGTTGTTGTATCAATTTATCGACTGACAATCAAAACAATCGACATGCCAATGGCAAACAATATTGTGCTAACAATAGACTAGGTTTACCGTTATGTTTTGATAAACCATCGGTGTTGTTGTAAAATCTCGTAACTATTGCTTAAATCAAGCCGTAGTTACGAGATTTTATAACAACACCTACGAAATACTATTTTGTTCGTCCGAATTTACGTCACGATTATCTGGATAAAATCATTCCCTATTAACGATCACATCCCCCATTGTTTGTCTTAAATTCTATGTTGGGCGGAGCGATCTGTCGATTGGCGTTTGGTCAATTGGACCACCCTTTAGAAAATTTTGTCGTTTGGGAAAGGGTTAAATATGTCATTGTTAAATTGTTAAATGATGGATTTTCTGTCTTACATGCAGGGATGTCATTATGTTTTGAAGCAACATTTATTTTGGAAAACAGCAGATCAGACTGGGGGCTTTTTGGCTGCGTACCTGATGTTAACTTTATAGCTCCAGAAAAAACAAACAATTTTTTGGTGATTTTAAATGATGGTTTTGATTGGCAATCGGTTAATAATGACATCCCTGCATACATGACACTGACAGCATCTGATTCAAAGTATTTGTAAATGTTTCAGGTATAACAATGTCTGTTCAGTACAAACCTTCACCCTGTTTGGATTTTGTTGTGTGTGTTTTTTCCTCAATAATTTAACAGGTAAGTAAAAATGTTGTAATTTATATTCAGTAGTTCACACAGAAAAGCTTTAAATTGTAAACGGAATGTGCAATGCCACTTGTAGTAATATTTTGTTTGCCATCAAAGAAAATAGTGACATTGTGAACTTTTTATCAGTATGAGTCTGATGTCCATACTCAGTTTTCACCTCTATTAAGCAGGCCCGAAGGAAAAGGGGTACTAGTTTTTTCAAGTGTTTAAAACAATCTATTGGAAATGGTATTGAATTTTGTGCTAAGAATAGACTGGGTTTACTGTTATATTTTTATACACTGTCAGTGTTGCTATAAAATCTCGTAACTAAAGCTCTAATCAAGCTGCAGTTGCAGGATTTTAGAATAATACAGACCAAATACTATTGTTTGTCTGAAATTACGTCACCATTCACTTGATAAAATTAAACCCTGAATAGTTATTTAACCCTTGTGATGTTGACTGACATTTTTCAAAAAAACATGCGGGCTAGTTAGTTAACCCTTTCCCAAACGGCAAAATTTAAGGGTGATCCAATTTGAAAGCTGCTTCATACAACAAAATAAATGTTGATAAAGATAAGATTTCTGTAAGATATAGCTCAGAAAATATTGAGACAAAAGGAGAAAATGCTGATTATCAGCATTTTCTTCTTTTGCCTCAATCATGTTTTCCCAAACAATTTCTTTTAGGGACGTCGAAACCAGGTCTTGTTTGGGAAAGGGTTAATACATGTATTAATTGTCTTATGAATGTTACCTGCATGTGCAAATAGAAATATGTTCTTTGGACAACCAGAGTACTTGCAAAACATCAGTATAAGGCTTAAATTGTAGATGTCCTTTTATTCACAAGAAATGATGACCTATTTTTATGCTCCCCGAAGGGAGAGCATATAGTCGCCGCTTCGTCTGTCCGTCCGTCCGTCCGTCCGTCATCCCGTCCGTCCGTCCGTCCGTCCGTCCGAAGCCATTTCTCTATAACCCTTGGGCCAAATCAAATGAAACTTACCATGTGAACTCCCTATGACATAATGCCGATGTACTTTTCCCAGTTTTTGGATTTGAGGCCTCGTCATGGGAAAAGGGGACTTAAGGTCAAATACACTTTTTCTCTAATTTCTCATAGTCTAATGGTCAGAATTTGATGAAATTTCATATTTGAGTAGCAAATCAGATGCCCTTGACAATAAACTACTTGAAATTTGCGTATAAAAAGTATGTCATGGAAAAAGGGGGCTTAACGTTTTTAGCTTAATCTTAGCTCTGCATGGCATACATTTATTGTGACAATGCCTTAATCGGGGAGCATTGTCCGTCTCTGACGGCTCTTGTTTTCTGAGGGTTTTTTCATTTATAAGTATCAACTTGTTTCAGATGAGTTGTCTTTCCTTCAAGAAACCAGGAAAATGTAGCATGTTTGGTGTATTGGTGTCTGGTGAATTGGTGTCATGTAAAGGCCTGCATGGATATTATTCTTGGTATGAAACTGAATAATCATTCAATGATTGAATTATTTGTGTAAACATCTACTTAGAATGTCATCAACAGTGAATATTTAAATTACTTTTATAAATGAAATACAAAAGAACTTTGTTAAAATTGTGTATTATAATTATATATGAAGAAATCATTAATTTTATTCTCTTCATTATCTTGCATCCAATGACTTCATGAGGCATATAATCTTATAATCATACATATTGCTAATATGTGTTTGAATAGATCTAGACAACTTGCAAAGCTTGTTGAACATTAATTTTGGAAAATAAAATTACTCTTGTGGTAACATGTGACTTGTCAGTTTATCAGTTTATAAGATAAACAAAAGAACACCACTAATGATAAATGTCATTCACTTCACAAATATTATACACTTTTTACATCAAAATTTGATTTTTGTAGGAATTTATATTGAATGTGTTTTAGCTGGATAATCTTTCTCACATGTTTAATCTATATTTTACATTTTTAGGGATGCGGGTATTTCTTCTTGCAGACAAAGGTCTAATCCATGGGATGGGTTAACACTCAGTCTACTGTGTAGCTATTTACATCACTACCAACTGATCCAAGGGGACATGAAACCAACACTCAGTAAACTTTCTCCAACTTATCATCAAAGAATTTGTCTTTGGAAGTGAACATGGTGTTACAGGAACTAACCCAAGCCTCACATTGAGCATTTTATATTGTTCCAGCAAAACCAGTTAAACAGACAAGGAAAGAAGATAGAGCTTACACAGACAACATGACATTCAAGATGACTCATCAGATGTTCATGATTGTAATGAATAGTTTCATTCTTCATTCAGATATGGAATAGAAATGCTTAGATTTTAAAGTGCTTTCATGCATGGGTATCATGTCATTCATAGTAACTATAACAAAATTAAATTTAGGTTTCCCCAAATTATAAAACTATAGGCAAATCCAAACCAAACAGCACTTTAACCCATTACCATGATACAATGACTCTTTGACTCTTATGTTTACAAAATAATAGCTTTAGAAAACATAGTGGAAAATGAAGAAATTGCCTGTGACAAGCAATTTCTTCATGTCCCACAGTGTTTGTGGAAAACCCATGAAATGGGTGAAATTTAGGAATCTTTTGGAATAACGGTAGACTTCAACAAATTCCAATTTCACCTATTTGTTGCCATGAAAACTATATCAAAACAGGTTTTGTTTTCTACACATTGTTTGATTTATTATATGGATTATATTTGATATAAGAATTTGCAAGATATGTAGAAGAAAGAATGGAAAGAATTGATTTTTAGGCCCGAAAAACTTTGCACAAAAACGTCATTTTGGTAACCATAGCAACCAAATTAGATAGAATCTTGTGTAGAAAAAATAATTCTAAACATTATGTATGTACAAGAATTGAATAGTTTTCAACATAATGAATTTTGTCTGTGACCCTATTACCTTGATACATACATATAAAAATGTTTATTATCCCAATGCCTACAACATTGTAATATATATGTATGAACAAAAAGTCAATAGTTTTCAAGATAATTGGCATTTTCTTTTTGTTCGAAAATAGATTTATTGACTGTGACCTTGACCTTTAATTCTATGACCATGATATAGATCTATATATAAAAATGTTTGTTATCCAAATGCCTAAATTTTTGTAATGTACTTGTATGAACAAACCTCATTAGTTTTCAAGATAATTGGCATTTTCTATTTGCTCTAAAAATAGAATTATTGATTGTGACATTGACCTTTGATTCCATGACCTTGATATATATTTATATAAATGTTTGTAATCCCAATGCCTACAATATTGTAATAAACATGTATGAACAAAAACTCGATAGTCTTCAAAATAATTGGCATTTTCTGTTTGTTCTAAAAATAGATTTTTGATATGTGACCTTGACCTCTGACCCCATGACCTTGATTTATATATCAAAATGTTTGGTATCCAAATGCCTATAATATTGTAATTATATGCATGTACATAAAGTCAACATTTTTCAAGATAATTAACATTTTCTGTTTATTCTAAAAATAGATTTATTGTCCGTGACCTTGACCTTTGACCCCATGACCTTGATACATATATCGAATTGTTCGTAACCCCAGTGCCTACAATTTTGTAATATATATGTATATATAAAAACTTTATAATTTTCAAGATAATGAACTTTTTTCTGTTTCGTAGCATATATTTATTGTCTGTGACCTTGACCTTTGACCCCATGACCTTGATACATATATAAAAATGTTCGTTACCTTAGTGCTGACAATTTTGTAATACATTTGTCTGTACAAAAAGTCAATAGTTTTCAAGATAATTAACATTTTCTGTTTTTTCTAAAAATAGAATTACTGTCTGTGACCTTGACCTTTGACCCCATAACCTTGGTATGTATATAAAAATGTTCGTTATCCTAATGCCTACAATATTGTAATATATATGTTTATACAAAAAATGAATAGTTTTTGAGATAATTTGTTTTTATGGGTTTTTTCCCCATTTTTGTAAGAAAAAAATGACCAAGGGAGATAACTCAGACTGAAATATTGAAAAAAGTACCTCGCTACCCCCTATTTTTTTTCCACCAAAGTTTTTAGGATTGTTTATGCTTTATTCGTAGAAAGTATGAAAAAAAGTAAGTCACTAGAAATATTGTAGATTTTTATTTGAAATATAATCCACTTCTTGTTTTATCTTGTTATATGTGCGACTAAAATGTGTTACTAAATATGGACAAAATACAAGTTTTCTACATTCGAAATCTCGTTTTTCTTTTTTTATCTAACAAAGAAAGGTCTAAAGTGTACTCTGTTGAAAAAATGATGTTGATCAACCCAATAATATCTCTTATGGCTTAAAAACTATTGTACAGACAATTTTATAGTGTATTTTGCAACATTTTGCAATAAAATAACATGCAAAGTTCAATTGATCGTGCTGCAAAAACAAGCGCGCTACCATATTGTTTTCTTTGTATTTTTGCAATCTACAAAAGTGACCCTTGAAAATGATATATGTTTAAAAAAAAGTTAGTCACTAGAAAATTTTGATATCTCACATTCTTTTTTTATCTAACAAAGAAAGGTCTAAAGTGTACTCTGTTGAAAAAATGATGTTGATCAACCCAATAATATCTCTTATAGCTTAAAAACTATTGTACAGACAATTTTATAGTGTATTTTGCAACATTTTGCAATAAAATAACATGCAAGGTTCAATTGATCGTGCTGCAAAAACAAGCGCGCTACCATATTGTTTTCTTTGTATTTTTGCAATCTACAAAAGTGACCCTTGAAAATGATATATGTTTAAAAAAAGTTAGTCACTAGAAAATTTTGATATCTCACAAGGAAAGATCCTTAAATCAAATGCCAGAGTAAAAAATCTTCGCCTAGAGGCTGATATTATTGTCACAGAAGCATGTGCAAAGTTTGAAAGACATAGGTCATGCTGAAAAAAGTTATCACAGATACCGGTATTATGGAAGTTGCATGTAAAAACTTAACCAAGAACTTCTAAGTCCTCAAGGGTAAAAATTCAACTAAATTATATGTTAGAGTGATGAATCTTTGCCTAGAGACTGATATTATGGTATCAGAGTCATGTACAAAATTTCAGAGTAATAACATTTATTTAGTAGAAACAGAGATTTGAAAAACTTGCACATGAAAGCTAAACCAAAGCATTACGCAAACAGCAATTCCTGGGTGACTAGAATAGCCCCCCCCTTCTATAAAAAAAGCTCTAAAAAGCATCATGATGATGATACTATGTTATATATCAAAGTTAATGACCTAGATTTGGCTCGGAACAATAAAAGTACAAAATGAGATACAGAGATTAGTATTGCATTCAAACTTTGGTAGAGTTTTGTACATTTTTCAGTGCAATACTAGTCCAAGTCAACTTGGACTAGTATTGCAGGGAATGAATTTTAGCAATTGAGATAGACTTTTATGGAATCATTGAATATCTCAAAAATCTTCTTGATTTCAACTCTAAAATTTTGTCAGTATATGCACCTATGATAAACACTAACATTCATGACAAAAACTCATTTTGGCCAAAAAGTGACTTAGACCAGTATTGCGTTCAGCAGTCGAAATGACAAAATGGATATTATTTAAGATAACGATTTGTGTAAAATATGGCAAAGTAAACCTTAAGACAAGAGGAGAAACTGCTGGTTATCAGCAATTTCTTCTTTTGTTTCAAGGTTTTCCCAAGTCAATTCTATTAGGGACGTCACAACCAGGTCTTGGTCGAGTAACAGTTAAGCAAAAAATGTCGGAGTTGATTTGCTAGTAAACCATTATATTGGCACATAATGGTCACTTTTATATACCCATCTAGTATATATAACACGGCTGAAGATAGTATGCCCAGGGCCCGGTTTCTCGAAAAAACTTAAGTATATTCTCATGAGTTCATGCTCAACTTCTATTCAATACCAATCAACGTTGATTGGTATTCAATTGAAGTTCACGTGGATTTCGTGCGATTTGAGCACGATGCTCAGATTTGAGCATGAGAAGATACTTAAGTTTTTTCGATAAACCGGGGCCAGATGTGTTGGAGCAGTAGGAAACAGTAGGAAACAGTATATAATCGAGATATAAGGAGTTCGACTTCTTCGATTTTGCTAAGTATCATTTTAAAAGATATTTAACCAATTTTCCATGCTTATCAAATATGTGCATAGTTCAAATATATAAAAAAGTGTAGAATATTGCTTGAAACTAGTAATTTATCTCCCCTTTCTACTATTATGCTATAGCCTATCCTTATTTTAGGATTAGTTTCTCGTGAAATATTGTTCATATTACAAACCAAAATTTCAGACTATTCCAATTCGAAAGCTTTGGAAGACATGTTACTTAAGTATTTTCGTGCAGTTCTATGTTGTAATGTATCTGTTTGTATGACATAATAGTACAGCCTTTTTTCCATTGATCTACTTCAGTAATGATGTTGCCCCGCCTTTTCCTGATCCTCAATGTTGTGATGCACGATGGCGTATCCATGGAGTTTCAACTGCCAGCGGACATAAACACTTGGTGTCCATATACCAAATTCTGTACGCAGGACGGAAACGATACCTACACACGTAACATCGGAAACAATCGCCGATTGAATGAGGTACCTTGTTGTGCACCGTGCTCTTGTTCAAAAGATTGTGGTCGCTCACGTAATTGTTGTAGATATGAAGATGATATCTACAGACTGGATGAAACTCTTGATACATTATATATGCAAAGCGTTAACCATTCATGACAATCCTTTTCACACAGATGTAATGCTGCCGTATTTCCACATTGTTCACAAATGTCCAAATAGGATAGAATTTTGTTACTCGGAATTGACTGCATCTGAAGACTTCTTTCCTGTTTATTCTAATGATACTAGAATGATTTATTACAATGAAAGGTGTGCCACATGCCATGGACAAGATTTTCTCCTTAAGTTTTCAAAATTTTTTACATGCAGCAGTTCGGAGACTTCATATTTTTCATTAGCCTCGACTGGGTCTAGTCAGCTAAAGCGTCATGGTTGTGTTCCACAGTTTATCCCTCCAGAAGACATCGACCTATCCACAGAACGGTGTTATCCACAAAAAACAAGTACATGCAATCCTAGACGAAACGCATCGCAGGCTTTTGTAGATCATTGTGGAAGTTTCAATGCGACATTTCGTCTCAAAGGTGGACTAATGTTTAATAACGTCTATTGCTTACTTTGTAACACGGGACATATCATTGTACCGACTACTTGGAGAAAGTTTTACGAATTCTGCCCGGCTGACTCTGAAATGAGGTTTGACGAACCTACACACTTTTCATCGATTCTTAAAGGTTCCTTCCATAAAAGGTTGTTCACTGCAGAGACACTTCCTATGTGGTGTAATAAGACCAGAAAGGTATGTCCATATCTACATGTAGGAGGGTGTTTTGCTTTTAAGAACGAATTATTTTATTAATCAAATCTTACGTTGTGGGGACATATTTGATTTGTTTCGTTGAAACGATTCAAGTGGGTACCCACAAAATGTGGTTTAGATTTTGAGTAACAAGTTTAAAATGTCTTAACCCCCCCCCCCCCCTTATACGTATGTTGCACTGGTATAGCTTTTCCTTAAATCACAAAATGGAAAGTCAATATAATAGCTTTTACCTAGCATATTTCAGTTTCAAATGACAATGACTTCTGATGATTAGGACGGCCGAAGTTTCACCTAGTGTTTGGCATCTAATGCCGGGATGAATAAGAAAACATTTTTTCGTAGACCGGGATTCCAATGAGTACCAACAATACATGATTTTGATTCAAAATAACAATCTTAGAGTGCGCCAACCCCTCCACTCTTATATTTTGTTATGGTGTCCTTTGGTATTGTAGTCCAATTTAATTCACAGGGAGACTGTCGACCAGTGCACTGTCCAGAAGGCCAATACTACACGAGGGAGGGCAGATGTACTCATATGACCAGTAGATGGTACTTTCAACAATTAAGGATAAACGTGCATCTGTCAACACCACGTGGGTATAATAAGGTACCTACTGCAGAGATTCTCAGCATGAAGGACCCAGAAAGTAAGATAAGCTATGACCTTGACCGCCCTGGGTTTGAAGACTGGAAGCTGACGCTGTACTTTAATCTGGATGAGTCCAACACCACCTTAAGATACTTTGTAGCGATGTTGGCGTTCAAATACAATACAGTTGTACCAGAGAAATTAATTAATGAAGTTGAAAAGTCCCTGAATCGTTTTTGGACACTGATCCTTAACAATATAGAGTATACACTGAAACCACGATTAAATGAACATTCTATCTACGCCATTGTCTATCCTGACAATTTCATTTTGTATGAATCAGAATGGTATAAATATTGGCATTTGCACTTCCTTGACAAAGGAAAGCCAAGCTTAAACGCATTTTTGATTTATTACCTGGTTGGTGACACATTGACTTACCGCATATTAAGCGAGTCTGTCTTCATAGCAAAACCATATTTCTGTAAATTGATTGAGTTACATGAGCATGAATATGAGTCAAGTAGAAAAGCTCTTTATCTTGTTGGTCAAGATAAGTTTCTTTATGACGGTGAATTTGTTTGGGTTGATACTGAAAGTGGGGTTCCTAAGGCAAGAGTCTGTCTTGAAGATATAGAATTACATGAAGAGTATTCTCGTGCTTCAGTTGCTGTCGTTAGGTATGTTGTGTGTATTGTATATACCACACTATTTGTGTACATTTAGACATTTCATATAGAAAACACATTAAGCAAAACATATACATGTAAGTATTGTTTATACCACACTATTTGTGTACACATGTAGACTATCCCATATAGAAAATACATGTATTTGTGCATCAATTATATGTATGGCAAAACGCGTATTGATATATTACGATGTTATCGGTAAATGAAGACTAATTGATTCTGGCTTGAAAATAATTTATTATCTCCCTTAATGATATAAATTAGGGTAAACATACTTTTTGTTTGTTATGCATCGAAACGATAATTGTGTGTTACCGTTTTAATATTTCGGAAATAATCATAGTTTTGAAAATATTAACGAAATAGGTATACTTTCCCATAGGCATCAATGTAAATTTTAATTTTTGCCAATGGGTTCACAAAACTTAAACTTAAAACGTTAAAACATATCTTACCAATGTCTACAACATATGCATCTTATATAGAGATCTATCTGCTAGAAATGACTCTAGCAATTAAAGCCACTACGGGTCCGGAACGTTAATGAAATACAACCTAGGGCAGAACATACTGATGTAAAATAATTCCTTTTTGCTTTCCCAAACTATTACTTAGCCTACATACGGGCGGTCGAAAATATGTTCGTGTAGGAATTGGTGAACCCTCTCCGAAACAAGACCTGGTCCCGGTTTCTCGAAAAAAAATAAGTATACTCTCATGAGAACATGCTCAACTTCAAAGGGATACTCTCCAACGTTGAAGGGTATTCGATTGAATCACGTGAATTTCGTGCGATTTGAGCACGGTGCTCAGATTTGAGCATGAGAACTTAAGTTTTTTCGAGAAACCGGGGCCTGGTTTTTTCCTCTCTGAAAGAGACGGCTTGGCTAAAAAAAATTGAGCCAAAAGAAGAAAATGCTGACAATCAGCATTTTCTCCTTTTCCTCCATATTTTCTAGGCGATAATGAACACACCTCTTTCACTTGGTATCATTTACTAAATGTTGTCTGCAACTTCTTTCAAATTGAACAAGTCTAAAATTATGCCGTTTGGTAATGTGTTAATGATAATTCGATCACAAGGGTAAGCGAACGCTGGCAAGTATAAGGAACAATAACTCAAGGAGCGCTGTGTTGGTGATTTAATGCGAGTGGTCTATCTTGTTTAAAAGCGAACTACATAAAACGCAGAGAAATTAAAGATTACAACCATCATTACTACAAAACACATCGTGCATACTCGGACGTAATCCGTAGCAACGGAAATAACGAATAATTTATGTCCCTCATCCATACGCGTTGCTATGGATGAAGCCCGGAAATTAACGAGGGTATCTAATTATTTTCCGTTGTCACGGATGGCATCCGAAGATGTGCGAGTTTTTGGTATCTAAAGATGGGTAGTAATCCTAAAGTCATACTCTTGACATCCCCCACTCGAAACCCAACCCAAAAATGATATTACTTACACTACTAATAACACGAAAAGCTTCAAAACATTAATAGAAAAGAAATGTCGAATGTCATAATTTTCCCCTATCACTTCAATATTTTTCCTAGTTTATTTTTTCCTATAACGCAAATACCGGTAAAATTCATATTGTCTACATTAATTTTTTGTTGTTGTTGTTTTTTTTTTTCTTCTTTTTTTCAGCAAGTTTGAGTGTGGAACAGGGTTAAAGCTCACGATAAATGACCTGACACAGCATCTCTATCGATTGCCATGGGCTGCTCTGCCAGGTTAGTTATTGTGGGCCATACATTGACTTGGGAAGGCGGTTTTTGAAACGTAAACAGGTTACTCTATCAGTTAACCCATTTACATGTACATACGTTGTCGTCTTTTGACGCCCTAGAATGGAAAAGCTTTAGAAAACATTTTGGAAAAAGAAGAATTTGCTTATAACAAACAATTTCTTCATTTACCACAATGTTTCTGTCCCAAAAGACCAAAACATGTAAAAATTCCATTCCCTTTGAATTATCGTCTATATAGCATCTTTGAATTTATAGCAGACTGAATTTTTGCCGTCTGATAATGGGTTAATTGTTTTATGTTCAGACAACTGATTATCCTATTTCACGGTGGAGATTGTGCATCATGGGATGGATAACAACTACGGACAAAATAATCTCGATTCTGGTCGATTATTTTGCAATAAACCTTCAGTTTCTGTGTCAATTTTCAAAGGATTTGTTGCATGTGCGCAGCCTTACTGGGTTCTTCGCTCAGATATAAGATATACTTGTGGAACTCTTTTACTTTTCCAAAAATTGATCCCAACCGACGACCAGAAAACGTAATGTATCAGAGGTGGGAACCAGACTAGCGCTACCACTTCTAGAAGAGCTCTACCGGCCTAATTCGCTCGCGGCTTATATGATAAAGACAACGGACAAATTTGCCTCGTTTCAGGTAAGAATCTGTGCAATAACTTTTTAAGTTTATGAGTCAATATCCATGCGGTTTGTTGCATGTACTCCGCCTTACTGATCTCACAGGCGGCAATCACGTGACTTTGTTATAATATGCTTTCCTAACTTATGTAAACAAAAACACCCTGTAAGTACATATTTGTCTCAAATTTTTCATCAAATACTTAACATTCATTTTTGAGATACGAACTATTCGATACGTCGTAGTCTCCGGTCTATTTTGATACCAAGACATTCCCTCAAATTCCTGTCAAAGCTAATAACATTCGTGCAAAGTGCAAATATTTCTTAAGAAAATATATCACGGCATTCAAAAATACTTTGTGCGAATGTTCTCAGCTTTGACAGGGATTTTGGGGAAGATATTGGTATCAAAATGGACCGGACAGTATTTAAAATTTGAGAAAATGTGTACTTATTGAGTGTTTTTGTTTACAAAAGTTAGGAAAACATATCATAACACAAAAGTCATGTTATTGCCGCATGTGAATCCCTTTCCTAAAATGTATGACTTATTTGAAACCTTTTCATACTTTTTCAAAAAGAAATATCCCAACCGACCTGCAAAATGATCTGATTTTTTGGTATTTTTTCTGGTCGATTGGGATTTATTTTTACAAAAAGTACAAGACGGTTTCAGATAAGTTATATATCAGAAGAAAGAGCTCAGTATGACAGGGTACATGCATCAACCCATTTGAAAATTGATGCATAAATGCAAAATGTCTTGGCTGGAGTGAGACAAAATTTGTCCGTAGATTTAGGCTACCCATCCCATCATCCACAGTCTCCATCGTGATTTAGATGATCTACAGTCCTTTTCATTATGTTGACACACAAATAGTCGCTGCTAGCACCTCTATCCAATATCACAACTGTAACCTGATACCCGCGTCCTATGTATGTTAAAATGTGGGATTTCGGGTTTCTGCTCTCTGATTCTTTCAAAAAAAAATACATGTGAGCCAGGATCTGGAAAAACGCCCCTTAAGGCTTTTGAGCCCAACATAGATCCCGATCAGCCTAAGCATACGCACAGTCTGATCAGGATCCATATTGTTCTCTAATAGCTTCTTCGTGACCTAAAGTAACTTAAAGAGAGCAGCATGGATGCATATTTGACTGCATTTGACAACAGGCTTATCTTGAAATTCAATTTTTAAAAATGCTACAATGGACGTTTTTCCAGATCCTGGTTCATGTGTAATTATATTAGGGCCTATCGTCGTTTTTCTTTGGAAACCTTGTAACTACAGCTTAAACCTTTCCCCAACGACAAGAATGTCGACTGTTCCAGTTTGAGATCTTTTGCAGACATAAAAGTGGATGTTATTAAAAATATTGAATTTGTGCACATCGTGGCAGATATATTTAGACAACAGGAGAAATTGATGATTAGATCAGCATGTCTTTTTATTGGGAACGTCAACAACATGTCTTGTGAGGATTAAAACAAAGCTAGTACGATGCTTTTTAGGAAAAACGTGTTTTTTCTGATAAAAGCAATACTCTTATGTTTACTTTTTTCTCATTCTTTTACAATAGGAACGTCAGATAAAGCTCATGTCTTGGAGGGGACACACATAACATCATCTTTACGGTACCCATTTCTAATCGGCAAAATTTTAGATATGTCCAAATTCAAACATGTTGCATACGATGATTTCAAGTGAATGAAAATATACATTTATGGTCAAACTGGGGAGAAAACTTTGTCGGAAATAAAGCCATTGCTTATCACAAGCAATTCTTCGTTTTCTACGATAGTTTCCGAAGCCTTTATCATGTCGAGCGTCGCTTTTCTCCTTTTGTCTCAATGTTTCTGTGCTCTATGGTACACAAATTCTATCGTTATTTGAATTCATTTGGTCGTCTGCAGCAGTTTTCGAATTGGTTAGAGTTTATTGGGGTTTTCCGCCGTTTTCAACTGTCAGGGTCATATCGCGTCGACTGGAGCACCTATTCATGTATTCCTGTTGTTTCTCAAACCGGTACTACCACAACATCCTTACCGAACCTCCAGCTGCTCGCCCACTTAGTTTAACAATTTCAAACCAATTGGTGGGTGACAATTTTGTCAGAAATGTTTTCGAATTGAACCACCCTAAATGTTTGCTGTTTGGTAATAGGTCCATGTGTCTATAAACCAGAATTGTCATGTAGCAACTTTAGCATCAAAGGAATGTCGTAATTTATTCTCTAAGGAAACATTCCCGTCCTATATTGCAATCATCAAAAGCTGAGGCAAATATTGGTAATGTTTGAACTAGCAATGAATAGTTACAGAGCTACAAAGTAATTCGGTCTGTGTATGGGATGAGTGTTTCTGTACAAAGGAATTGCATTACTTCTGCTATCGTGTCGTTCTGTTATAATAGTATGGATTCATTGAATTAATTCATTGAGTAATTGAAGTAAGCACTAATCTATTTAGGTTTTATCTAAATTATAATAGTTTGTTAACATCATTATATAAAAATCATATAAATAGTTCAATAGTAAGAATAATTTATATCATTTGTGTGTTGAAACAATGAAATTATACAAAACACATTATGACGCTTTTTGACGTCCTACATGATAAAGAGAAATGCTCGAAACGAGGCAATTTCCTCATTTCTTATAGTGGTTTTTACCCGGAAAGAACAAAAATTTTAACATTCAATTTGCACTTAACCCTTTTCCAAACAAGACCTGGTTTTGACGTCACTAAAAGAAAAGGCTTGGGAAATCATTGAAACAAAAGAAGAAATTGCTGATAACCAGCAATTTCTTCTTTTGTCTCAATATTTCTCATGTCATATTTTATACAAATTCTATCAATAATAACTTCCATTTGTCATGTGTTGCTGTGTTTGAAGTGGATCGCACTAAAAATTTGCCGTTTGGTAATGGCTTAATATCAGGGCTCCCAAGTTAAGTCAGAGTTTGAGTTTATTGGGGTTTTGCGCCGTTTTCAACTGACATGATCATATTGTGGCGGCTGGAGCACCTACCCCTGGATTCATGTTGTTTCTCAAACCAGTACTACCACAACACCCTTACAGAGCCTCCAGCTGCTCGCCCACTTAGGTTAGAAGTAAACGCAGAATTCGCCCTTTTCACTATAACGTACATGACGTAATATTATAATCGATTGGTTTATTTGGGTTTTATGCCGTATTTAACTGCTATGGTCATATCGCGGCGGCTCGAGCACCTAACCATGGATTCATGTCGTTTCTCATACCAGTACTACCACAACACCATAAACGAGCCTCCAGTAGCTCGCCGACATATAACCGAACTGTCCCATGTTGTTCAGATGCCAAAAGTACCTAGCCTTTGTCCTTTGAATGATTCTACAACACAGAATGTACAGACAATATTAACTAGCAGCAAAGGAACGGCATAATTTAATATCTAAGGAATTCGTTCTGTCCTATATTGCAATCATTAAAAACTAAGGCGAATCGTCGTTTATTTTCTTCAAAAATCTCGTAACTACAACTTCTTTTAAGCTGCAGTTACGAGAGTTTTTTTTTTTTTTTTTTTTTTTTTTTTTTTTTTTTTAATAGACGAAAAGCCATCGTGAGAATTGGTAATGATAAAATTAGCGATGAATAAACTTTACAGAGCTAATCGCTGCTTTTCAACAAACACCTCGTAACTGCATCTTTAAAAAGCTGCAGTTACGAGGTTTTCGTTCAAAAGCATCGCAATAATATTTCGGCTCTGTGCATAGGTTGATTGCTGTATACAAAGGAATTGCTTCTCTTTTAGTTATGTTGTAATGTGGATTAACTGAATTGATCTATCACCTGATTAACTTAAGTAAGTACTAATTATTCATACTTTAGATCTATCTACTAGGCCGTCTTTTATAAACAAAAGCTACTTTCTTTCATTTACCTGGAATGTAACCGTTTCCAAAACTGCATATGGGTTTGACTACCCTTTCAGGGAACAGTTTTCTTGTTTTGAGAATAGTATACTATCAATGAGGAACATTTGTACCATTTGGTGCGTGTGTCACAAAGTGACGCCTTCATACCCAGAGTTAACTTTAATTAAAATCGTTTTGAGCAAATAATCCCATTTTTTACTAGTATTATAGGTCAAAATTACGATTGATTCTAAGAATTTTAGTATAACGATAGCCCAGAGTATTATATATGAATTTTTACACTAATCCGTGCAGATACGAGGCGATAAGATAAATATTTGTGACCCGTCACGCTAAAAGGGACCTAATAGGAAGTGTGAAAAATATCGATCCTAGTCTGTCTGCGCAGTTCGCGCAGCCAGACTAGGGCCGACACTTTTCACTTTTATGTAATTTTCTGAATCCGGAAAGTTTTCCCTATCTTACTATGTGTTCATTTTTCGAATACGGGGTTGACCTGTGCTGGGTCTGACAAGTTTGTCAGAATTTGGATTTTTGGGTTTCGGATAAGGTCCCTTTTAGCGTGACGGGTCACAATTATTAGCCGAATAAATAGCTATTCGAGAATACTGGTATCATCGGCCCGTTATTATAAATTATTTGTACAACTGGTAATTTTTACCACTCTCGAATATTATTATATTGACCGGTTTGTTGCTCGTCAACTTCGTTCAAAATTTGAATAAAGCAGGAAAATGAAAGAAATTGCTCGAAACGATCAATTCATGTCGTTTTCCTGCTATTGGCTATTTTCAATGGCTATTTTGAAGTATTTTCACTTCGAAATCATTTTGTTTAAAGCGGTAATAGATGTCACGATTGAAGTTTTTCTGTTACCGAAGTCTTATTATCTGACGATATAACAAAGCCTATTCCAACTGCATAAAACCAATAAAACCAGTGAAAGAATGGTACATTGGTACATTTTCCCTTTCTTGCAATGTATGTCATTATGTCATGTTTACAATGTCAAGGGCGAGCCGAAATTATCCGAATCCTGAGCGGTTAAAAGCGAGCGTCTACGGAATCTCTTTTAAATCGAGTGGAATGACGTCAGAGAATAAACAGTTGTTTTTTTTTTTTTTTTTTTTTTTTTTTTTTTCTTCAAAATATGAGATGTCTCTTTAAAAGGGACCTTCTGGGAAGTGTGTAGCAACCCTAAACAGTCTGCAAGGAAAGTACAAAACAATCAGGATCGAAACTGTTGATACTCTGGATTTACATGTTTTTCCTTTCACACTTTAAATTATTATCTAAATACGGATATCGTTGTCGTTTGCTAAATGTGATCTGTCTCTCGAAATATGGTCTTCTGTTGATTTCATAGAAGCACGCTTTTAGCATGACGTGTCAAGCAGAAACTAATTGACCCTTTCCCAATTATAACCTTGTTTTGATGTCATCATTAGAAGGTATTGAGAGCACATTGAGGTAATAGGAGAAAATCTTGATAACAAGCAATTCCACAGTTGCATAGATATCTTCTCAGTTTTATTTAATTCAACAAATCGTATCTTAACATGCATAGTTTGTCGTGTTTAAAACTTTCAAAATAGAATATTCAACTTATTGCCGTTTGGGAAAGAGTGAGGCATGGCTATCAAAATAACTTCAACTGGTTAACCCTTTCCCATACAAGACCTGCTTTGGACTTCCTTTTTGCAAACACGCAAGAAACATTGAGACAAAAGAAAGGAATGCTAATTGTTAGCAGTCTTTCCTATTACCTAAATATTTTCTATGTCATATCGTAAATAATTCACATTTCCAATGTCATTGGTTGTGCAGTCTTCAAACGATTTCAATTGAGAAGAGTTTTATTTTTTGTCATTTTGTGAAATAGTTGAACATTTATTCGTAACCAGGCACGTGCTGCAGTCCCCTGAAAATCGGAATATTTCAATTTTTTACCCGTCGCACTAAAGAGGAACCTTCTGCAAAGTATAACGGTATAGATAATATCCAGCCTGTGCGGACTGCGCAGACAAAGAAGATTCGAGACTCAGAACTCGTAGGTAATTTTATGGGCCTTGAATAATTTCTCTATCTTACTATGTGTTCATTTACTAGTTACCGTCTGCTTAGTATGAGTCGTTTCTCGAAATTGTGTTTTATGAACTTCCCGTAAATTCCCTTTTAGCGTGACGTGTCACTTTTATTAGATACCTTTGTATCACATGATCACCCGACTATAAACGAATATTTACGGCTTTTGCAGGTACCCGAAATATGTAATATACAAATCTATATATAGACACAATTGTAAACACCCAGCAAACTTTTGAGCGCCGTGGAAAGTTAGAACCTCAATATATACATGCGCCTATTGTGGGTAAACAGCGCATGGTTACTCGCTTGAAATACGGTCTTTCTGCATCTTTTTGCTCATACTTCAATACTGTAAACCCCCTTTTTTGGCAAATTGGCAGGTTTTTTGACAGCTATTATCCCTTTAAACTTTTGATATCAGTTGGAGAAAACGGGACCAGACATTCACTTCGACTTAATCGGGAATTCGACTTATCCCGTGTCGACATAACGAGTGTCGACTGTAAGTTTAAGTATGTAGACGTTTTTAACTTACACGTTAGAATTCGCTATTACAACAATTTATTTAACTTAACTAATGGAAAGGCGAACGCTTAAAATTTGATTTCAATAAACTCATCTTGTTGCCCTGACGTAACGTAATATGGAAAAAAATCAACAATATGCGCATGATCAGCTAACTAGAATCATTCTGTGAATATTATATCATAATCCGTAAATTAATATAGGATTTGTGTCAACGCGAATGTTTGAATGTTTTCGAAGACGCTGCATGATGAGTAAATTCCTAAAAAAACGTAGGTACGGACAGTCAGGCGGACAGACGTCGAAGATAAAATGTGACTCGTCACGCTAAAAGGGACCTTATCAGAAGTCCAAAAATTCCAAATTTGGCAAATTGATCAGTTTCAGTACAAGTCAACCAGATTCTGTATGTGAAAAATGAGGATACGGTTAGACAGGGAAAACATTCCAGACTCAGAAAAACACATAGTAGTGGAAAGTATCGGCCCTAGTCTGGCTGTGCGGACTGCGCAGACTGACTAGGTTCGATATTTTTCACACTCATTATGAGGTCCCTTTTAGGGTGACAGGTCACAAATCATTAAACGACAACTTCTGTGGCGTTAAGATAGAGTACACAATCTACATATATAATCTTTCTCAGAAAACGTGGGTGAACTACGGTGTATAGTTATTAATGTATACTTATTTTTGCCTCTCAGTATATATCAAACTAGCCGGGGATTTTACCAAATCAATGCTGATACAACAGGACTAACTTAACTATTTTCCAGTACCGGTATATTCTCGGTAAGCACCGCGGGAGATGATAAGCATGCACACAAATATTTACCTTAACTATCTCCCCGGGGCAATGTTAACAACAATGAGATATAAGTAACATGCGTTAATCACCCCTACGTTACATATCACTAATTAAAGTGCATTACGTCGCTGTTGTGTGGTTAATAAAAGCTTTTATGATCACATAGAATGTATTCGATAATGTGGATTAGCAACAAGTACATAAGAAGCACTCAATTCTTTTGACATATTGGTGCTTTTCAACACAAACCACGAAACTGAAGCTTGTTTTAAGCTGCAGGTTTCTGTTGAAAAGCGACAGCATGTAATATAAACGTCTTAGCTACCTTGCACCTTGAATACATGTATGCCCTAGTTTTGATGTACAATGCACTTGTCCGTTTTGACCATTACTAAAGTGACTTTCAGAGTATTTTAAGGGGTCAGTCAGGTTTTTTTTTTTTTTTTTTTTTTTTTTTTTTTTTTTTTTTTTTTTTTTTTTTGAAAAGTACCAGAAGTTTCCAAATAAACCATACATCAGAGGAAGGACATAAGGCGGGGTACATGCAACAGACCGCATGAAATTGACGCAGAAACAAAAAAGTTTTTGGATATTTTCTGACCGGACTCGAGGCTAATTTGGCCGTTAATCTACCCATCCCATTGCCTGATCCAAACTTAGATTTACAAATAATACTGTAGATAGAGGGTGTGGGAACGTAAAGTTAGATACAGAATAGATACAGACTTGGTTTAGAAGGTCTAAATTAACTTTATTTGACATTTCATGGACAGAGATGGACTAGTCATACAGGTTGACAAATCCATACTTTATTGGCTTGAATGTATTTTACCTGGTAACGGGTTGTAAGTTCGACATCCTTGTACGGACCCTTTAATTGATCAAAAACGAGTCGAAAAGACGAAAAATGATCTGAGTCTAATGTTCTTGGGATGGTATTCACCAACCAATCTTATTTTAAATTTACCTTTAAAGTTAAACAACAACCCATCCGATTGGCCGAGACATACGTCTCGTCCAATCAGATGGCTTGTAATGCAACGTGGATTTCCCTTGTGGAATTATCATTTAAAGAAACAATTTAGAATTGTTGGTGAATTTTGCCCTTAGTCATGGTTGAGAAATAATCAAGACGATTGACCGGTAGGTCTCACACAGGTTTATGATATTGACATACACAACCCTTTCCCAAACGTCAAAATGCAAGACCAATCTCATTTGAAAGGGAGTACAGACAAGAAAAGAACTTGATATGGAAAGCAGGAAATGTTTATACAAAGTAAGTTTTAGCGCAAAAACATTGAGGCAAAAGTAAAAATGCTGGTTATCAACATATTCTTTTTTGTCTCAATGTTTTCCCAAGCCTATTTTCTTGTGGACGTTAAAACTATGTGTTGTTTGGGAAAGGACTAACAGTTACGGATCGTTAATGACGGCTGTTATATAGAATCATCTGATAGCTCAAATCATAACTGATCATGACTGCTGGAGGGAATGTAATTTTATATTTCATTGAAGATTAAATGTTATTTCCAGAAAGATACTTTCGATGAAACGTTAAAAAGGATTCTAGGCCTACAAGACACGTTAACAAAGTGGAGATTGTGCATCATGGGGTGGGTAAATGTACGGACGAATTTGCTCCGCTTCGGGTAAGACATTTTGCAATAAGTGCGTTCATGGTTCTTCCATCGGTAACCGAGTGTATTTACCGTCGGCTACCGATGGTACCATCGGTAGCCGATGTCACCGCCGGCAACCAACAAACTCTGAACGAAAATTGTGCCGATCGGTAAAAAAAGGCGGATAATCAATTACCAAGAGCGTATTCTCCCCGCAGAGTGATCGTTCGTTTTCAAACTTTATGAATAAAAAGATATTTTCAGAAATAAATGGCTAAATAAAATAACTAATGCTTCAACTATTAAAATAAATTCTATCAAGAACGGTTAGATTACTATTCGCTTGCTATTGAAAGAAAATATAAGATTAGGATCGCCGTAGTTGGATTATTATCCGCCATCTTACTGTAATGAAAACGAGGCTACCGATGCTACCCGACTTGTCTACTCTCTGGACAATTGGTTACCAACAAAATATCCATCGGTATACCGACGGTTACCGATGGCTACCGATGGTTACCAATGTCACCGATGGCTATCGATGGGAGAACCCTGAACGCACCCAATAACTTTCTTATTTATGCGTCAATTGTGGTATGTACCCCGCCTCATTGAGCTCTTTCCTCTGCTCTGATGTATGTTTTTTTGCAAAAACGTTTTGCACAAAGTGATCCCAACCGACCAAAAACGAAAAATAAAAACAGATCGGTTTTGGTCGGTTGTGATCAATTATTGTGAAAAGTATGAGGAGTTTTTAAATAAGTCATACATATGAGGAAAGAGCTCAGGAATACAGGGTACATGCAACAAACCACTTGAAAATTGACTCAAATATAAGAAAATTGTTACTCGATTCCCTAGCTGAAGCGTGGCTAATTCAGCCGTGGTTGGTATCATTTTATTTTCTTGACGGATGGGATCATTTTTATTTATTTTTTTCCTTTTGTATCCAATGTTTCTCGTGATTACTCTATTAGGGAAGTCACTACTAGGTCTTGTTTATGAAAAGGTTAACGTGTTTAGAAATTGGTCAAGTTCACGTTATGGTTCAGCTATACTAGAACATATTGCCCTCGCTAGAATGATCAATATCACTATATTAATCTATTGGGAACAATTATTTGCAATGCTTGGTCAATGGTGTTAATATTGTCTAATGTTTATATTAAATAACTAAACAGTTGAGAGATGCCCATTTGAGTAAGAGGTATGCTAACGTCATGGTATTCATATTATCGAAGAAAAACGTATATCTTCAGTTGTAGTCATATTGCCCCTGTCAGTTGGAGAGTCTATAGCTAAAAGTGAACGTCCAAATATATAATAGGTCAACGTTGTCATATAATCCACGTGTCAATGCTGTTAGTCAGTGAATGACCTATTTTCTCTGTACATGCACTTCAGTTAATGAGATTTTACTGGACAAAACCTAGTGTTTACGACCCCAAACCTTTCAGTTAAAGCTTTGGAAACAATTAGTGAGGAGGCACAGATGCTTAATTTAAAGGTTAACTACCAAATCCTTAAATACTTGCTTTGAAAGTACTTTAACGAATTTCGTTTTTGTTAATGTCCGTCTTGGTACATGTACCATTTACTGCTTTCACTTTGGTTTTATCTAAAACAATGCCGGGTTTTGGTGTCCGTACATAAAAACAGCTTACATGTACGAACATTCCCGCCATTTTCATTACTTATACAGGCCCTTGGGTGGCAATTTTACATTTGTTGGGCTCAAGCCCCTGTGTCTGAATATTGGGGGAGGGGGGGGGGTTGGGGCTTAAATCGGATCTTCCCTAATTTTTTAGTGTAAAATAAAGAAAATTAGGTATTTTTAGCAAACTTGGGGGTGGGCTTAGTCCCCCCCTACCACCCCTCTGTTCCTACGGGCCTGTTATATAAGTACTGTGCTACGATATGGTATTGTGCGCAAGTTCTAACTTTGTCAACATCAATTGTGTCGTCTTAAGTGTTTTCGTGGCCAATTTAGAAGTTCAAACTACGTCTGATCATTACATTATGTTGTTATCGCACAGATGATTCTTTTTGTGAAGAAGCTATGACCGACTCAAATGTACAAGGAGACCTTCATTTTTTGAACATTTTCGCTTTTCAAGGAAAGCCTCGTAACTGTAACTGCAGCTTGTTTAAAGCTGCAGTTACGAGGTTTGTGTTTTGAAAGAAAGCGACGTGCTAATTACGATAGCATAAAATATGCATATTGGTGCTCTATAAATATTTTGATACATAGGTCAAATGGCAGCGTTGTGTCATTATTTGGTAAGAGGACAAGCCCCCAAAAGTAGTTCACGTTCAACACTTCAGTTAAGGACAGATCCTCCATTTATTTCCTACGGTAAGATTTTTTTTATTTTTTTTCTGTAATGATATTTAAATATATGATAAGTAAAAAAATGACTTAAAACTATAGGTCACCAAGCGAATTAAAAAGTTATTGGATTTCAAGGGAGACTACTCTGGTCTAAAATTGCAAAAATGAGGTGTCACTTAAATACCCACAAAAAAGGTGTTCGAAATGACTAGGATAACATAAATAAGTCTTTATTGTGTTCAATATGTTTTATTCTGTCTAAATGAGTATCAATTTGGGAAAATTTAGTGATGATTTTGAATTTTTTTGTAAAACATTCTTTCAAAGTATCTGAAGTTGCTCTTTTTTCGAAACGTTTCTGATAATAAAAAATATTCCAGCGGTAAGAATTTTTTTCTTTTTTGGTATAGACATAGTGCTTGGTCATACCTACAAAAACAAAAAAGAAAAATATATCAAGCCAAGCGTTTTTCTTAGTTATAAGTAAAATTTAGTTTACTTTTTGCAGCTCTGTCCGAAATTTTTTCACTATTTTTATCAATTTTCTTCCTTATTACCAGCTTTAGATAATACTAAGTGTCCTCTGTTGTGTCCATCTGAAGCGGACTGGCTCATAAAGCCACCACTTTGCTTTTGTTGCTCCGTTTCCTAACGCTAACGCCACATGTTGAACGCGTAACAGAAAGCGAAATGTACCATCCGAGTACTATTACACTTTAATTGACCAAAAAGAGAAAATTGAAATAACCGAAAATAGTCTTGTCATTTATCAACCAAACATTAACTAAATGTAGAAAAAATACATTTGCTAAAAAGGCCAATTACTGAAACAGCTTTATTTCGTTATTTAATTAGGATATGCGCAGTAAGTTGCGCAGTAACAACTGGAGGATCTGTCCTTAACGTATTACTGGCTTTTCCTTTTCTTTCTTTCAGAACTACCACTATGACGTCATATGTCAGCGGGATAATCGGTGTTTCATTTTTGACGTTGACCCTACAGTTAACATCGGGGACCAACACCACTAGGTAAGGATAAAGGCCTAATACCCAACCGTACAGATAATGGCAACCAAACACCATTCATGCAATTTGCTGCTTTTCAACAAAAACATGGTAACTACAGCTTTGAACAGGCTGTAGTTACGATGTTTTTGTTGAAAAGCGACGAACTGCAACATCTTTACATTTCTCATCAGTAGAAACATTATTTTTTTTTCAAAATCGAATTTTATCGGAGGTTTCGTCATTGGTTTCTATATGCATGAAGTGGAAATTATGAATTGTTTGCGTAAGTGTTAAGTGCCCGGCCGCATACAGTTCCGCGTTCATTGAGCGTCCACAACAAGTCCAAAATTATACTGCACTAGTCCTCTGTTTAGACGTGCTCCGGTCGTAATGTGGACGCAGAATGGTGTATGTGATCTGGCCTTAAGTGGTAGGACAGTCATACGTGAGTCAGAAAACTCATTAATTAATGGGTCCAAATTCATTCAACATGCATTCAAGTTAGTAACACAGAATCAACGCTTCGTGAAACAGTAGCTAACAAGTAACTCTATCTTCACACGTAAAAGCGCCATTGGGTATACAATTTGTCCATTTCAAAAATGATATCTACTAATAAGTGCCTGTCGCAGAATGAGATATGGTCTTTTTTCAAGAAAAACCTCGTACCTGCATCTAATTGTAAGCTGCAGTTACGAGGTTTTTGTTGAAAAGCGACGATAGTGTGAATTCGTCATTATTCTAGTTTTAACGCTATCCGAAACGACAACATTTTAGATAGGCATAATTCAAAGATGTTGCATTGAAGACATACTAATCAAGGAATATTTGAGGAAGGAAAACGCTGCTTATCAGCGTTTTCTCCTTTTCTCTCAGTTTGTGTCATATTATCTTTACTTCGAATGTCTTGTCAGATAAGTTTGGAAAGGATGAAGCTTTTGTCTCTACAATAACTTTGTTGGATATGGATGTATACCAAGATATAATGCTCTTATTTTTTCTCAAATACACAATTCTGATTTATTGATGGAGTTTTCTCTCATTTCTTTCACTTCAAAAACGAACAAGTTCGGGTTTCAAACAACGAAATCGTTTACCCTTTCCAAAAGTAAAACCTGGTTTTGTGTCCCAAATAGAAAAAAAGCCTACTTTATAGAATATTGAAGTTAAAAAACAAAGTGATTATTAACAGAATTTCAGCTTTATTACACTATTCTTTATTTGCTATCAGCTTTCAAATCGAAACTGTCCAAACTTTTGCTATTTGGGAAAGGTAACGCAAAAAACAACGTTTAAACAAAACTAAGCGCGAAAGCTTTTTGGGACTTTTGAATTTTGTTTTCCCCAGCATATTGGTATTGATTGGAATATAATTTGGCTGTGGAAATTGTCCATATCTTCTGACATTGTTGGTAATAAGAGATCCTTTGGGGGCTATTTTCCAAATAGATGGTCTTTGATTTAATGTTATATTTTGTTCAATGAATGAGAGTTTGTATGTCGGAATAACAGGAATAGTCGTTAATATCATTACATGGCTACAAAATGTGTGCAAGTCACGAAAAGAACAAATCAGAAATTGGGTCGAATTTTGTGGAAGCATTCATTCTGAGGAAAATGCGGTCATTTCAATAAATGAATGACTAAATATTACTGCTTTTCAACAAAAGATCCTTAACTGCAGCTTAATACAAGCTGCAGTTACAAGTTTTTTGGTGAAAAACGACAATATATTGGTATTGTGCTGAACACATTGGTTTCTGGTTCGATCGTTGACCTCTTTCCTATGTGTGGTTTATGTGGCGAGACCACAAAAGAAATACGTGTATTCCAAAATTTGGAAATAAGGTCCCCTACGATTTGTTTCAATATATCTAATCACGACTAACAACTTATCCGTTAAAGTATGACAACATCTATCGCTTAAGATCTCCACATCGTTGGTTTTGAGTAAACAAACTAAATTTTTTGAACGGTACATTCTTTTTTTTTGTTTGTTTCATGTTTTTTTTTATTTATGTGGCACTTATGGCATATTTTTCTCACTGCTCGACGCGATGTTGGTGTTTAAACATTTTAACCCTTTCCCAAACAAGACCTGCTTTTGACGTCCTAAATATATGAGACTTTGGAAAACATTGAGGCAAAAGACGATATAGTCTCTTCCACGAAACACAATATGTATGTTTAGCATACTAGACTTCTATAGACCTTCCCCAAGCAAGACAGGGTTTAGATGTCCAAGAGAGGATAGGCTTGGGAAACATTGAAGCAAAAGATGAAAATGAAGAAAATCAAAAATCAAAACGAGCAATAATGAAAAACAGCGTGGAACTTTCAATCTAATTTTTTGTGGAATATGAAAAAGTTGGTCATTATAATTTTTGATTCTCTTCATGATTTCTTTTGACGTTTCACAGACATTTATTCAAAATTTTTACTTTTATTTTTATCTGAAAGAGGCTATTCTGAAAATTTCAAGCCAAAGTACAAGAAATATATATTTTTGTGTTAAAATTAAACAAATTGACGTATACAGCAGTTCAGATATACATGTATATGGAATTCGTCGTTTCTATCTCAACTTTAAAGGCGTATTTTCGCTTATCAGCAAAAACTTAAAAATTGAAAGCATTTAAATGCATTAGAATAATTAATCTTTGCATCAAGACCTACTTTTAAAAAATTGAACGGGAATGGAATGTCTCTTTGTGCTTAACTATTGCAAGTAATATCAAGATATCAATTTCTCTTCAGGGTAATGCAATATCCATGTCCGGCATATGGTTTAGGCGTCTATGAATTTGCAACATTTAATCATAAGTGTAATCGATATTCTTACAGCTTGAACAGAATACTTTGGGACTGAGTTATGCAAACTTAATCGTTTTTTAAAAACGTACATTCCTTTTTCACGATGGGTATCCCACGTGACTTTTGGAAAGCGTCCACACGGAAAAATCGTCCGCTTCAAGGTATGTTTTGTTTAATTTCTCAGCTTATACTCTATTGATTTTGATGCGATTAAGTGCACAGAACGCGCCTTTGAGAAGGCTATTCCCAGCTCTAACTCACTCTGCTCCAAATCCAGTGGTTTCTTCAAACATTCGAGCCAAAGTATTCTTAAGTGCAAAACGAAAGTGGGAAGCGTTCATGTGCACCGAACAAAACTTTCGCTTGAATGTTTGAAGAAACCACAGGATTTGGAGCAGAGTGAGTTTGCAAAAACGGGGATAGCCCTCTCAAATGCGCGTTCCGTGTACTTATCTCGTCAAAATCAATAAAGTATAAGCTGAGAAATTAAACAAAACATACCTCTAAGCGGACGATTTTTTCGATGTTAACGCTTCCCAAAAGTCACTTCGGTTATCCACCGTGTTTTATCATAGTGGTGTTGTGGAAATCCGACCAATTTAAAGGGGGACGAGCTAGGCTGTCGAAAATGCAAATGGCACAATACATATAATTACAAACCAGAAAAAACGTATGAAACTACCAACCTGAAGGGGTAGATCATTTATGTCCATTGTTAGCACTCCACGAGCTTTATTAAGTATTAAAATCCAAGTCAATTAATAACATGCTGGTCGTCCTTGTTTTTGTTTTGTAACGGCTACATATGCCCAACCTTCAAAAATCAATTACGTCAGAGATACGTCATCTGTGCTCAGCGAGATTTAACACACCTTACAACCGGCTGCGTAGAAAGTCAGCGAAGACAGATTCGGCATCTGATGTCATGTGCATGGTAGGTCAAATGAATTTACTTTTATAAATAAACGAAAGGATCTTTGGTATTCTATAGTTGATAAATACGCGTATAAATGTTCAGTGCTTGTACAAAATAAACCTTTTCGCGTATTCCTCGCAAATAAGGTCACAGTCATCGACACCGTCGGTTGTACGGTGTGTTAATATGATAATATCGCGGAGGTGTGTCTCGTTGACCGTGACCTTGTCTTGTTTTGAAGTAAAAATAGAATGTGTAAACACGCTTGTAAAGGATTGATCTATAGCAAAGGAAAGGTGTTTTTCGCCGAGATTGAGGTTTTTATGCATTGCTAATTGTTTTCCATGCACAAATATGAGTTCCAGAACAGTTCGGAAGCATAAAAAACATAGAATGAGCCCCTGTAAGCCAGTCCATGTCGATGTATATGAGCCAATATCTTTTTTCGTGGAAATCGCTGTCCTGGCTCATTTCTCAGAAATGTTTTTTTATGAACATGACATTTTAGGTACTTCGTATAACGACCATCACTACCAACAATAGAGACAGTTTAGTTGGCCTGGCAGATGGAATGTTTCTGAGAATATATATTGCACTTTTGTACCGGAAAATGACCATTTTCTCTTGTGCTAGGACAGAATTATCAATTTCCAACATGATTTTCGATATAAAATAATCGGTACAGATCGGACTTTTCTTCATTTCATTAATGTTTTATATCTCACATTATTAATAGTGTCAGCCCTTTTTGAGAAAATATAAATACGACGAAGTTTTTTTGGTCATATATGTCTGTCCCTGGATTTTTATACGAAATATCCTCGCAATAACTTACATGTGCGTAATCAAAGTCTTTTAGGTTCGATTTTCTTTAAATACAACCCAAACGGAGGTAGAAACACTCATAAAAGCCACGATGTTTAAATGAAGACAAAGCAATACTTGGTTTCAAAGTTGCAAGGCAAATTAGGTAGGCCATTGGCTGCGTAGACTTAATTTTTCGTTTTCTATGCAACGCGAACATTCACACTAAATTTCTCAGATCTTAAAATCGTATAGCTTTACTTATCCAGATATAGAATCATGTCGTTTACAGCATGCAACATATTTTCTCTCTACTTATTCTTGTGTGTAATTTGGAGCAAATGGTCGTGGAATTCTTCGCAATAATTGTCCTCGCAATAACGACAGTTTTGTTACTGGGAGTACGAAAATCGTTACCGCAAAGACAGAATAAGTTATCTCAAAGAGACAAAGGTCTTGAAGAATGATTGTCTTAAACTTATTAATAGGACAGCGAAGTATTTCAGCTGAAAAAATATAATTAATGTTGCCAAACATGTGTGTCATTTTTCAGATAAATCTGACTATAAGAAATCAATCAACACTGTCTTATCAATATGGATAGATCATTTCGTTGTTTTTTCAACAAAAACCTCGAAACTGCAACTTAAACAAGCTGCAGTTACGAGGTTTTTGTTACAAAGCAACGATTTTCTATCATAATACAATGTCTATGTTTTGCACATGGTCCGGGCGCCGGGTGAAATCGACTGAACGTTAGAGTGTCCATGATGCAAAACCTCGATGGAAATTTCAACTTTGAGCCATTATAGCAGTCAGACTTCGTTACCCACCCCAAACAATTGCATTTTCTTTGAAGAAAAATATGTTGGCTCTCGGTTAACGAAAGATTGGACAGATTATCTGTTAATTTGAAAAAGTTCCACCGTATTTTGTGAGAGAGGGGTGACGATCAGATTGAACGTAGAAAAATGCCTTGTGATAAAGAATAGTCTAGATGGTGCCATTGCTCAAATTACGGACGCCTGTGGGTAGGAACGCAATTCAAAATAGAAGAAAGGTGGTTTTAAAACGTCAATTATTCGTAAATATAGAAATTGATGTTCTTGGTAATGCATATGTATCTTTTAAAAGTAGAATAATTTATATGACTGTAAATTGTAAACCATTAGCTTTAACTTTAGATCTCCCAAACGAGATGAATAATAGAACGAATATGAGAAAGATGCTTTTTACGATTGTTTTTGAATATTGAATCCTTTGCCACATTAGACGTCGTATCTTGATTACGTTTTACTTCCACTTCTGTCTTGTGCGAAATTAAAATATCCTTCTGTAGCTTCAAACCAATACAAGATCCGGAAATCCTGCCCTGTAACAGAACGCATTAACCAAACGACGGAGAATGACGTGACACCACCACTACCACAAAAATAACAACAACAACAACAACAACAACAGAATATCGCCAACACTTTTGTTAAAACGTGACCGATTTGGACTTTGGTTGAAGCAGATAAGGTGTAAAAATATCAGGGACTTTCTGGATTTGGTTAATCATTTTTAAGCAGCACCTGATAAACAAAAGTTCACTAAAAACAAACTTTTGTTTGATCGTCAATATACTTTTGAGCAAGGATCTGGAAAAACGTCCCTTAAAGCATTTGAGACGGCCATGTTTCAAGACCAGACTGTGCCGAGAAGAAGTCTTACCGGGATCCATGCTCCTGTCCTACAGTTGCTACAAGTCACAAAGTGACTATTGGAGACCACCATGGTTCTTGATCAGACTACGTGTTTACGCCGGCTGATCTTGAACCATGTTGGGCTCCAAAGCCTTAAGGGACCTTTTTCAAGATCCGCGCTCTTTTCTATCATGTGTAGTGTAAAAACTCCCACACATCTGAAAAATAACTGATTGTAGTTTACGTATTAGAGATGTAGATCTATCTACTTTAAACCATTTTCAAATCGGTCACGTAAAACAAAATTATTGAAGATTATCTGCAATTATTGCTGTTGTTGTTGTTGTGATACCCATCGTGGTTTATGTATGTCGCATTACTTTTTTCACTTACAGAAAACAGTTGATCACAGACATCTTCACAAACTACGACTCAAGGATACCACCAAATATTAACTCAGGTACTTTGTAATTTCTAATTTTATTGTAAAAATGTGGAGTTTCTTATCGTCGCTTTTCAACAAGAACCTCGTAAATGCAGCTTACAACAAGCTGCAGTTACGAGGTTTTTGTTGAATAGCATCGTTATATGTACATCACTACATGTACAGGGTGTCCCATAATATCTGTTACTACTTTAAGCATTTATCAAGTATACCTACTAAAGAAGGACATTAAAAAAATATACCACAAGAAAGTCGACATAAACAAGTTTCGTTAAGTTTACAAAGAACAACATCATATACAGTCATTCACGTACCAAAGTGATTCGAGTTTTACAGCACATGTTCCACATGACGTCAGTCTTGTTGAATTACGACGTCACATCGGGTCTTAACGTTCCCAGTTACAGACGGGCACGTATAAATGGTAATGCGCATCATCTCGCTCTTAATATTCATTTTTCGTTCATCTAATGATGCTGGTGTATATGCCGACGTTCTGTTTAAATACTCGCCATCTCGCTTTCAGTTGACTCAAATATAGATCTATGTCGAAGAGAGATACGATCCTGTTTTTGCTTTTGAAATAAAAAATGGATAAAAATCCGCTTTGTAAACAAATCTATCAGAAACTTAGTGAATAAAGGATAAAATTGTTCACATGTTGCAAATTCTCTTACAAGTTTAGTACATGTAGATCTACAAGACAAAAAATCAATCATTGCTGAAAAATACTTCTTCGTTTTTGTTTAAAATTACACAAGAATCGGATATGTCGAAAGTATAATACCTCGAATATCTGAAGTACCCTTGGCTTCGGTTTCGGTGGGTAGGCCCATACATGTTGTCTGACCAGGAACAATCGCTGTTTTTTCCAAAAGCTGCAGTTACGAGGTTTTATGTTGAAAAGCATCATAATGTTGTTTCAGACGGCCCAGTGGATGTTACAGTTCAAGTGTTTATAAGCAGTATTGATACCATAAGTGAAACCAACATGGTAAGTGGATAACCCATTACCTGATGGCAAGATTTTGGACTTTTCCAAATTCAAAGATGATGCAGACAACAATTTCAAGTGAATGAAATTGAACGTTTTCTGGTCTTTATGTATGGAAAATATTGTTCAAAATGAAGAAATTGTTTGTCACAAGCAATTTATTCATTTGCAACAATGTTTTCCATGGCCATTTTCTTGCGGGGAGTCAAAAAGAGTCAGTGTGTGGTAATGGGATAACAACTAAAATTGCAGTTGTGTGTTAACTTTGAAAAAATACAAGTGATATAGAAAATGGTGGTTTTCGTCTCTATGGTTTCTACCTAATCATTTATAAAGATAAACTTTTAAAGTTAAGCAATATTGAACTAAAATCAAATGTGATAGTGTGATGAGTTTTAAGCGTCCACTTTATTTTCTAACTTTTACTCATTTATTTTTTTATTTCGCGATATGGGAGATTGTTTTGACAAACCTGAATCAAAAGCAGAGTATTGATTGTGCATAGCTGGTTTTTTGCTTTTTTCTCTCAATGCTTTTTAAAATTTGTATCTCATTTTGATCTTATAAACTTCAATTGAAGCCAATATATTGTTGAGTTCATGAATGAATGAAGTCACATATCATTAGTCATATATCATGGGAAATATTTGCTTGCAAACTAGTACGGTCCACATTTTGACGGTAAGTTTAAATGCATTTGGCTGCATTGTTAAAACATATAGCAAGACCCATTAAAACGTGGAATACTTCTGTTAGGGCATGTGAACATGGTAAACATTTCTTTACATTCATTCACATATTATGTGTCTTTGACCTGTAATTCACCTTAGCTATAAAGATGCCAAGGAAATTATTCTTGACATTCGTGGGTACCTTTTTGTATAGATACGTATAATCGTATTAACGTTTTTCCTAAATGTACCGACTGGTGTAACACGTTTCGTAATGAAAAGCATAGAGCTAATACAGAGACATCTGCATCATTCACATGCTCAAAGAAAAATGGTGTCGCTTTATTGTCAAACAAATGTGATTCATTATGCATGACAATATGCATGGCAATATTCCACGACAAAAACCTTTCAAAAGTCAACCAATGAATTTTCATTTTCCACTCGCCAGTTATCAAGTGATGATAAAAATGCATTTATATTGGGTTGGTCTAGGACGTTTCTGTAAGCTTTATATGGTTCTACGCAAATGACCAAATTATACATATGCGACAAGCACGATATTTGTGAAGAGAAGTTTTACATAATTCACTGAATGATTAGTCACTTTGGGCTATGCTCTGATGCTATGCAAGATTAGAACTCTCCTTACGTCCGCTGCGCTATTCTGGAATTGTACCTTTACATTTCTAAAAAATGCAATAATTGTACGATTAGTTTGTAGGAACGTCAAGTTTGACATCATAAAAGTGCTATTGAGTACTGACACAAACTGAGCAGATAGCACTATCTTCTTTGTAAAATTATGTACACCAATTTAGATCGTCCAAATACCGGTGCTACAGGTGAGGGTACATAGTAAATATTATGAAGCAAGGTTTCAACACCTTGTCTGTTACAATCACGTCAAGTAGCTTATAAGTTTCTCGTAATATACTCGTTAAATGATTTGTTAGCGCAAAACTATTTTATGTGAAAGCAATTTTATAATGCATAACATTATTTTTGCACATTGTCCAAAGCAACTGTAAAAGATGTATTACAGGGTCGTCACTGGCGTAGCTAGCCGAAAATAATGTGTACGCAAAACGCATGCCTGATGTATCAGGGGAGATTTGAAGCCGGGGTCCAATATGCTGCTGGGGATTGGCCTTGCGGGCATCTCCCAGATTTTTTTTTTAATTTAATGTAGATCGTAGCTGCTTTCGAAATACATGCCATGGTCATTCGTGGATCCTGTTGGGTATTTGGTTTAATGGTGATTCAGGTGTTTATTTCAAGGGAAACAAAAAACAAAAATCCACATTTTTTTACTTTTTCTGATGTGTATGCAATTGCGACTTTGCGTACGGTTTGCAACGCCTTTGGTCGTGGTTTTGTAATATTTGAAATATCTCCTTTCACGTGATATTTTTACTTCACGCTTCTGTAACAATACAATCATCATTTTCCGTATTGCCATTTGGGTGATATTACTGAACAGTAAGAATGAAACATCTTAGGGTGAGCCCTGCGTAATGCAATCCCTTTATAATCGTTATATTTTGACTTATTCCGTGACGTTCGTTAGTCCGAACATTCACCGAACATTTCCGACAATGTCCGATAGTAGTTCCCCGCTTTTTAAAGTACCGTTTAGGTGCAATATCGCCTGTTTCCTTGATTACGGAAATAATTGAGCGTGTTCAGATTTCCGGGGAATATTTTAAACATTTGTTTTGTGAAAATGTTTCTAAATTGTATAAAGGGCAGACAAAAAAACCAACAGAAGTCAAAAATTCAAAATGTTGAGAGCAAGTTAATTACTCCCCTTTAAAATTGTTTTTCGCACCGTACATACATGTATTTCGTTCCATAACTGGTCACATAGCCCATTACACAGTTTGAGTTTATTGGGGTTTTACGCCGTTTTCAACTACCAGGGTCATATCGCGGCGGCTGGAGCACCTACCCATGGATTCCTGTTGTTTCTCAAACCAGTACTACCACAACACCCTTACCGAGCCTCCAGCTGCTCGCCCACTTAGGTTAACGATTTCAAACCCATTGGTGGGTGACAATTTTGTCAGAAAGGGTATTAGCCGCGGCCGGGTATCGAACCCGGGACCTCTCGAATGAGGGTCAGATGCGCTACCAACTGCGCTAAGGCCGCGGCCCCCATTACACAGGCCTTTCCTTCAAATGCATATAGTAATCGAATGTATGCAAATACAGTTAAGATATAAAATTGCTGTTAGACAGAAAAAAAGGAAAATTTGAAATATCACCAATTTGCGTCTTAAGCTTCCGCTCTAGAAATATGTCCGATTTTGAATTTGCCTTTAGTTCTATTGCAAATGAAGAACAAGAAAGCTCTGTTTCTCGTGACATGTTCTACATAATTATTTTCCTATTTTACATATGTGACCCGTCACGCTAAAGGGGACCTTATCGGGTGTGTGAAAAATATCGACCCTAGTCAGTCTGCGCAGTCCGCGCAGCCAGACTAGGGCCGACACTTTTCACGTCCATGTAATTTTCTAAATCTGGAATGTTGTCCCTATCTTACAATATGTTCACTTATCGCATACGGGATCTGGTTTGCCTGTGCTGAGTCTGAAAAGTTTGTAAAAACTTGAATTTTTGGAGTTTGGATAAGGTACCTTTTAGCGTGACAGGTCACATATGTCTGAACGATAGGTTTTCTTGGCCAGTGTCCATTCACCTATGAGTCTAATTAAGTACGTGGTAAACAGTGACTGGGAACTATTCTATTGTTGTCGGAATGCTGATGGGTATGTTGTAACAACACACTTCATATGCCAGCTTAACTATACTGTGTGTATATCAATAGAATGAACTTACTCTTCAAAAAGTACTTAATCAATCACCAGCCGTGTCATTTACAAAGGATTTCCATATTTTTTCTAGAAAAACTTGGTTGAACGAAACATTAATCGAAATAATGTATGTTTCATTACTGCAAAAGTAATCGAAACTATTTACTACATGATTAATGAGGTTAAACTATACTAAAAAAATCATGATCTTACTAAATCACAGGCGGCAATCACGTGACTTTGTTATGACATATTTTCCTCACTTATGTAAACAAAAACACTTGGTAAGAACACATTTTCTCAAATTTTAAATCAAATACTTAACTCTCAGAATTGAGATAAGTACCATTCGATGCGTCGTAATCTCCAGTTTATTTTGATACCAAGATCATCCCTCAAATCCATGTCAAAACCGAGAACATTCGTGCAAAGTGCAAACATTTCTTAAGAAAATATATCACGGCATTTAAAAATACTTTGCACGAATGTTCTCAGCTTTGACAGGGATTTGAGGGAAGATCTTGGTAACGAAATAGACCAGAGAGTATGACGTATCGAATGGCACGTATCTCAATATTGAGTGTTAAGTATTTGATTCAAAATTTGAGAAAATGTGTTCTTACCGTGTGTTTTTGTTTACATAAGTGAGGAAAATATATCATAACAAAGTCACGTGATTGCCGCCTGTGTAAATGCCAAAGTTAAAGATATCGTCAGCAGTAATCCACCAAACAATATCTCTCATCTATTAGCCGAGGAAGTAGTTGAAGTGTAAAGTCTAAGCTGTAGCAAACATACACCCATGTTGTACATCAATTCCAATTCCATATTTCAGTGGGTTCTGAGAAATAAGTCGCTAAGAACCATATGAACACCCCCTTGGGAAGAACGTTGTCATTGTACGAACTGACCATTCTGATACCATGATAGACCAAAAGCAGTATATCTCTATGCATAGCGCATCCATGTGGTGTTTTCTTTAAATTCAGCTAATTACTGGTAAACGAAGGTCATCAATCTTAATTAGACTGATCTAAATCCACGTTGGTCTCTAATGCCATAAAACCATTATTTTGCTATAATATACATATACATATATACGAGCTGGGATCTGGAAAAACGTCCCTTATAGCATTTTTAAAAATTGATTTTCAAGATCAGCCTGTTGCCAAATGCAGTCAAATATGTATCCATGCTGCCCTCTTTAATTTACTAAAGGTCAGGAAGAAGCTATTAGAGAACAACATGGATCCGGATCAGACTGTGCATATGCACAGGCAGATCTGGATCTATGTTGGGCTCAAAAGCCTTAAGGGACGTTTTTCCAGATCCTGTCTCAATTATATATGCTCACTGAATACCCGAATCAAAGAAAGAATCATTCTGCGGAAACGTACCACCTATTTATCTTGATGTATACAAATGTCATTGTGTTACATTACCAATACTCTCTAAAGAAGGTCAAACTCTGAGAAGTTTGAATGATCCGTCATTCAGAACATCACCCTTGGGAACTCCATATTTAGGATTATGTCATGTCACTAGAAAAGGCAGTATATTGGAAACACAGACTGGCCAATGGTACGTTAAGTGCAAATCCAAAGGATAATTTTTGACACCTTTCGGAGATTTTAAGTTGTGCAGGATGACGGGTCGTCAACTGGTTTCTGAATAAAAGAATTTTATAAATTGTCCTTTTCTTAGTTATGTTACTATCTATTGTGGTCACTCGGCGTCCGTCTGTCCGTCTGCCCACAATTTCTTTGAACATCTTCTACTCCTTAAAGGGACATTTCATTCCAATTTCAATTTTTTAAAGTATGTCTTGATGCCAAGATTGGTTATTCTAATGAGTATAAATACTATTGGTTTTTTGAAGTTGTTGCCAATAAGCGAGAAACACGCATTTAAAGTTGAGACATAATCGATAAATTGCATATAAATCCGAACTGTTGTCCACAACAATTTGTTCAATTTTAACACAAAAATATAAATTTCTCGTAAACGGTGCAATATTTTGGCTCGAAAATTTCAGAATTTTCATAAGGAAACATGCTCTTTCAGATAAAAATAAAAGTGAAATTTATGACAAAAAATTCTGAAATGTCACTTTAACCATTGGGCCAATTTTGCCTAATCTTGGCAGGAATATTTCTTATGTGACCCTTTTTACAACTTATTCGTGGATTTGTGATTGATTGAAAATTGGGGGCGTGGCAGCGCGGGACTCAAATAACGAGAAGGTTCTTAAAAAATCAACCATATGGCCAATTTGAACCAAACTTGGCAAGAATGTTCCTTGAGTGACTCTTTTCTTTATTCCCATTTTCTTAGATTCGCAAGTTTTTTTTAGATTCGTCAAAAGAATGAGGGCATGGCAGGATAGGACTTATCTAACTTCAAGACGTTATTAGATAATTATTCAGAAATTTCCTCCTCCTTAACCATTGGGCCATTTTCTACAAAACATGTCTGAAATGTTCATTGGGTGACTCATTTCAAAATTTGTCCGCAAATTTTCGATTCGTCAAAAAATGTAGACGTGGCAGGGCGGGGCTTATCAGACTAAAGGAAACCATAAAACAATTCTATAAAAATCAACCATATGGCCAATTTGAATCAAATTTGGCATGTATGTCCCTTGAGTGACTGTCTTTAAAACATGGCCATGAATTTTGTATTTGTCGAAAAAATTTGTGTGGCAGGACAGGGCTTATTAGACATAGAGAAATTGCTTGATAATTCTTCGAAAAAATCTTCTCCTTAACTATTGGACCAATTTTTACCAAACATGACAGGAATGTTCCTTGTTTGACTCATTTCAAAAGTTGTTTGCAAATTTTTGATTCATAAAAAATATTGACGTGGCATTTGGGGAACCTATCGGACTTAAAGAAACAATAAGGACATTTTATACATGTATATTATTATATATAAAATCATTCATTAGGCCAATTTGAAACAAACTTGGCAGGAATATTCCTTGATTGTTTGGTCTTGCCAGTTTCTCAACTATGAATCCAGGTATGCATGCACATGCTGATCAGAATTCATGTTGCTCCAAATACTGTAAGGGCATTTCTCCATATCCCATCTGAATTGAAACATCATGGGACATACTACATTGTCGATAGCGTAACCTTGACATGCTAACGTATCATAACAATTCTATTGGTATGCCAATTAACCTAAATATTGCAGACTTTCCCTCAAATCCACGTAAGTACAGTTTGTTTTAATAAAGTTCTTGACGATATTTTCACCAAATGTATTTTTCTTACAAACAAAAGCTGGTCTTGGTGTCAAAAATAGAAGTTTTAGTGGAAGATATTGGGAAACAAAGAAGAAAATGACTATGCAAAGCTTTTCTCTGTTTTTGTCTCAATATATTTTGCACACGAATGTTCCATACATACACCTTAGCTGTTATGATTTAATGTAAAGGCACGAGAAGCATCGCTTCTGTGTGAATAACCTCACAGAAGTTTCGTTAAGGGTCAGTGCAGGGATATCATCTGGGTATCACACCCCTGCTACTTTTGCTTCTTGTACATTGGGTATTGGGTGAAAAGGGAAAGCAACGAAAATCCCCGCCTACTTTGCATTGAGTGCAGGATGGCAAAAAGTTATTGAAATCATTGCTTAACTTTCAAATGCGCCCCTTCTATTTACACTTACCTCCATATTTGCTATAGCCCCGTTACGATGTTTTGGTACATGTTTAAAAAGTTTGTATATGTAAACAATGGAGAAAAATATTTAATTTACAGTGCAATTCAAAACTTCATATCGCCGCTTTTCAACAAACAACTCGTAACCGCAGCTTTAAAAAGCTGCAGTTACGAGGTTTTTGTTGAAAAGCAAATATGCGCAAAATCACTCTAACTTTGAGTTCGGTATTGGTTTGTTTACATGAATAAATATTGTGAACACGTGTCATAACATCGTGACTGGAGTATACAATATCACCGATCTATGTGAGACAGTTCTAGGGAAGATCATATTTGAAGATCATAGGGGTCTGTAATCTGACCCTTGACACCTGTGTCAAGGATCAAATTACAGACCCCTATGGGGATGATGGGAATACATGTAAATGAAACAGTATCAAAACGGGTAGCCATTATTTCGTTTTGCACTACATTGTACCATGGATTTAGATCAGCTTCTATGAAAATGAATTGCAATAGGGAATGCTTGTATCCAGTCGGTGTAATTTCGGACAAAGGAATAGTATTTCGTAGGTTTTGTGACAAAATCTTGTTACTACGGCTTGATTCAAGCCGCAGTTACGAAATCTTGTATCATCTTGTTTTTCGATATACAACGGTAAATCCCGTCTATTTTAAGCATAAAATCCATGACTACTGGTATCCATGCTCTCCTGGGGTTGATAAATTATAGCTGATGAAGAACTATAAGAGAACAACGTGACGATGGAATATTGACCAGACTCATCGTATACATGTGCAGACTGATCTGGATACATGCTGGTCTCAAAATCAATATGACCTCATTTCCTAGATGTTCTCTAAAATGTTTTAATTGGCCTAGGTTTAATAACAGTCATTATCGTCACTTTTCAACGAAAAAGCATGCTGCTTGTTTATGCTGCAGATAAGGTTTTTAGTAAATCAGCGACATGTTTGATCATTGGGACGCGAGCTACTTTATTCAATCCCCAATGGGCAACGTTATTTATTTTTACTGCCTATATGTCCCTTCCATTACAATAACACGCGTATATGTTACATTTCTGATGTCTCTGAAGATCCGAATCATTTAAAGCATCAATTGTCCCTTTACCAAACAACAAAATTTTAGGTCGGTCCAAATTCAAAGATGTTGCAGACGACAATTTCAAATGAATAAAAAATAAATTTTAGTCGTCTTTTGGGATAGAAAACATTGTGGAAAATGAAGAAATTGCTTGTCACTAGCAATTTCTTCATTTTCCACGATGTTTTCTAAGGCCATTATTTTGTGAGGAGTTAAAAAGAGCCAGTGTGTGGTAATGGGTTAAAAGCTCAGCGACTGCGTTTCTTATTCAAACAAAAATTCTAGTAGTACGGGGAAATTGATTATCGTCATTGCTCGGAAACAGTTCCTTGAATTTGGAATAGATCTTAAATCCCCAATGGGTAATTGAAATTATGTTTTATGGTCGCTGATCTCTTTCAATGAATATCACTACACTAGCAATGTCTTTCTATATTTGTAATGTCTCTATAGTTTACTATCCGATTTTGTATCTACACATTTTTAGACACCGATCTTTGTTTTTGACCTACTTTCAAAAGTTTTAGCCTGGTCTATATCTTGACCCCTATTACAGATGTTATCTTGATATTTCACCCATCGAAACCTTCCACCAAGCCCTTGGTACTTGACCCCATGACCTTGACATTGGAGTTGGCCTATTATCAAAAACATTTAACCTGGCTAATATATGCCCTATAAGAGATACAGTGCTGATTGTTTTTTTTTTTTTTTTTTTTTTTTGTTGTTTTTTTTTTGTTTTTTTTTTGGTGGGGGGTGGGGTGGGGTGTCTGGTTTTAGAGTGGAAAATCTACTTCCGTGGAATAGGGTGTATTATTTCGGAAGAAGAAGTCTGTGGAAACCAGCGTCGCTTACTAAGGGGGGGAAACCTCTTGTCTTTCCATTGTAAAAATATATACAATGATTTCGTACATCTACTTGCAGGACTTTTCTCTGGGGATGTTTCTACGGCAGAGTTGGTATGATAGAAGACTCAACTATACTGATGCAAGTATGATATTGAGGTCCGGTCAGGATATTATGGCTAATGGTTACAAAATTAACATGGATGTAAACAACACATTATCGAACTCTGAACTACTAGTGCTTGGTTTTTGTATGTGATGGTTCAAATCTTGCAGGTGTCTCGCACCTGCAAGATTCGAACCTATACATGCAAAATTATATTAAAAATTAAGACTGGTTTCCCTTCTCTTGTTTACACAGTTAAAATTGGAAACATGTGTCACAATATCTTGATCGGACCATAGTTGTATTCTCTTTGGAAATGTTGCAAGCCTCTTTATTTGTACAACTCATGATAATTGGCCTGACAGAGTATCTCTAGCTACTCGACAGGGATGCTCTGTCATGTCATTTATAGCGAGCTATAATTTTAGCCTAAACTTTTAACATTTAACATGATTGTTTTAATATAACGTACAAGTACAACGAATATGAAACACACATTGCGTGCATTTCAAAATGAATAGTAAGTGGTAACAAGCATAGACTTTCTGAGAAAAAAGTTTTTTCCATTTCGTGGGCTTAATGAAAAGGACGTTTTTGACATATACAAATGCCGACACTCTTTTCTTTAAGAAACTTTCAGGATGGGGCGTCAAATGGAGAAAAGGTGAAAAACGGGGGTTTGGCAGAAAAATAATGACTCTTGATTTTCATCGTTTTCTTGCAATGCTTCTAAATGCATCTCTTAGATGCGTCAAGTAGGAAAATGATTAAATATATCACAGTGTTTGTAACGTTTTGATACCAACATTAAAACTGTTGCTTTTCAACAAAAACCTTGTAACTGCAGCTTTAAACAAGCTGCAGTTACGAGGTTTACGTTGAAAAGCCACGAAATACTATTCTCCTTTTACAGAGCTGAAAATGTTAGAGCTTGACGTACAGTTAATACAGAATGTATGGGTACCGGATCTATACATGCCCGCAGAGAAGAAGGCCACCCTGCACGAGGTTACCGTGCCAAACAAACTGATGCATGTGTACCCGGACGGGAAAATACAGTATAGTATGAGGTAATGGCGGAAACAAATAGGGAACGATTTTATCCAATTAACCGTGACGCAATTTCGGACAAATGAAAGTATTTCGTTTGTGTAGTTATAAATTCTCGTAACTACGGCTTGATTCAAGCCGTAGTTACGGGATTTTATAACAACACCGACGGTCTGCCAAAACATAACGTAAACTGAGTCTATTTTAGCGCGAAATTCATTGCTATTAGATAAAAACACCATTGTGTTTGCATTATGAGTGGGAGCAATTCTCCTCGCTTACATACGCTTAAGGTTGTGAAGACATCCTTGGAGAATAAGATGATACCTGATCAGGCTGCGTGAAAATGGACCTTGATAGACAGTGGAAATTTTGGCATCATCGCACAATTTCCTTTTTTCGGTCCTACATAATACAATACACCACACAACAATAAAAACTGACATGCCCTGTTCCCTGAAATAAATCTAGTATGAGCTCCTTTAACTCCTTTGCTGCCAGACAAATATTGGAAAATTGGTTCCTATTTGCCAGGCTATTTTCCAAGAAATTAGAAAAATGACGGTAGTGTAAGAAATCAACTTATAACTAAAAGCTATTCAATAAAACTATATAAAACCTTATGTTTTCTGAAAGATAATTGAAAATGCTATTCAGTGAATATATTTTTATAAAATACATTTTTTGTTATTAAACATTGAAAAATACCATCGGTCTCCCCTCATGACGACCCAGGCCGTCCCGGGGCAGTATAGCGACATTTTCGCAGGACGGCTCAGGCCGTCACGGGGCAGCGAAGGGGTTAAAACTGTTGAGTATCCGATAAGTCCATCAAACATAGATGAACACTTTTTTTAAAATACTTTAACCCTCTTCATGCTGCTCGCGTGGTATTCCTGTTGTGACAATTTGGCAGGCACTTTAGACTAAGATCAGCATACACATACATGTATATGCAGCCCGATCTTAGCCTAAACTTCTTTCGATTTAATTATTGTTGCAAAAAGGATATTGCCTGATATGTCTCAAGTTGGCAATTTGTTCGAAACAAAATTAAAAGTCAGCAGGACAAAGGCGAAAAGTGTTATAATGTGTCTTTATTCATTTTCCAGAGTGTCTGCAGTGCTGAAATGCAACTTTGATTTACGAAAGTTCCCACTCGATAGTCAACATTGTGTGGTCGAGATGGAGAGTTGTAAGTACCACGGTGTATAATCACGTGACTTTGAATTTCAAATGATCTTCAATAACTTTGTAAAAACTTGACCAATTTGAATTAGGTTTGAAGCAGAGAAGGTTGGAAATGCCAAGGATAACCTGGACGTGGTGGATTTTTTTTAAAAACCAACTGATAAAAAAGTTATTGAAGATCAACCAAAATATTGGTTGATCTTCAATAACTTTTTTATCAGTTGATTTATAAAAAAATCTACCAAGTGTATCTAATTCGTAATGTCTGTCCACCTTCTCTGCTTCAAACCGAATTCAAATAGGTATCGTATTAACATAATCATTGAAGATTTTCTGAAATTGATGGTGATTATCAACCGTGAGTATACTCTACCCAAACAATTTCCAGTTTTGACATCCTACATATAGACCCTTTTTATGCTCCCCGAAGGAAGAGCATTTAGTCGCCGCTTTGTCTGTGCATCCGTCCGGAATGATATTCCGCCTGTCCGGAGCTATTTCTCCATAATCCTTGGGCCAAATCAAATCAACTTACCATGTGAACTCCCTATGATATAATGCCGAGGTACTTTTCTCGGTTTTTGAATTTGAGGCCTCGTCACGGGAAAATGGCACTTAGGGTAAAATACAGTTTTTCTCTAATTTCTCGTAGTCTATTGGTCAGAATTTGATTAAATTTCATATTTGAGTAGAAAATCAAATGCCCTTGACCATTAAGTATTTGAAATTTGCGTATAAAAATACGTCATGGCAAAAGGGCCTTAATATCTGTTTACGTTAGCTTTCCGTGGCTCAGCAAAAAAAACTAACATTGGCCGCAACTTTTGATTGGCAAGAGATATATCCTTCATATTTCGCATGTGCATCTCTCATGACAAAACCTTTCTGTTTATTCCATGTTCAATATCATCAGTTAAGGTTACGGTCATTTTTCAAAGTCAAAATTTTGGAAATCCGTCCGTCTGTCCGGAGCGATTTCTCCACAACCCTTTGGCAAAATCAAATGAAACTAATCATGTGAACTATTTGCTTAGACACGTGTAATAAGGTTCGATATTGTGAGTATATTGTACTAAAAATAGATCGTTGTATAAACACTTTGATAGGGGTTTATCATTGTGTTTGTACGAATCTACGTCATTGTTTACATTATAAAATCGTTCCCTATTATGCTTTTCTTTGTGAGACTAAATAACACGGAATGCTGGTAGAAAAGAAATAATTATTGGTCATCATACGTATCAAAGCTCCTTTTCTGCGTTACACTTGCGAAGTCTAAACTAGCGTACTTGCAATGCAATTTTTGCGTACATATATCAGGTAAAGCAATATTATTGTAAGTGTTTGACATTTAACAAAGCACTTACAAAGGTTGTAAACTAAACTCTGCATATGGTATTTACTAAGATTTTAGTGGTACCTTTGTATGTATACTTTTATCAAGATGATAGGCATAAATTAATATATCATCGCTACTAGTTGTTAGTTTGTTTCATGAAAGGTTAGATAATAAACATCAAACGCTCCCTTTTCTCGCTCTATTACTTCACTTGTTTATTCCATTACCTCACTCAAAAGTTCGGTGTAACTAATGGATAAAACACAGGAAATGCCTTGACCTGAATAGTATCTTTTCCGCATCTGTAAGAACTTTGGTACATGTACTAACAAGAGTTCTTTATTATTTTCTTCGAACGCATTTTGTTATAGCAATCAGTCGCTACGTCATGGTTCGGCCAATTATCACAATGACTTTTAATCAGCGATTTATTAAATAACAAATGGTTTTAAAGTTGATCTTTCGAAGAAAATTCGAGATAGAGCACCTTTAATATTAGTTGATTTCATTAAAATTCGAGCAATTGTTTGAGATTTTTTTCGTAGCTCCATAATTTTTTAAACCGGAACTACTTTCCCTGTCAAACATTGTATTAAGCCGCAGTATTTACCTGTCATTTTTGTTGAAAAGTTGTTTATTGTTGTTTTTAAATCTCAGAATATTAAATTGTCAGAAATTAATGTAATTCTATTTTTTCATGCAGGTATGAAAAGGAAAATCTAATCACACAGTGTGATTAGATTTTCTTTTCATACCTGCATGAAAAAAAACCTGCATTGAGTCCTTAAATCATTCTTTTGCTCAAAGGTTGTACTCTTTTCCAAAAATTTTAAAATTTCCATTGGTGACAACGGGGCCTGATTTCCGCCCCAACTAGGGCCGTAAAAAGGAATGATTTTATTTAGTAAACAGTGATGTAATTTCAGACAAACAATTTAGTATATCGTGGGTGCTGTTATAAAATCTCGTAACTACGGCTTGATTGAAGCCGTAGTTACGAGATTTTATAACAACACCGACGGTTTGTCAAAACATAATGGAAAACCCAGCCTATAAATTTTAGCACAAAATTCATTGGCATTCGACTTATCCAATGTCGAGATTACGAGTGTCAACTATATTTTATTTCAGACGGTTATACACAAGAGACGTTGTCGTTTAAATGGGACGAGAAGCCTATACAGATTAAAGATAAAATGAAGATTCCACAATTCACATTGCTCGGCATAGTACCATCACAGTGTGACAAACTTTACTATGGCGGTAAGTTGTGAATTAACCCTATGATGTGGGTACACATCACCTTATTTCAGACGGTTATACACAAGAGACGCTGTCATTTAAATGGGACGAGAAACCCATACAGATTAAAGATAAAATGAAGATTCCACAATTCACATTGCTCGGCATAGTACCATCACAGCGTGACAAACTTTACTATGGCGGTAAGACGATTAGGCCTACACCTTTCTTAATGACAAAAAAGATTGACTGATCCGAAACTAAAACTGATGCAGAAGAGAAAAAACTGTTACAGAGAGCGAAATTTTTAAACTTAAAGCATTGGTATCTTGCTGGGAATTGGCAGCATTTCGTCGATGTTATTGCAAAGCATCGTAACCACAGCTTGATTAAAGCAGTAGTTACGAAATTGTGCATGTTCAACGGCGATTTGTGTTCTTTTCCATTTGAGGCATTAAAACGAGTAACGAAGAGAGCCGGAGTCAAAAAAACAAAGAGCTTTTGGTATTTAAAAACAAGGATGAAGATCAGCCTGTGCATACGCAAATGTTGTTCTTTATTAATTCATTCGGGGCCCGTAGCAACTGTATGTTACAAGCATGGATACTGATCAGACTTAGGCATGTGCAGATCTGAAAACGTGGCAGGCACAAATGATTTAAAGCTGCTTTTCAGATCCCTCGTAACTGCAGCTTAAAACGAGCTGCAGTTACGAGGGTTTTGTTGCAAAGCGACGATAAGTTTTATCAAAATCCCGGTTCATTACACTTAAATGTTGATGTATCGACCTCAACAGCTTCTGATTATTTAAGATTCCTTTCCTTTGTATCTGGTAATTGGTTTTAGCACTGCATAAGAGACTTAGGAATTCATTCTCAAATAATTCACCGAATTCAATCCTTTCCCAAATGGCTAAATTTTAGACTGCAACTCTAATTTGAATACTGCTGCAGAGAATGATAACAAAAGTGAAATTTGTATACAAAAATTGGCGGGAATGATTAAATAGTTCGTTATTATTATATCGGCATTTCCATTTTGCGAAATTATCTGACAAGGGTTAAAAGCGATTTCCAATCAAAATCAACAGTACTCTACGCATATAAATGCTTCTATTTGAAAAGGCAATTGTCTGAATAAAACTAAAGTATGAGCTCGGGGCGCCGAAAATAGACTTCGTGATTTCTCAGATGAACAAAATATGCTGATTTTGAGACAATTTCTGGAATAACCTATCTCCATTGAAAGATTGCCATCTTTTCGTCTGTCTTTAAAGCTGGGTATTGAACGCTTTCCCAAACGACAAATCTGCAGACAACTTAAGGTGAAATACCAGTAATAAGACCATTTTGAGATTCATAAAACATCGGCTATTTTCGAACGACGTCGTTATGTATCCGAACAAATTCGTGCGCGGTAGTAAATATTCGGCGGTGGAAAGGTCCACCGCCGAATGTTTTCGACTTCGCCAGAATAATTCCGACGTCACGCGAATCACATAAGGGATTGACTACCTACACGTTTGTAGCATTACCAAACGGTTAATAAATATTCATTGGTGCACACATGTATGTACGATGAACTAAAGTGATCTAACCCTGTTGAAGGATACATCACGGTGGATAATCACGTGATACAATATTTTCAGAAAATCTTCAATAACTTTGTAAATACTGGACCGATTTGAATTCGGTTTGAAGCAGAGAATGTGAATGTGGACATACGTCACGCATTAGATGGACGTGGTTGATATTTATAAAAATAAATCAACTGATAAAAAAGTAATTGAAGATAAACCAAAATTTTGGTTTATCTTCAATAACTTTTTACCAGTTGATTTTTTTTCAGAAATCCAACACGCCCAGCTTATTCCTGGCATTTTCCCACCCTCTCTGCTTCAAACCGGATTCAAATTGGTCAAGTATTAAAAAAGATATTGAAGATTATCGGAAATTCTGAGTCACGTGATTATACACCGTGTACATGGTAGATCTATCTATGAAAATTTGTTTCAAAAATATACTGACACGCAAAAGAAAGTGTGGAGTTGAATACAGGAGATTTTTTTACAGCAATTTGCCCATAAACACGTTTGATTTACGTGTAAATTTATAACAGAGGGTGAAAAGTAAAGGTTGCGAACTCGTGGCATTTCGCTCAATTGTTTTCTGTCTTTGGTAGATATACGCCGTTTAGAACACTTGAATTGATCAATACAGACACGGATGGCACAACAGAGACTGTGTTTATTTTTCTGGACAAATATCAGAACAAACAAATGCCGTGAGTCTGCATGGATCAGACTTTTGTTACTTTTCTTAATTACTATACAATAAATATTGAGGCAAATGAAGAAACACTGGTTGACATTTTTTCTACCTTTGTCCCAATGTTTTCCGATGCATTTTCTATAAGGGACGTCAAATTCGGTCTTGCTTCGGAGATGGATGCGCTTATCGATGTTGCACAATGTTACAAAGCATGCATGTTGAAATACCTTGTAATCGTTTCAAAGACAAATTTTCATGTTTTGATATGACTTGGAAAATTTGAGACAAAAAATAAAATACTCAGTCTGATAATTACAATTGACTCACTTTGCTGTAATATAGTGTGAGCTTTGATATATACTAAAGTAATATTTTATTTTTTTTATTATTTTTTTTTTTTTTTTTGTTATTCATGTCCATTTGTCTCAAACAGCTCTAGAAAATTTTGGGGCTGTCCGATATTCCGTAGTTTTAGGGTAAGGATTAAATACAACCACATGTACCGCGTCATGATCAAATAGGCTTGGTGGGTAATGTACACCTCGTAAAATGGCAATGAATTTTGTGCTTAAAATGGACTGGGTTTACCATTATGTTTTGATAGACCGTCGGTGTTGTTATAAAATCTCGTTAATACTGCTTGGATCAAGCCGTAGTTACGAGATTCTATAACAACACTTACGAAATACTATAATTTATTTGTCCGACGTCATGGTTAACTGGATAAAATCGTTACATATTTCAGACCCTAGTTATTCTGTATAGTACCTCCAGTTTAGACAGGGTCGTATTGATGTCTAAGCATTTCTCCAAAACACATTATTTCGACAATACAAAGAGAAAACACACCGCCAGACTGGAAAACAATGACATCAAAGAAGAACATCCTAATAACTTGATAACAAATATAGTATCCTTTCCTTCCAACATTTCCTATCACTATTCAGGTAGTCTATCCATAATGAGATTCGCGCCACGTCGGAATTATTCGGGCGCGGTCGAAAACATTCGGCGGTGGAACTTTCCACTGCCGAATGTTTACGACCGCGACCGAATATTATACGTAACGACGACGCTCGAAAAAATCCGATGTTTTGTGAATGTCAAAATACCCACATTACGGGTATTCTACCTTAATTCAAATAATGTAATTATATTCAATTTGCAATTAACCGCTCCTTCAAATAGTTACTTTTTGGGGGGTGGGGTGGGGGTGGGGGTAAACAACCAATGCATCATACGAATATTACTCATTTCATTTGCCATGGCACAGCTTTAGCTTTTTTTATAATAAATTATAAAACACCATCCCCCCACCCAAAAAGAGAAATAGTTCGGAAATATTTTTGTAATCATTTCATACCCATGTGCTGTGGTTTTAAGTCTCTTTGATGTATGCAAAGCTTTTTTCAAATTATGGATGTCTTGCATAAAGGCCAGTGCTATGTCAAATGACGTGAGAAATATTCTACTTGTACTTTCATTTAGCCCTATTTTACCATGAGTCGGCACAGGTGGTTAATAGTGTATATTAACCTAGTTATGTTTATGTTATTATAACATCATAGACAAAGCATATGGAAACAAGTATTGAAACGTTTCCCCTTGTATCTTGATTAACCTGGAAGTAATGATATACTTTACACCTAAAAAGTTCCTGTGGGTTTAGATGATCTTATTTCCATACTCAGCTGTGAAGATCAATGAATGTTATCGATACACACTCACTGGTGGTGAACTCGGCCAAAGCGAGGGACGTTTTTCGCTACGACAATGTATAGATATTTTGCGTTTAAATGTGAGTTTATACATTTGTTTCTACAGTTGGCGCCACATCGTATGGAAAATGTTTACATTTTGTTCAGATTGTAAATGAAACATTGTTGTGTAAAACATGGTTAAATTCTATAAAAGTAGTGACGCACATACTTTGAAAATTTATGCACATTGGTACTCTTATAGAATTCAACTATGTTTTACACAACAATGTTTTATTTACATATGAGCAAAATGTAAACATGTGCCATACGATTTGGCGCCAACTGTAATGACAATGAACTTTTTCTAAAAAAAAAGACCGGGTATACCGTTTTGTATTGACAAACTGTCGGTGTTGTAACAAAATCTCGTAACTACGGATAAAGCCGTAGTTACGATATTTTATAACAACACCGACGGAATACATTGATCGCGAAAAAACGTTCCTCGATTTGGCCGAGTTCACCACCAGTGACACTGAAAACTGAAACGAAGCTCTTTTTGTGTATTTTTCGTATTAAACGTGCAAATAGTCTTTAGGATTATTCAATGCGAGTGTTGCTTGTGAATCAGTCAGAACATGTATTTATTCATCCGTCCTTATGTATCCGTTTGTTTGATTTGGACCTGTAAAGGCATTCACACATAGTCGGTTTTCGATACGAGTCCATACGGAAATAAACCCGTCGATACGATTTTAACTCCTTAAGGAGCCGTATCGAAAACCGGCTATGTGTGACTGTGATTTTTTTACAATTTTGCCACCACGTTGATTTCAATTTCCATGCACGTAAATGCCATATCCCTTAATAAACCATATCGCCCCATGTACCTAATCCAAACTCGCCTGTACTGACCAACAGCTGCATAGCATTATGATTTTTCACATCCGTTTTGACCCGTATCGACCCGCACTAACCCGTGAAGTCCGTATTCAAAAATCTTATCTTGCCGTAGCAACCCGTCGAATATGCAAGTCTTCGTGGCGATTGAGATATGTATAATTAAAAGCACCATGTACATTGATTCGCTGTTGTTTGAAATTTCTGTCGGACATGTATCTTTTTCGTGTTTTAAATGCAAAAGTTAAAACGGCGAAGAGCGACTGTGCGGAGAGTCATGACTTTAAAGAAATAGTATAGTATTTTTTTTTTAAGTTTTGTAGATCCAATCATCAATTTATCATTATTATTATTTCATTCTGCAGTTCCCTACACATGTGTCAAGATGGACTTGTCCATGCAGAGAGATAAAGGCTACTACATCACCCAGGTGTATTTACCGAGTTTTCTGATCGTGTTTCTATCCTGGGTGTCGTTCTGGTTGGACATCGATGCCGTCCCGGCCCGGATCTCGCTCGGTCTGCTTACGGTCCTCACAATGACCACACAGAGTGCAGGAGCCAGAGCGAATCTACCTAAAGTCTCTTATGTCAAAGGTATAGTATTATATAACATAAGTGCCATAGTCACAATATACACCGCCACTTATACAACAGACACAAAAATGACAATGACAAGGATTTATAAATATCCACCCAAAACTCTGTAAAAAGTAGCGTTCACATGAAGGTTTTATAAATATCAAGTCAAAAACCTGGAAGGAATTGCGTTCCATGGCTGAATATCATTGAGCCACAGAGACTATAAACGTGTCAAGGGGCATAACTCTTGCAAAAATCAATGAACCATAAAATCGTTGATCCATGTACATCTACAAACTATGGTGATAACATCCAGCCAAAAACTTATAAGAAGTTGCGTTCACAAGGATGCACCATCAATATGCTCCAGAGACTATGTTTTAAGGGGTTCAGGCAAAATGAACTATAAAATCTTTACTTCATGTACATCTACCAATTTAGGTTCTTACATTGACCAAGTTTCAAAGAGATCCATCCAGAAACTTAGGAGGAGTTGTGCTCACAAGAAAAGTGGACGTACGTACGAACTGACGGACGGACGAGACGGTGAAGATTATGCCAATATACGACCGCCTCCGGTGGCGAATAAAAAGGAGCAGGATGCTATCTAGAGCAAATGCTAACACACCGAAATTTTCTTAAATGACAACGTATATTGCGTTATATTAATCTCTCAAAGAATTAGAATTTAACTAATTTTTGTTTGCTACAGTTAAGATGTTAAATGGAATTTGTCATTTCCGTCTCAACTTTAAATGCGGTGTATTGGCTATATCAGCAACATTAAATTTTATAAAAACAAATGATATTAAGCATTTAAAACCATTATAATAACAAGTATTGCCATCAAGACATTCTTTAACCCATTACCACACAGTGACTCTTTTTGACTCCCCACAAGAAATTGGTTTGGGAAAATATTGTGGAAAATGAAGAAATTGCTTGTGACAAGCAATTTCTTCATTTTCCACAATGTTTTCTACCCAGGAAGAGCAAAAATTGTAAAATTCTGTTCACTTGAAATTGTCGTCTGCAACATTTTTGAATTGGGGACAGTCTAAAATTTTGTTGTTTGGTAATGGGTTAGAAATGGGAATCTGATTCATTTTGAGTATTTTGTCACCAATTCATTACATTTCATTTCAGCCATAGATGTATGGATGGCAGTTTGTCTGGTGTTTGTATTTCTGGCCCTAGTACAGTTTGCCTATGTTAATGTACTATCGAGGGTAGAAAAACGGCGTAAAACCTCCAACATAGGGAAGGTTGCTATCGGCGTGATGGCCAAGAGGGCACAGGATAGCGAACAGAAAGAACAGAAAAAGTTGGTCAATAATGGTAATGAAAGGGACATTTCATAGAAATTTTACCTTTTTCATATCTGAACGAGCATATTTTCTTACGAAAATTCTTAAAATTCGAGGCAAAGTAGCTGGCCGTTTACGAAGAATATATATTTTTATCTGAAAAATTCAATTAAAAACGTATTGTGGTAAACGACAGTTCAGGACTAAATAAAAATTTTCATTTCTGTATCAACTTTGAAGGCGTTCCTTTGACTTATCAGCAACAATTAAAAAACCGATAGCATTTAAACACATTAGAATAACCAATATTGGCACCAAGATATGCTTAAAAAAATCAACGGGAATGTGGTGTCTCTTTAACACAAAAAACGTTTTCAGTACTGATAATTTTAAAACAACATACAGTTGTCACAAGGTAATCTGAAGTTCGTAAACAAACCTTGAACCTACAAAAAAATATTATTATTATTAACTCCTCCTTAATTCCTAACAGACGGTGAGGACGATACGGGTGGTGTACCAGACGAAAAACCACGAATAAAACCGAGCTTTGGGAAGGTGTCGTTTGGGATGATGGCTAAAAGGGTCCAAGAAACAGAGCAGAAAAAGCAACCTGAAAATGGCGTCGATAAAAATGTCGACGAAGAATTAGGTGAAGGAAATGCAGAGAGAAGAGTAAGTCGTCGGTGTAAACGCAAAACCTCGTATGTCGATTTTTGCTATTTTCAAAGTAAACCCTTGTGTGCTCAGTTAAGACAATTCTTGTGCGTCTTGAGATGCTTCTACTGTATCAATGACACATCATCTGTGAACAATGTGTCCAAATTTCAAGGAAAACTCTTTCACTTTCGGAAAAGTTATTACACTTTTTCCCTTCCCCTTTAAAATCTCCACAAAACGAGATACGAGGTTTTGCATTTACAACGACGAAGTGTTGACATTTTTCAGTATCTATAGGTCTATACAGGTCGAAGTGCAGATCAGGGGCCCGTATTATCAACGATCTTACGACAAAATTTTGTGTAAACTGTGTAACAAAACATCTGATTGCACGAGAAATCAGATTGGGCCAATCAGGTTTGCTGTTTCAAGTAATTGCGCAAAAACTAATCGTACGATCGTTGATAATACGGACCCCCTGGTCCCGTCTTTATTATTTGATATAAAAAATGTTTAATGAAAATATTTTTACGTAAGCATAACCATTGAAATGTAGTAGGACAAGGAAAGAAATTGATCGTTTCGAGCAATTTCTTTCCTTTTCCTTCTGCATTTCAATGATTACCGTACTTGATGCCAGACAAAAGCGGTTAAATGTAATTCTAATTGAAACTGATAATAAATCAGGTGATTGTTTGTGTGTTCGTTTATTGGGGTTTTACGCCGTTTTTAACTGATATGGTCATATCGCCAAGACTGGGGCACCTAACAATGGATTCCTGTTGTTTCTCATACCAGTACTACCACAACACCCTAGCCGAGCCTCCAGCATCTCGCCCACATAGCTTCACGATATCAAACCATTGGTGGGTGTATTAATCAGTTGAATCTAATCCGGGATATCTCGATGTATTTTGCCTAACCCATTGATTTCAACACAGCAATTTGTAACAAGGCATTCGTTGTGACTATGGCGCGCGAAAAGGGTCTAAAGACGCGATGTATACCGCTAAAATATCGGTATACTGTCATATTGTTAGAGGTACACCGATACAAAATATAGGTATACCTACAAAATTAGGGTAAACCGCAATTTCAATTGAAGCTATTACATGTACCTTAGAAAATAACTGTTTACCGCTAAATTTAGTTATTTTTAGCGATATACCTCTATTTTAATTGTAGGTATAACATCAGTGTGTCTTTAGACCCTTTTCGCGCGTCATAGCTGACTATCAATCTGCTTCTATAGAGTGGACTCTTGTGTTATTATCGAAGTCGAGATGGATTGATTTAGGATTTTAGTGAAACATTCGCTAATCTGCTCAGATATTATCACGTCAAATGACATCTTTAGTGTCTTTTATTTTTTGTTATGATGGACGCAAAATACCAGGACAAGTAGTAGCAGTAATAAGATAGGCCTAGAATAGGCGACCTCTATTAGCATACATTTTACGCTACTATATATCTCTCTTGTATACTTACAGTGGCGATTTCCATTCGATTTGAGTAAAAAGAAGTTCAACTTAACAACAATAATGTCACGTGACAGAGAGAAAGCTCGGAACGTGGATAGGGCCTCCAGACTACTGTTTCCCGGCGTGTTTTTCATGTTTAATGTTATTTATTGGTGTACTTATGTATTTTGGGAACCAGCTATTGACCATTGAACCATTTTGTGTGAATTTCTATGTATATCTATATCATCGTAAAAATCAGTTGAACATAGTCGATAAAATTGTTATGCGTTGTCCACATATGACTTTATACAGATATGTAAAGACTAATAAGTCGAATATCGACGTATTTTTGTCAATATCGACTGCTTTTCTTCTCTTTTAGCCATAACGTCAGTCTCATGCACTTTCTTTTGTAGCAATTGTATCTTTGCTGCATTTCCGTAAAGGCTCTAATCACCTGAATTTACATGTGCACATGTATATCGTGAGCAATTTTGGAACCTGAACAGTTTCGAAATTGCTTGAATGTTACGGAACTGAGTTATACATGTACCATTAGGCCTACCAGACCGCAACAATATGACCTGTCTAAGTTCAAAGGTGTTGTAGACGACAAATTAGAGTGAATGAAATGTTTACATTTTTTGGCCTTCTGAGTGGAAAATAGTGTGGGAAATAAGGAAATGGGGGGATGAATTGTGCAATATTGTACAGTATATGCATTCAGTCGTACCCTTCCATTACATTACACACCAAAATTAACCCATGCAATTAAAGAAGTATTCGAATCTTATCCCATATACTGTGTTTTTGCTAAGAGAACCGAACATGCTCACAACATAGGCTGTACGATTTTTGCAACTTCACAATCTGTTTAATGTATCGTTACTGCTTAATGTACCCAAAGTCTTTCTTATTATTCTATGCCACTGACAATGTGACAGAGCTTTGTGTTGTATGTCTATGTGTCCCTTCGTATGTTTAATGCTACCGCATCGCTCTATAATGTATCTACAGTATTAGTACTAGTACTTCTCAGTTTCCATAAGTTTTAGTTTCAGTTCCCTGTTCTTGTACATGTAGTTATATCTAGACAGGACTATGAATACTTTTCTGGTGGCAGTTTTTGTTACTTTTGGTACACTTGTACAAACAATGTCTGATTTTGACTTCCCTGTGCAAAAAATATTTCCTGCTTTCTCCTCGATATTTTCTAGACTTCATTGGAGACACATGCTTTCTTTATCAATGCCAATTTTTAGTACATAGAAGCTTTCATATTAGATCATCCTAAATTTTGCCATTTGAAAAGGATTAAATCAAACACGTCCCGACAAATAAAATATTAAATAATAGCTCTAAAATACATCTGTTGCCTTTCTGAAATCGAAATACCGGTATCAACATCAAATTTGTCGTCTGTAACAGCTTTCAAATTGGCACAGCCAAAATTAACTTAAGCCGTTTTGGGAAAGGGTAATTATAAAAAAAATGAATTGTTTAGAAACGATTTACCCATAGAAATGAAAAATACTGGTTATCAGAATTTTGATTTCTTTGTGTTCTCCATAGATTCGTCGAACATGAGCGTCAGAAACTATGAACTCATGGGTTATAACCCGATGTTCGTAACTGCAGTTACGCACATCCAATATGGCGGCTTCAAAATTAGGGGAATAATTCTCAAGCTTTATTTGTATAACTAGACGGGTTATTCGTTAGGTTTTCTATACCAATACGATGTTTGTTTATATTGAAATGAGTTTGAATCGAAATTTAAGTTTTTAGGTAAGTACAAAAGCTGTAATAAAGCTTTCAAAAATCACGATGATGTGCGTAACTGTTACCTGAAAATATGTCAAGATGTTCGTAACTGAGTGAATATGATGTTCGTAACTGAATAAAGCGTACAGACTTAAGGGTTCTTGTTATTGAGTGTAAGATATTTCCCTTTAAAGACACCAAAGCATCATGACGGATATCTGTAATATGTAAACAGCCATCCATGGCTTTGTCCTTGAATAGGGTATTTACTTTCTGCAGCATATCAGCATCTTTAGCGTGACACTAATTTCTGGTATTTAATGTTGGCGGTATTTCATAACCACAAAGATCTTCGTCTCCAAGTTTTCCTAGTCCTGTTGCTAGTTCTTTGCCATCAAATGATATTATTACATCTTTTTTCCGCGTTAGATTAGGCAAACGCGTCTAAAGACGAGTGGGGTATTCCTGGTTGTTTTACTTCGGTAACAAACACTGAGCACTCTTTTGTTAGGATCACATCTGATAGCACTACAAAATTGATCCGACTTGCAGACGGATGAGTGCCTGTAATGGAATCTTGTATCCCTTGTCCTTTGTCTGAAAAAAACTGAGGCCTTGTCCCGTGAATAGATGTTTGACAGTCATCCAAAATTGCATTGTGCTACTAGGATATCGCATTTAATCATAGAAAAAAGACCATAAAACCTTCCAATGTCTAATAGAAGTTGAAAAGCGAAATTTTGACAAGTATTGTTTAAATCAAAATCGTTAGTAAGTAATTGGTGGTTTAGATGAAGGCGTTTGAACTTTGCATTGCTTTGAAACAAGCACTATTCGAAGGCGAGCATACAAACAATACTTATAGAATATGTGTACGACATTTTGGTCACCCAATGATGAAATACTTCTCTTCGGTCAGTTGCATGTATAGAATTTATAGTATCAGAATAAAGAGGACGTGTTATTGTTTACATGGTTATTATTGATCAAGTTCGTCAAAAAATATATCAAACGCATTAACAGTCTTACATACAACCCAAGATTTTGACTTGAGACCCTATGACCCTGCAGTTCATAAAAGATAATCAAGTGGCTATAAAATCACAGCATGTACTAGCAATATGATGATTAGAGTATGCCTGCTTATAACGGTATGGGGTCACCATGTAACACCTGAACCAGTCAAATACAAAACAAACTGTTCAGTTGTCTAGTGTTATCTTCCGTTGGGTAGAATTTGCAAAGAACTATCTGATTTGGGCCTTATAGGATAGATAGTATCAGTTGAACTGTTTTCAATATAGCAGTCAACCAGTGAAAGGATGGGTTGCAACAAGGACTCAAAATCGCTCAAAGAATAGATTTTCTTTAAATTCTCTGGATTGATAGGGTATCATTATCTTTAATTTGTATGTGTAAAATATCTGATGAGGGCTTTTTTTTAGACAATGGGAAACTAAGTGGTTGGGGTACGTAAATTGACATGAGAAGCAAATTTTTACTTTGAAGTTAAATAACTTTTTCTGTATAGATTTTCTGTATTTGGGCAGGTTTAAAAAAATGTGACCAAAGTGTGACTTTTAAATTATTTTTACAGAATATCATCCAGATTTCTTAATTAGGATGGCTAAGATAATGCCTGAAATCGATGCTTGTCAAACTCACGTGTTTATCCATCCGCCATATTGGATGTGCGTAACTACAGTTACGAACATCAGGTTATACCCCGTGATGGACTGGCGATAAAGTATTAAATGTGCTTCATCGGATGGACAACATTACTACGGTAAAATAAGTCCCGATTCGGGTAAAAAAATGTACAATAACTTTCTTATTTCTGCTTCAATTTGCAAGCGGTTTGTTTCATTTACCCCGCCTTACTGAGACCCTTCCTCGGGTGTATGATTTATCTAAAAATACTTTTTATATTTACCAACAATTGATCCGAACCAAACAGAAAGACAAACTGAATTTTTGTCGTTTCTGTGGTCGGTTGGAATCCTTTTTTTGGAAAAAGTGATAAGAATTTACAAATAAGTCCTACATCAAAGGAAAGAAATCAACTTAAGGCTGGTAGACGCTACAACCTGCTTGAAAATTGACGCAAAATAAGACAATTATTCCACAATTTCTTACCGAAAGCAGGGCTAAATTGGTCGTAGTTGTTATCCACCAAGTTGGACATGTGGTACACACAACTCACATCGTGTATCAAATGTCAATATAATTGAACCCTACTTTGTCAACCATTCTGGTGATTTTTTCCCACTGCAGATCATATCAATTTGTAAAGTAGGTACATGACGTATACAACTTTTAATGTTTAGCCTACTTTTTAAAACGGTGTACATAATCGTCTTTAAAACTTTTTCTGTAATAAAAGTTAACTGTCAAGCAGAATTGTATTACGTAGTCTGTACAACATTTCTACAAAATGGTCTCTGTATCAGCTAATATCCTGATTATGGCCCAGTTTTTCTTACTTGTTGACCACTGGCCCACCCGCCTTGGAAGTTTCTGGACAATGTAGCTGCTTTCAAAATGAAACAGTGTCATTTTCTGTCGTTGGGGGGGGGGGGAATAATTCGCATGTTCGCTGTGTTCAATAGACAGGCGTACTGAAGTACTCATTTGAGTACAAGTTGTTGGCAATAATCTAAGCAGGCAACAATTACAAGTCAATGATACATTTTGGTCTATCTGCGTAAAAAACATTGTGGTGAATGAAGAAATTGCTTGTCACAAGCAATTTCTTCATTTACCACAATGTTTTATCAAGCATTTTCTTTTTGGTGTTCAAAGGGTGTCACTGTACAGTAATGGGGGTAATTCGGTGGCCCTAGTGACCCTCTAGCCCCAATGTTCTTTGAGCACAATTTTGTTTACTCTGGCTACGTCCGTGTCAATCGAATGTTTTCCTAGGCTATTTCAATTATGGACGCCAAAACCAGGTATTGTTTGGGAAATGGTTAAGTTGGAGCACTCTAGATAGAAGTTTACCATTTGAAGGGTTAAACCATCTTCGTAAGCCTGGGTGAATCTACGACGTAACGTAGTTTCTGTATTCACAACTCCTTTTCCCATAACTCTTCAAATTGGAACACTTAAACATTATGCAGTTGTCATAAATACACCCATTCCCAAAAAGCAAGCTGCTGCTCATGACAAAATTGTAATATTTGTATATAGGTACCGGTATAATATAACACAAGAAATAGGCATTCTGGGTTTGGTTTGGTTTATTGGAATTTTATGCTGTTTTCAGCTACTAAGGACATATCGCATGGCAGAATCACCTAAACATAGATTCATGTTGTTTCTCAAACCAGTATTGTCCGTAAATTTGCAGAATACAAAGTCACAATGCTTATGGAAACTATCGACCCTGCTCGACAGTCAGGATTGCTTGCGAGTATTGATTATTCCGTGTCACGATTACTCATTTAATATTCGTCGGGTTCAGGTCAATTTTTATAGACTACACTACCACAACACCCTAACTGAGCCTCCAGCTGCCTGTCCACATAGGTTAACGACATCAAACAATTGGTGGGTCCCAACTTTGCTACGGCCGCGGCCTAGGCCTACTGGGTCAAAAGGAGAAAATGCATCCTTACCAGCATTTTCTTTTGTCTCTATGTTTCCAAACTTTTCTTCAACTTAGGAATGTTAAAACCAAGTTGACGTCAGATGTAGGATAAAGGGACAGAAATCATTGAATGAAAAGAAGAAAGTGCTGATATTCCTTATTTTCTCCTTTAAATTCAACATTTTCTGTGCTATGTGTACACAAAAGCACCAGTCATTTGCAGCCATTTTTTGTCAGAAGCAGTTTACCAATACGGAAAGTGAAGTTTCGTTTTGGAATATGTAAATCCATGGAATGACGACAACATACTTGATCTGTCCTAATGCAAATATCTTGTGGACAACAAGTGGATAGAATTTAGCATTATTTGTCTTTCTGGGTAGAAACCATTGTGAAAAACGAAGTAATTACTTGGCACAAGCAGTTGCTTAATTTCCCATAATGTTTTCCAAAGTCAAACTTGTGGGGCGTCATTATTGATAAAAGAAGGGAGATAACTTGCATTCATAGAATACAGAGTTTCTTCCCTTATAGCATTCATCTTTCTGTTATATGGAGAACTATCAAAATTTAATCCTTTCCAAAATAGACTTAGTTTTGACATCCCTACAAGTAAGACTATAGAAAACATTGAGACAAAAAGAAGAAAACATAACCAACATCTTACCTTTTTGTCTCAATATTTTCTCTGACTACATATTTTGCAAAAAATACAATGGGCATTGGAAACATTGAGACAAAAAAAAAATACTCATGACCAACATTTCTTCCATTTGCCTCAATATTTTTGTGCCAAACTTTGTACAATTCTTGTATTTATGACCACCCTTAAATTATGAACAGTCTCATTTTAGCTGTTTGGGAAAGGGCTAAAGGGACATTGGCTAACATAAAGATGGTTGTAGGTTTTAATATTACGCACAGACGGATAGATATACGATGTGCGAACTGATCTTTCGACGATCATCAGCATTTTCTTCTGTTGTCTCAATTATTCCCACAAGCCTTTTCTAACAGACATCAAAGAATTCCGATCATGCTTATTTGTGCATGTGTCCTTTGAAATTCTTTAGTTTTCTTCCCTAATCAATTGACAAAAATTCAGACTGGTTCAAATTCAAAGATGTTGCCGACTACAATTTCAAATCTGACATTTTTTGTGTATTTTTTTAAAGAAAGTGTTGTGAAAAATTGCTTATCATAAGCAGTTTCTTCTTTTTCCACAATATTTACCAATGCCCTTTTCTTTAGGAGAGTCAAAAAGAGTCAGTCCTCTCTACTTATTTTTGATTTCAACAAATAAAAAACAAACAAAAAACGTCTTTTTTCAATAGCGGGGCATACCTGCTATAGATTTAATGGATGCAAACAATAGGTACAACAATCAAAGTACTACCAGAAAAGATGGAAAGATAAAAGCGTTAATGCACATATAACATCGAAACATGACGTCCAGTTGCTCTAAACAAGAAATCTATCACTTAAGGTGATGAAATAGCCCTGCCACCCCATTTGATTCATCAAGCGTTTTGTTGAATCAGGGGCCATAACTCAGTAATTGCCAATCTGATGTTCTTGAAATTTGCGTCTTGCACATCTAAAGGTCCTAATGCACATGTGTGCTAAGTATGAAGCAATTCGGACAGTGACTGTAGGAGGAGTTGTCCAGACAAGCATTGTTTTGCCAAATCAGGTGCCATAACTCCAAAAGAATCAGTCCGATTAGCGAGAAATATGCACCTAGCACATCTGCAGTTCCCAATGCACACTTGTGCCAAGTATGAAGCGAATGGGACAGTAACTGTAGGAAGAGTTGTCCCAACAGGCATTTTTTAGTAAAATCAGGGGCCACAACTCTAAAAGTGTCGGCCCGAATTACAAGAAATTTGCGTCTTGCACATCTACAGGTCTGTATGCACACTTGTGCCAAGTATGAAGCAAATCGGACAGTAACCGCAAGGGGATTTGTCCGTACAAGCAATTTTTTTGTCAAATCAGGGGTCAAAACTCAAACTATATTAGTCGGATTTTCGTGAAATTTGCGTCTTGCACATCTATGGGTCACAATACAAAATTGTGTCAAGTATGCAAGAAATTTGTCAGGAGTTGACCAACCAACAAACCAAAGGCTGATTCCAGTATACCCCCTCCAAACTTTGTTTTCAGGGGTATATAAAGTTGTGCCCCAAAACAATTCAGCACTCGACTTGGCGGATTGCGTGGGATTTCGAACTGGCAAACGTATAATAAGATTTGATTGTAAACAAGAAAGATTACAGTTATGTACATTATCATTCTAGTTTAATTTTGAATCTGTTATACATCCATGCCATAAAAATAATATGTGACCCGTCGCGCTAAAAGGGACCTTATTGGGTGTGTGAAAAATATCGACCCTAGTCAGTCTGCGCAGTCCGCGCAGCCAGACTAGGGCAGACACTTTTCACTTGTATGTACTTTTTTTATATCTGTACAAATGTTTTCCTTATCTTACTTTACGTTCATTCATTTTTCGATTGCATTATCTGGTTGACCTGTGCTGAGTCTGACAAGTTTGCCAGAGTTTGGATTTTTGGAGTTCGGATAAGGTCCCTTTTAGCGTGACGGGTCACATAATGGTAAATAGATAGGACCAGATTCTCCACTATTATAGGTCTCGAAAAATGACTTGGCAGAGATGCTCTGTCAGGTAATTTATCAGGACCTATACATGCAATTTACCCACCTATTAACCCTTTCTCAAACAGCAAAATTTTCGACTTTTGCAATTTGAAAGGAGTTAGAGAAGACAAGATTCATGTTGATACAGATATAATTGATGTAGAAAATAGTAAGGAAAATATTGAGACAAAAGGAGAAACTGCTGGTTATCAGCAGTTTCTTCTTTTGTTTCAATGTTTTCCCAAATCATTTTGTTTAAGGACGTCAAAGCCAGGTCTTGTTTGGGAAAGGGTTATATGTGCTCGTTTTCGATTTGTCAAAACCTCAAAACAATAGAAGTATATACATGTGCATAGCAAGAAGACAGCCCTTTTCCACTAAGCTGCATGACACAGAAAAAACTAGAAATCTATCACTAAAGGTGATAAAAATACCCCACCACCCCATTTGTTCGGACAAGTGTTTTGGTCGAATCACTGGGACCATACCTCAAATTGTCAATCAGATGTGCCTGAAATTTGCGTCTTGCACTTGAACCTGTCATAATGCACACTTGTGCCAAGTATGAATTAAATTGGAACCTAACTGTAGGAGTTGTCCGGACAAGCATTTCAGGGGCCATAACTCAAAAAGTATTATTTTCTTGAATATTGTGTCTTGAACATCTACAGGTCCAAATTCACACTTGTGCCAAGTATGAAGAAAATTAGACAATAACTGTAGGAGGAGTTGTCCGGCCAAGCATGTTTGGTCAAATCAGGGGCCATAACTCAAAAAGTATCCGTACCATTTTCGTGAAATTTGCGTCTTACACATCTATGTGTCCTTATGCACACTTGTGCCAAGTATGAAACAAATTGGACAGTGAATGTAGGACAAGTTGTCTGGACAACTACTTTTTTCATCAAATCAGGGGCCATAACTCAAAAAGCATCAGTCCGAAATTCGTGAAATTTGCGGCTCACGCATAATATTTTCATTATACATTTCAACATGAAAACTTGTGCCAATTATGAAGCGAATCAGTCAATAAGTGTAGGAGGAGTTGTCCAGACAAAGCTTCGGTGACAGACCTACCAACAAACTATCCAACCAACCAACCACTGGACCAACAGGCTGTTTCCAGTATACCCCCCCCCCAAATAGTGTGTGGGAATGGGTAACAGATAAGAGAAGCTATTGAAGGATAGCATGGATCTTGTCGGATTGTGTATAAAAAGACAGATCTGGATCCATGTTGGTCTCAAATAAACCTTTTACCCAGATCCTGACTTATGAATATATATTTTACAAATAGGCTAACGTGCATCATAGAAACTTAAATCATAGTACTTGGATATAAAGAGAAGGGAAGAAAATACAAATGAACTACACTTAAAGACACTTCTAACGCAACACTTACATATTTCATCATAATTAAATGAATAATGCAGTGTATATTATGAAATTTTCAGCAAATTTTAATCAACTATGTTTACATGTTTTCTGTAAATTTCATTAAAATCGATTGATCAGAACATAAAAATATTTAGATTTTTCACTAAGACTCAAATATGAAAAGTCACAAAACCCCAGGACATTGCAGAATTCATTAGCATCAAAGCAGCGTCACCAAATCATGCTCATATCTCGAACCGTTGCTTCTTAAGAGTTGATAACATGCTTTCACGTGCGAAGCATTACTAGAATTAAGGTGCACCTATTTTGTTTAAGAAATAATGTTTTGTACGTGTTAGCATGGCACAAAAATCATCAAATTTGTTACCAGACCAGTTTTTCGCCTTTTTGCTTGAAAAAATTGTTAACAACTGGAACAGGAACTTAAAAGGAACGATCGAGTCAAGAATTATCCCGCAAAGATTCATAATCAATTATGCTTTATCAATGAGAAGGGGGTGTCTGACCTTCATTTAGATCCAAAACGGATACACAAAATGTCATAAACTTTACTGCTGTTACATGAGTAACATGAATTTACGTGATCAGCTTGCACGGCTTTTTTGCGACTTTTTGTTTTCTGGTCATGTTAGCCTATATGAACTGCAAATTTAATCATTTCTACCCAATTTTTCTGTATGAAAATTACAGATATTAAGCAATTGCAAATGAATTAAATTTGTTGAAAATTTGATGAAAAAATGGTTCATCAAATTTCAAGTTATTACCAAAAAGCTAATTGTTGCGTTAGAAGTGTCTTTAGGTGTAGGCCTATACATGGTTTATTAGGCCGACATGGGTGTTGAGCGGAGGGAAGAAATTGCTGATTTCCAGCAGTTATTACACTTCTCACAATGTTCTCCCTGGATATTACTACCTTTATGCTGTGGCCTGGTCTCGTACGTGAAGATGTTAATTACTTTGGCTATTGTCCGTTTATCTTAGCCTATAATGTGCTGGTTGACCTCTTTTCTCCGACGCCGACGAGTCCTGGTTTTTGAGTCCCTGGAGGGAATTGTCTTGGAAAATATATGGGGAATTGAAGGGATTCTATCTATCTATCTCTCTATCTTCTTATCCTGCTTCACACCCTCACGGGTAACTTTGAGCAGCTGCGCGTCTGTGCCAAGTTAAAAGAGTAAGAAAGTTAAGAAAATAAATACAATGATGATGATAATGGATGAATTGGTTAAAAGAATAGTGAAAAGATAAAATGATAAAAACACAGGCGCAGTGCTTAAGGCCTTTCGTGAGAGACGGTGCTGACAAGGGATCTGGACTGGTTCAGGTCCCCTGCCAGCACAACATCCGGTGACAGCGCATTCCACTGTACAATTGTGATAGGGAAGAACGAGTACTTGTAAAGGTCGACTCCAGTGTGTATCTGTCTATAGCTGGCTGGGTGTCCATGTCTAGATGTGCGAGGGTTACCATGTATGTACACTGGCATAGGAACAGCTACCAGCCCATGCACAATGCGATAAAACATGCACAGGCGGGTATCTGCTCTCCTCTGTTCTAATGTTCTCCAGCCTAGCTTGTGCAACATTGTTGTGACGCTTGATTTTCTGGAGTAATCACACAAGGTCCAACGTGCCGCACGGCGTTGCACCATCTCGACTTTGTCGATATTGGACCTTGTGTGAGGATCCCAGACACTACCCGCATACTCAAGCTGGGGACGGACCAGGGTCTTACATGCACACTCTCTTATTCGTGGCGACTTACTCCTGATGTTCCGTTTAAGGAAACCAAGTGTCCGGTTTGCTGTTGAAGTAATACGGTCGACATGCGTGTTCCATGAGAGGCTGCCAGATATGTCCACACCTAGATATCGAGCACTACTGACGGTCTCTAGTGTCTGTCCGTGTAGTGTATATGTAGTCGGAAGTGGGACTCTTGACTTGGTGACTTTAATTACCTGGCATTTGGAAGGGTTGAAGCTCATGTCCCACATTACTGACCATTCCTGTAGCTTGTCCAAGTCAGTCTGCAAAGTGGCACCGTCTTTGTCCTTGTCTGTAATTGTCAAGTATGCAGCAGTGTCGTCTGCGAAAAGTCTAACCTGTGAGGTTATGCTGTCCGGTAGGTTATTGATATATACCAGGAACAGGATCGGTCCGAGGACCGATCCCTGGGGGACCCCAGATGTCACTGGTATAGTATCGGAGCTCTCCCCGTCCAACACCACCGTCTGCGTCCGACCACCAAGGAATGCCCGAATCCAGGATAGGACAGGACCTCGGACACCATAGGTATGCAGCTTGTACAGCAGCTTCTCATGGGACACCATGTCGAAGGCCTTGCTATAGTCTAGAAGGATTAAGTCAGTTTGTTTACCTTTGCTGGCAGCTCTAGCAAGGTCCTCCACTAGCATCAGAAGTTGTGTTTCAGTAGACCTTTTTTCCCTGAATCCATGTTGCAGATCGTATAGCAGGTTATTTTTGTCAAGGAACCTGACAAGAGTGGACGCAACTATATGCTCCATGAGCTTGCACACTATACAAGTCAGGGATATCGGGCGATAGTTCGCTGCAACAGACTTGTCTCCTTTCTTGTACAGTGGGGTAACATTAGCTGATGTCCAATCGTCAGGTACCTGGCCAGTTTTCAAGGAGACTGTGAAAATTACCCGAAGAATGGGTGCTATTTGTTCATGCAGCTCTTTAAGCACTAGTGGCTTAATCTTGTCTGGTCCAGCAGCTTTGTCAGGCTTGAGTTGTTTAAGTAATTTATCTATACCGTTCGTAGAAATGTCGAGATCGGAGAGGATGTCTTCCCTTGGATTGTCCGTCATTTGTTCGTCAGTTTTGTCGTTTGCCTTCATCTGGCATAATTGCGCTAGACTAATTAGTGGTAATTTTGGGGTGAAGACAGACTGGAACTGCTTGTTTAAGACATTTGCTTTTTCTTTTGTGTACGAAACCAGATTGCCATTGGATAGGAGGGGGGCAATTCCTTGATTATCTTGCCTACAGTGTTTTAAAAAGGAGAAGAGTTTTTTCGAGTTAACCGTTTTTGACAATGAACTGTTATCTTGACCTGCGCCAATTATGCCATCTAAATTTCTGATGATCAGCATTTTTTTTCTTTTCCCCTCATATTTTTGACTATTGTCGTCATATTCTTCCTTTGCAAATATCAATCGTTTCGTCATCTGTAGCATCTCTTGGGTTAGAGCAGTCTAAAATGCTGTCATCTGGGAAGGGGTTAGCCAGGATTTGTCAATTAAATTGTATTTCTATCCTGTACTGTACTTCACATGCCATTTTATGTTTGTTTATATTTGTTTCATGTTCCTTTTTAACTCCTATGCCCGCAATGGGCCTGGAGTAAATAAAAACTTGTTGTTGAAAAACTTGTTGTTGGAATGCCGCTTACCAGCATTTATTTTCTTTTGTCCCAAAGAAAGTTTCTCCAAGCATTTCCCCTTTTAGATCTAGAGACGCCAAAGCCAGGTCTATTTTGGTAAAAGGTTTAAGTAATTTAGAAATTTATTAACATTATTGCTCCCAAATATGACGTTTACAAATACATCAAAAACGAAAAGTGTCGCGACTCCGCAAAATAAACACTGTGAACTTTTCCCGGATGTCAAAAAGCTAACGGTTTTTGGTTGGGAAATATCCGTCTCCACTGTCAACACGTTTCATCATCAAAACACAGATTGCACGTCATTGCTCTGTAGTAAGTATATATAAACATGAATCAATCTATTTGATTGAAATTGTTTATTGGTGATTCGCTCAGAAATAACAAGATTTGTAGGTTATTGCGTCTTGATTTAATTGTAAACTCATTCGTACCCTGTAATGCTCGTACTTTCAGGCTAAGAATTATACTTGCGTGGTATTTCTCCGATAAAAACTTTTAAGATTGACCCAAGTATAAGGGTTTAAATGCTTTAAGCTAAAAAGTACTAATTTTGAACTGATAATTGTAGTTCATCGTCGGCGATCAGTATGGTTATAGTATCCGTGGGGTTGCCCTATCGGGAAATTTTACCAAAATGTTTTTTTCCTTGCATAAAACCGAGTCTGACATCCACTAACGTCTATAAATCTTTTAACTTCAGATCTTTAAATCTTTCAAATGTTATGCCCTAAGAGCAAATTTTCATTGCAGGTTAGATATTAATAAAGATGGCTCAGCGTAAAGGGACAGCAAAGTTGACAGAGCTCCTGTCCATAGAGGAACAGATGCAGAAGAAATGGGACACTGAAAGAACATTCGAGTTGGATGCTCCCAAGCCTGGGACTGAGGAAGCAAAGTAGGTTTATATAGGGTTAATTCACGTTTTTGAGGTTGTTAACATTCTCAGAGGCCCAAAAAATGCGTTATCGCCTGAGACCGAAGGTCTCGGCCGAAAATCCCATGTTTTCTTTCTGTCAGAAATTTGTTAGTTGTTGTTGTTGTAAGCCTAAGTTGTTGTTGTATTAGAATGGATTTCGAGATAGATTGTAGACTAGAAGGTTTAAATTTTATTACTTTAGTATTCCATAAAGTCTGTTGACTTGAGAATGACTAGCATTTAATAAGCACCATACAAGATATTACAAAATGTTTACTTTTTCTTTGGACTCCTAAATTTTCAACTGGAATCCAAAGGTTCTTGGGATGAGAGTCCAGCAGACTCCTTGATTGGGAAAGTTAGTGTCTAACCCTGATATAGATCTATGAATAATTGAAATCTTGTATATTATGATTTCAGTTAGTAGAGGATGGGCAAACACCATGATCTTTACAGCTTTACGGATAAGAAGGAGTAAAACTTTTTTTGATAAAAGAGAAAATACAGTCGACACTCTTTGTGTCGAAGTCAGAAGGGCCGTCAAATTATTTCGACATATCCGGAGTTCGACTCATGAATCCGATTTTGTTCAATTACGAATCAATGCCATTTGACCATTTTTGTTGCTCATTAAATGCGTTCAAAATTGAAATATACTGTATAGCACTTTATTTCTGCGGGGTCCAAATTCTGCGGTTTTTCCAGAAATCAGGCGGGTTAAATTTCTGCGGAACATATTTCTGCGGTCTCTCATTTTTCAAAATCAAAGATTTTATTTCTGCGCCATCAAATCAGTTTTAGTCAGTAACAGACATTGTTTGAAAGACGATTCTTACCAAATATTCTAATTACTCTGTTAGGGTAAAGGGATAATCCCACTCATTTATCTATAAAGGCGTTATGGGAAACAATGCCGTATACAGATAGGTGTGAAAAGAAAGACGTGTCAAACTGTTACCAATCAGTCAAACTTGTTAAATTATTGTTTAGTGATCACGGCCGTTAAACTCTCATCTGAAGTGCATTTGCACTTCGCTCTAAATCAGTTGCGCCACTTCCGCTACTACAGTTGCGACCGTATTTTTGGAAATTTGAAGGTATGTAGTTGAACTTTCTTACCATTTTCAAACTATTAAGACAATATTTCTAAAAAAGCTCAATGCTATGTCATGTACAACTAAATTACGAATTCCCCGGTATAAATACTTTGTCTGTAGGGTTCAAATTCGCAGAGATTTCTTTGACAAAAGTCTAAAAATTCTCGCTCCAAAAATGGCGTCATTCACTGTCAATCCTATTTTTCATCATTCTACCCCTCTACACGAGTTTTCATGACACATAGGTACCAGAGTCGCAACGAATGTGACTATATGTGTGATATGTGTGATTTTAGACGCATGATTTACCTCAGAAAAGAAGTTATGTCCATTTTTATAGCTGCACTTCATTTGCGACACATGCACTGCGGTTGCATTATGTAATTATTAGGAATTCGGAGAATCATCCATCTATTCAAAGATTTCGACTAATTCTTAAAAGTTCCAGTCTAAAGTTAGAATTTCCAGTATATATTTTTGCACATGCGCAGTAAAAATTGAAGGCAAAGTAAATATTATGACAAAAAAAAACATATTTAATCCCTCAAATAATGTTATTTATCGTCTTGTTCAGGCAAAAAGGTAGCGTATTATGGTGTATTGTACTTTACTTTTAACGAACGATGTATAAGCCTGTCGGAATGCTAAACTTTAGCCTAAAGCTAATAAGTTGCCGGGAAACAGTAAAAGGTTGAATACGAAAGTGAAAGTAGACTAAACGGGTGTCACTTTGAACAGCTCTAGTCCTATATTTATAAGCCCTGACTTACGTTTTTTTAACATTTTGATTTTATCGCGTATGTCATACACCAGTCTAGGGAACAAATGGACTTCTCCAGAAATACTCCCCAATACATCATAGAGGTACATCATTGCCTATATAGACAGATCCACACTACTGCTAGTTACTATCAACATTCCTTTTATCCTGCATCAATAGTACTTTGGAACGGACTACCATCGGAACTTGTCCTTCTAAATGATCTTAACTCCTTCAAGTCAGGAGTCTGTAAGATCAATCACCTATCGCCCTAGCCAATACGCTGTTTTTAACCTCTTTTAACTTCACTTCCTCTTCACTAACAAAGCATCTTTTATCTTTTACCTTTTACCAATCCTCACTATTGCACCTTTTACTTATTTCTTTCTTTTATCTTAGCACTGACAGCGCAACTGCACAGAATACTCGTCAGAGGGTGATGCAGGATGAAAAGAAAGATAGATAGATAGAGGTTACCTGGCTCACAAACGAGCTGTATGACTGACTTGTACCGGAAACTGTACACGATAAAATCAAAATGTTAAAAAACGTATGTTAAGGCTTATAAATAGGACTACTTCAGCTCTACTACTCTCTACAGTTGCGACCATATTTTTGAACATCATAAGTCTAAAGCATGTATTTGATAGATATTGAACACTGAAGATTTTCTTCGCAACATTATAATTGTCAGATCTCTTGGTTGGGTTAGTCTTTCTATTATTTAATGTCAACACTCTCAATTATTGATCATTACAACATGCAAGTTTATACCCTTAACCTATATTTCCGTTCATCTTAACCCATCACCACCCATTGACTTTTTTTGACTCCCTAGAATATAAACGCCTTTTGAAAACATTATGGAAAATGAAGAAATTGCTTGTGACAAGCAATTTCTTCATTTTCCACAATGTTTCCTACCCAAAAAGACAAAATATTTAAATTGGACCTTCAGAAAAATAAGAAAAGAAAAGCAAATTTTTATTTCATTAGAAACATTGTTTTTCCGTTTTTGTTTTTGTTTTCATTCAAATTGCCTGTTTTTATGGCCCCCGATAGGGAGGCATCATAAATTTGACTTGTCCGTCCGTTGGTCCATCAGTCTGTCTGTCCGTCATTCCGTTCAAAAATTTAACATTTGCCATAACTTCCTTATTATCTACACATTCGCTTCATATTTGAGCACAACATTCCTTGGCACATTACCTATCTGTAGGCACATAGTTTGATGACCTTGACCCCGGGCTGACCTTGACCTTTTGACGATCAAAGCGGTGTCGGGGGCATTGTCATCTTACAGTGACAGCACTTGTTACCAATTTCGTTGGCTAAACTGTTAACATTGAAATGTAAATTACTAAACATTCTGCCTCCTCCTGACATGATGATGTCACCAGGTCACATGCGCTGTACTGAAGGATTTTGTTTTGTGGACAGAGTTATAGGAAAGAACATAAATATAGGAAATGTGGATAAAGATAAGGAGATACAAGTCGGTATGTCTAGCAAATCCAGTGAACTTTCGCTAGGGATATCAGGGTTTTTACTCCCAACTTGAATTTTGTACTCTCAATTTTTGCAAGTAGCCTTCTATGTTCAGTGTTTTTTCTCCTTTGAACCGGTCAGTAAAAAGGACCCTTCCCAATGACAAAAAGGGCCATTTTCCCAAAACCTGGAAAGAAAATTCCCAATACAAAAATTTTTCCTTGTTTTGTAGAAAAATTCTATCACTCCCTGTCATATGTTGATAAATAAATAAGAGAAAACCTGAAATTCACTTTGGTCTAGTAAATAAATACAGATAACTTAATTTTTGTTGCAATCTCTGACATTTCTTTTTCCTGATTTTTGAGAAAACGACACATGCCATGTTTGTTACCCCTTAATTGTCCAACATACTTTTATATAGCAGGGTTTTACCCAACATTTGAGAAGAGGCCTTAGCCTGTTCATTTTGGGAAATTTTAGCTTGCTCTTGTGAGCAGTTGGGGAACACATTTTAGTAATAAAATAAGAATTAAGTACAATTTCAATATGTGTACATATGTTATAGTGCTTTATTAAGGAATAACTATTTAGAAGTCATATCATTGAGAAAAGTAGCAGAAAAGAAGAAATTGTTGATAAAATACAGATGTAAGCACTAGTTTTGGGAAATTTTTCTGCCACCATTGGGAAAAAATCAGCCTTTTTCAATTGACCAAACGCCAAAAGATAGATCGCTCCGCCCAATGCAAAATCTAATTTACAAACAATGGGGTTGTGTGCATTTTCCTGATCGATCATTGGGTTATCGTTTGTTTTGATTGTCAGCTGATAGATCGATGCGATATCACGTAAATTTTAACCCCTTTCCCAAACAAAACAATTTTAGGGTTGTCCAATTCGAAAGCTGGTGCAGACGACAAAATAGGTGTCACTGAAAGTAGAATTTGTGAAGATTTTTGTACACAAAACATTGAGAGATTGATTATCAGCATTTTCTTCTTTTGTCTCAATGTTTTCCCAAGCCATTTCTAATAGGGTCGTCAAAACCAGGTCTTGATGGGGAGAGGGTTAAGACAAACAACGAGGTTGTGTGCAAATTTCCTGATCGTTCATTGGCTTATCGATGATTTTGATTGACAAACGGCGTTTGGTCAATTGGGAAGTAGCCCTTTTTAGGCCTCTTTTAAAGAAAATGAAAAAGCCCTGTATAAATTAATGTTGTGGTTTCCATTTGAGCTTCTTTCTTCAAAGGGATTTTAAAGCTCCAAAAGTTAATTACATAAATAAAATAGTGGAAGTATTTCTCCCAAAAGGCGAAAACAGTAAATTCAGTATTCCTATCTTTTCTCCTATTTAGTTTAAGCTTTTTTATGCACAATTTGTGTACCAAAATTGAATTAAAACATTCACAATTGTGTTGAATGTACACTAGCTTCAGTCTCACATGTTAAAAGAAAATAAAGTTTAAATATAATTATCCTGTCTAGTTGTGCTTTTTTCTGGACAAGTACAGTTTGCTTTCCAACAAGTAGAAAATTGAGTTCAACTTGTCCACAGACAAGCGGGAAAAAAATATATTTTGGCACCCCTGATTTCAAGTGATTGAAATTTAAAAAAAAGATGTTCTTTTGATGCAGAAACCTTTGTTGAAAATAAAGAAATTGCTTGCGTTAAGCAATTTCTTCATTTCCCACAATGCTTTCCAAAGCCTTTATCTTTTTGGGGGTTATAGAGAGTCATTGTGTGGGAATGAGTTAAAGCTGCTGCAGACAACAAAACCGATGTTGATAAAGATAGGATTTGTGCACAATACAGCATAGAAAATATTGAGACTAGAGAAGAAAATGCTGAAGATCAGCATTTTCTTCTTTTGCCTCAATGTTTTACAAGTATATTCTATTAGAAGCGTTAAAATCTGGTCTTGTGTTGGAAAGGTTTGGGAGACAAATGACTTCCTTACAACGTCAGAAAGGACATTTACCGAGTCACGGTTGGAAACACTACATTCAGTTTTGAATGTGTTAAAAGGTTGAAATTGTTTAGGGAAGATAATTAGATTAAATCATTAAAAAGGGAGAAATACAAGTAATGATTCCAACTTGCACCTTTGTTCACACAGAAAGAAAATTATATTACTAATTGATAAAATGTTAATGGCATAAACATGTAAAAACGATAGGGAATTGGCATAGGTCCCTAAATTATGACCGTCTAAAATTTAACAACAAATTTAACATGCAATGATCTCATTTTTAGCTCCACTGGCCGAAGGCCATCAGGGCTTATGTCATGGCCCTGTGTCTGTCATGCATGTGTCCATGTGTGTGTCCCTGTGTTCGTCTGAACTTTTACTTTAAACATCTTCTCCAAAACCAATTTCAACCAATTTTCCCAGGAATCATCCTTGCATAAACTTCTTTCAAATTCCTTCAAAGAATTTGATTCCATGCATAACTCTGGTTGCCATGGCAACAGATATTAAATTTTAGGAAAACTTTAAAAATCATCTTCTCCCAAATTGCCCATTGGATTTCATTGTAATATAGCAGCTTTGAAATTGGAGCACCCTGAAATTTTGTCGTTTGGGAAGGGGTTAACCCATTCCCAAACAGCAAAATTTTGCGCTGTTCCAAATTCAAAGGTCATACAGATGGCAATTGCAAAGTTTGAAAATTTACAATTTTTGGGCCCTTTGGGTAGAAAACTGTGGGAAATGGAGAAGTTGCTTGTGACAATTTCTTCACTTGTGACGAGCAATTTTTTTCATTTTATTCAATGTTTTCAAAGGCATTTATCTGAGGGTAGTCAAATTTTGAAAAGGCACCGATATTTTGGAATGGGCTGAAGTTGCTTTCTGTCAACAAGAACCTTTAAGAGAACAAGATGGATCGTGATCCCGCTTCTTTTTTATGAATTCTGATCTGGATCCATGTTGTCCTCAGATCCTGTCTTATTTATGTTATATAGACATTATTTGACAAACAAAATTTTAACCAGTGTATATCTCAAGACAAATGACCTGGCAGAGCTTCTCTGTAGATTAGCATGGGCTGCTCTGTCAGGTCATTTAACCTGAGTTATAACTTTTTCCTAAATGTAGGTGTCGGTAACATTATTAATGATTGAAATTGAAATACTGGCTGATGTCGGATAGCTCTGCTCAGTCGGTAGTTTATCAGGAGGGGAAGCATTTATTTCCTAGTTATTCTCCTTTTCTCAAATTATATTTTATGATACATGTATTATGTTTTCATTTGACCCTTTCCCAAACTGAAGATCCCTAGAAGAATTCAACTTGAAAAGCATTCTGAGGAAAGATGAAACTGCTGATAATCATCAAATTCTTGTTATCCCTCAATATGTTCTTCATTTGTATGTTATAGTACACCATACACATTTTCTGCTTAAAAAATGAATTATTTTGCTCTCAAATTTGAACAGTATTAAAGTTTACAGTATGGGAAAGACTTAATTTATCTAAAACTGCTCTCAATATGGAACGGCCTGTTTATCTTTTGACATATACTGTTTAGTACATGTATTTGTTTAAAAGTATTCTGACTTCTTTTTTTCACAGAATACAGATAGATTATCCTGTAGACAAACAGATTATAAACACATGACACTCAAGATAGTATCAGATGATAATGGAATGTCCACATTGTCCAGTGAAAGTGATCTTGCTCCACAAAGTTCAACTTGTCCGGATCTGGGAGAGTACAGTCTATTCCGCCTCATTCCAAAGTTGGACCACTAACAGATGAAGATATGCAGTGACAATATAATGCTCAATGTATTATCGTAATAATGGCTATTATTTCAAAGAAAGCTTTTTGACCATTACCAAACAACAAAATTTTAGACTGGTCCAAATTCAAAGATGTGACAGACGAAAATTTCAACTGAAATCAATTTAAATTGTTTTAATCATTTTGGGTAGAAAACTTTGTGGGAAAAGAAAAATTTGCTTGTCACAAGCAATTCCTTCATTTTCCACAATGTTTTTCAAAGCCATCATCTTGTAGGGAGTCAAAAAGAGCCATGGTGTGGTAATGGGTTAAAGCATTGAAGAAAAATTGTTGTTTGGAAAAGGAATAAATAAATGTGACCAAATCTGGGAAATGACTGACCGGCAAAATATTGTGATAAAATAAGAAAATGCTGAGAATTAGTAATTTCTCCCTTTCCCTCAATATTTTCCAAACGCAACTCTAACATGCTTTCTTTTTTTGGAACTAATTGTTTTGTTATCTGCATTTTCTTTGAAATTTGACAGGCCAGCCGCCTAAAACTTTGACATTCGAGAATGTTCTACTGTAGGGCAGGTTTAAAAAAAATGTGACCAAAGTGTGACATTTAAAGTTTAAGAATAACAGCTATTTTTACAGAATATCATCCAGATTTCTTAATTAGGATGCCTAAAAACTATTCTAAATGGTTAAGCAGTGTCCAAATTATATTTAGAATTCGTGTTCACTAACTTTTAGCTAAAATTGTGTGCACAATCTTGCAAAATGACAACAAAAAAGCGTTTCACTCCTGACAGCATATATATTGCACAATATGAGAAATTGTAACCCATGAATCACTAAATAGTAGCGTGCAGAATGTCCACAAGGTTGATGGCTTCGTAAAATAGTTTGAGTGGTAGATTTCTGGCTGAATAGACAAAAATGAGAATACTTTTTAAAAAATAAAAGTGTTTCACTCCTGACATAAAATTTAGAGGGTTGTTGTATAAATCAGGCTCCACATCCTAAACCAGTGAAGATAAGATGAAAAGGTATTTTTAAGATGATGATGCACATGTTGTTTTATGAATTACAATTGCTTATTGTAGAATCCTGTCACTATCTTTTATTTACCATAGCTTAAAAATCTGGTCAAAGTGTTAAGTGTCACACAAAAAGCGTTTCACTCCTGACATTTTTGACATGTTTAAATGACATATCTTTTTTATTTGTGAAGCAATTTTCTTTAAACTTGGTACCCAGTATAAACACACAATAACACATCTTTTTAGCTTTGATTGGGTAGAATATGTTTCTCTGTAAAAGCCGAGGCATGTAAAAAGTGAACGGTCACATTTTTTTTAAACTTGCCCTGTAGCGTATATTTGGTGAGGAGTATTGAACACTACAAAGTATATAAATTTTTATTAATTTATTTTGAAAATAATCCTCATTATACAAGATAATTATGACAACAACAATGAACTCTTCTCTTCCAGGAAAATCCCCATATTTATCCGGAGAACTGTTGGCACTGTAGTGTTACTTCCTGAAATGATACAAATGATCAATTTTTAGTTTCATTCAGTTTAATTTAATTTGCCCCTTTCCAAATAACAAAGTTTTTGTTTGGACTGTGGACCAATTTTGAAGGAGTTGCAGACATGAAAAAGTATTGTTGATAAAGGTTAGATTTGTCTACCATAAAAAAATAGGCAAAAGGAGAAAATGCTGATCAGTATTTTCTCCATTTGTTTCAGTATTTTTCAAGGATCTTGGTATTCAGGACGTTATAAGCTTGGGCCCATATTATCAACATTCTTGCGACTAAGTTGTAGGGGAAAATTATGTTAAATTTGTCTCAAAAACTAGTTAAACACAACTGCTGCCTTTTCGTTTTCTTTATAATCCTAGACCCTGTTGCAAAATGCTATGGGGAAGAAATCTTAACCAACTCATTTGCAAAGACTGTAACACCCAGTTATAAGAAGCCAGGGAAACATTGAGATAAAAGAACAAAGTGCTGATGACCAGCATTTTCTTCTTTTTCCTCAATATTTTCTGTGCTACATTATAAACAAACTCTATCAACATCCATTGTGTTTGTAGCAGTTAGTTTCAAATTATAACAGTCACAGTTTTGACCATTTTCACTCAAGGCTTTTATTCTTTAATCATGTCTGTGTGGCTCAGATTGGATGTAGCAACATGTAAATGAGCCGGGATCTGGAAAATGGGCCATTATAGCATTTGAGAACAACATGGATCCAGATCAGCCTGCATATACAAATGTAGTAACACACAGTCTGATTTAGATCCATGTCATTCTCTGGTGGGTTTGCCATGCCTTGTAACAACTATCACTATTACGTTTGAATAATACTAGTATACATGTGTGGGAAAGCAGCTGGGGTCAGAAAGGCTGTTGTGGTTGTTCTGGTGAGAGAAATGACAGGAATCCATGGTTATGTGCTCCAGCTGCAGCAATATGGGACTAGCAGTAGAAAGAGGCGTTGAACCCCATTGAATCAATCAATTAAATGTCAGAGAGGACATTGGCCATTTTAGCATTCAGACAAGTGCATAATTACAACTTGGATTAACTCTAGGATTTCCCAAACAACCTGAGATTTTTTATATCATACAAGGAAAGCTTTTGAAAACATAGAGGCAAAAGAAGAAAATGCTGAGCCTGACCCTTATTGACCCTTTCCCAAACAAGACCTTGTTTTGACGTCTCTAGTAGAAAATGCTTGGGAAGACATTGAGACAAAAGAAGAAACTGCTGATAACCAGCAGTTTCTCCTTTTGTCTCAATATTTTCTCTGTCATATTTCACACAAATTCTTTCTTTAATAACTTCCATTTTGTCATTTGTGGCAGTTTTTGAAGTGGATCACCCTAGAATTTTAGCGTTTTGGAAAGGGTTAATATTCATTAGCCCTTTCAAAGACTATGATAAAATGGTAAATTGGACTGATCCAATTTGAAAGGAGTTGCAAACGACAATATGATTCATATCGGAATCAGAATTTGTAATTGTTGATGTACAGAAAACATTGAGTCAAGAGAATGAGAAATTGCTGATTATCAATGAAAATATTGAGGCAAAACGAAGAACTGCTGACTACCAGCATTTTTTTCTTTTGTCTTGATTGATTCGGTCGGCACAATCCCTTCAGCCAATCAAAAACGTCGTCAGTCATACAGCGCGCACCTGCACTCATTCGGTCGAGGTGAATGCTTCGGTCTTTTTCCCTAAAGCATTACCAACTTTCAGCATTAATATCTCGAGGACTACGCCCGATTATTAAAAATGCATTGGTAGTTAGAAAGTTTAAGTCACATTCTTTAAAAAAAAGAGTTTTGTTTATGAATTTTAACGATGGATTTTTGAAATATTCTGCCTCAAAAATGGTGTCCCGTAACGATAAAGACCGAGGTAGTACCCTCGATGAAAAAATGAAAGTGAGGCTATGACGTCATGCCGACTGATTCTATGTTTTCCAAGCCCTTGCTATGTCGTGACATCAAAACTTATGTCAGCTTGGGATAAGTTTAGATGATCTACACGATGCCTCTGAATCCCCACAGAACTTCGTTAATTTGGGAAAAGGTTTATTATGTTTCCCCATGGTGAGCCTCAAATCAGGCAAGTGTCAATGTGTGACGTCATAACTTTGTATTATACAATGTAGCCATATGACGTCACGGAAATCTAGAGGAGGGGTATCTTAAGGGAATGTAGATACATGTATTTAACGTCAGCGAGTTTTTCAACATTTTTTCCATTTCCATGCTCGTCTGCATAATATAATGAATGCATTGAGTTGGGGAGTTCAAACGGAACTGACTCGCAGCAGATTTTAAATAGAGATAATCCTCCGAATTCCTTATAATTACATAATGCAACTGCAGTGCATGTGTCGCAAATGAAGTGCAGCTATAAAAATGGACATTACTTCTTTTCTGAGGTAAATCATGCGTCTAAAATCACACATATCACACATATGGTCACATTCGTTGCGACTATGGTACCTATGTGTCATGAAAACTCGTGTAGAGGAGTAGAATGATGAAAAATAGGATTGACAGTGAATGACGCCATTTTTGGAGCGAGAATTTTTAGACTTTTGTCAAAGAAATCTCTGCGAATTTGAACCCTACAGACAAAGTATTTATACCGGGGAATTCGTAATTTAGTTGTACATGACATAGCATTGAGCTTTTTTTGAAATATTGTCTTAATAGTTTGAAAATGATAAGAAAGTTCAACTACATACCTTCAAATTTCCAAAAATACGGTCGCAACTGTAGTAGCGGAAGTGGCGCAACTGATTTAGAGCGAAGTGCAAATGCACTTCAGATGAGAGTTTAACGGCCGTGGTGATGAACTAAAATGTCTTATCTACACCTAAGTTAAAGCAGTAGTTAGATCTACACCATTTTTGAATAAGAAAGCACTCCATTGTTATGGTATTGTTTTTTTTTTCCATCGGGTGGTAACAGTTTAACTTGTCCCTGTACTGACTAAAATTACAGAATGACAACAAACCCTACATTCAGGATTAATATTCTGCGGATTTTATTTCTGCGGTGTCGTCCACGACTGCAGAAATAGCAGAAATAAAGTCCCCGCAGAAATAAAGTGCTATACGGTAGTAGGAAAAGGACAGAAATTGCTTGAAACGAGCAATTTCTATCCTTTTCCTACTAAATTTCAATGGACATATTTATTTCAAAATTATTTCATTTAACTTTCTGATTATCCATTGGTGAGGACGGGGCCAGATTTTCACTTTGACTTAAGCGGAAATTCGACTTATCCGATGTCGACATAACAAGCGTCCACTGTATGTTTAGTTGATTATCAAACTCTATGTTGTGGGTACTTATTGGAATTGTGACTGTTTTGTACCAATGAGTAACCCAGGAGAAACTGCTGGTTATCAGCAGTTTCTTCTTTTGTTTCAATACTTTCCCAAGCCTCTTCTATTGGGGACATCAAAACAAGGTCTTGTTTGGGAAAAGGGTTAATCAGTTGGTTTGCTATTATAACTTCAGAAAGGAGAAGATGATTGTGACATTTCCATATCCGTACATGAATGGACGCCTGCATCTGGGACATACATTCTGTCTGTCAAAATGTGAGGTAAGGAGGCTGTTATTGTATAGCAGCAGTGTTCTCCCCAGCATAATAAGCTGTATCACCCCACTACAGCTTCATGTAAATCACTATGATGCCCATACAGCTTCATAATTACCTCTACAGCTTAATTTCTTCAAAATGGTCACCAAATAATGACATTTAGGGGTATTTCATGTCAAAAACTGATAAATAACATATTCCTGTAAATTGAAATGAAGTAATTCTGTATAAAAAACATTATGGTAAAAGAAGAACTTGTTCAAATTGAGAAATTTCTTCTTTTTCCATTATGTTTAAACAGTTTTTATTCACAATTATTTGCATGAATCCAATGAGTTTCAAGGTTTACCAATTCTTATAACTTGCAACTATGGCTTCAGATTATTTTGCGGAGAACCCTGTAGCTGAACAAATTAAATCTACTCTCTAAATATTCATAAACAATGATACATGGTGCATTGGTAATGCGCCTGATACAGGGAAAAAACTGGCCGTTTTAACCTAAGGGACCAGAATAGCAAAATCCAATTGAAATTTTGAGCTAGTATAGCCTGTATTCCTTTATAGAGTCTTGTTTTTCGTAAGATAATTATCATAATGTCGTCTTAATTATTTTATTTGTATTAATTTATTGTTATGAACTTTTCAGTTTACGGTTGGATTCCAGCGTCTGAAAGGAAAGCGATGTTTGTTTCCATTTGGACTCCACTGTACCGGGATGCCTATAAAGGTATAGCAGGAAAATCAAATACCTTTACGACAAAATTGTGGAGTGGCCTAGTTTGAAAGCTCATGCAGATGACAAAATAAATATTCATAAAGATAGAAATTATGTAAAATAAGGCTAAGAAAATATTGAGGCAAAAGAAGAAAATGTTCTTTCTTTTCCGCAATGTTTTTCCTGAGCATTATCTATTGGAGATGTCAAAACTAGGTCTTGTTTCGGAAAGGGTTAAACCCACATACCAACACCTTTTAACGCCCCACAAGATAAAGGATTTGGAAGACATAGTTTGAAATGAAGACATTGCTTGTGACAAACAATTTCTTCGTTAAAGTTCGTTTCCCACAATGTTTTCTCAGAAATACCAGATAATGCAAAATTTTATTTACTGGAAATTGTTATCTGCACTATCACTGAATTTGGATAAGTCTACAAGTTCACACTCTGGTAATGGGTTAACTTAAAAATCAATTCATTTGAATAAACATATGACTGAAAAAAATAGAGCATTTACTTTATCGTTGGCTTATTACTGTATTCCTTATTGATATCTTAAAAGACTTTCATTGAATTGTGCAGAGCTACTGATAAGAGTAGCTAGTGGCTTTTTAAAATATGAAAATGTAATATTTCATTTGTAGTTCATCAAATCCCATGTTGTTGGTACTCATTGGAATTGTCTCACCAAGACTATTGAAATGAGTACACATAACATAGGGTTTAGATTAAAATTAACATTTTTAGAATGCTTCCTCCCCCTCTTATTTGTTGCTCTGTTACATGCTAAAAAACACATTCGAGATATGCTAAAAAATATTTCAGAAATAAAAATTCTTTGAATGTGCTTTGTTAAATGTGCTTTCAGTTAAACTGTTTTATTTCTGTATGTGCAGACAAATTGAAGAGAGTTAATCCATTGTCACACTGAGACACCTTTTGATACCCTACAAGGTAAAAGTTTTGGAAAACATCATGGAGAATGAAGCAATAGCTTGTGACAAGAAATTTCTTCATTTCCCACAATGTTTTCTATACAGAAAGACCAAAAGTTGTAAAATTTCAATCACATGGTAATGTTGTCTGCAACAGCTTTGAATTTAAACAAGTCTAAAATTTTGTCGTTTAGTAATGGGTAGAATTATTTTGTTTTAGGCATGTGCAGACAAATTGAAGAGAGAACTAGAAGAATTTGGTTTTCCCCCAGTGTTTCCTGTGGCTGGTGAGAAGGAGGAAGAGGAGGAAATAGTGAAAGAAATTGTAATCAAGGACAAGGCTAAAGGCAAGAAGGTCAGTCCTTTGATGATCAGGGTAGTACAGTGATAATTAATAGGTCTCTTTTTGATCCATTGCTGGGGAAGATATCCTTTTTGATATAAGTCCCCCATCAATAGTAAAATTAAGTGGGTGGAGCAGGGTTTTCCATGACGCACAAATTGCGCGCCATTCTCGCAATTTCAAAACAAATGACCCCGAATTTACCTGAGGGTCATTAATGACGCAAGTTTTAAAGTCCAAATTTTCTTACGATACTTGAGTCCTAAGGCATTTGTAAAATTCGACCCACAAAATTGGATAATGACCCCAAACTTTGAAGGCAAGGGGGTCAGAACGACCCCCAAATTCTTATGCACAGGGAAAACCCTGGTGGAGGAAGGGGAAAATGTGATTGGTAAGAGGAATACCAGGAATCCATGGTTAGATTTTCCAGCTACAACAATTTGATAGAAATACTGTTAAAGATGGCTTTAAACCCCATTTAATTATTCAATCATTGATGAATAAGCTTCTGAAAAAAATGAAAAAGGGATTAAGTCCTGTTTTTGATATGGGTTATTTTGTGTTAAATTAAAGTAACACTTGATTATGAAAAGATCTACACTTTTCCTTACCATAATATAAAATTATTTCAGAGTAAACTGAAGGCTAAGACAGGTGATATGACGTATCAGTGGCAGATCATGGAGGCTTTAGGTCTGAAGGATGATGAGATCAGAAAGTTTGCTGACCCGTACCATTGGTTGTACTACTTTCCTGAACATTGTAAATCTGATCTGCAGAAAATGGGGCTGAAGGTAATATTTTGTAGGACTGATCATGGAAAGATATTAAACCCTTTAAGGTACATGAAAAAAGGGGGATTGTTTGCAAATGCTTTTGAGTTATTTAGCTGCATTTCAACAAAAACCTTGTAACTGCAGCTTAAAACAAGCTGCAGTTACAAGGTTTCTGTAGAAAAGCGACAATTTGCTATGAAAACGAAGGATGATGAGATCAGAAAGTTTGCTGATCCTTTCATAAGTTGTACTATTTTCCTGAACATTGTAAATCTGATCTGCAGAAAATGGGACTGAAGGTATGAAATCTATTCATTTCTGAGGAAGCGATTTTATATTGTCCTAGATTTGGTGATGTTTCAAGTTACAAAATACCATGGTACATTAGGCAGGAATTTGTTTTGCATACCACTGAGAGCGTTAAGGTAGTCTACCCCTACTGAGGTTCGTGCGACGTCAGAATTATTCAGGCGACATTGAAAACATGCGGTGGAACTTTCCATCGGCGAATGTTTATGACCACGCCCAAATAAGTTTGGATACATAACCATGTGGCTCGAAAAAAATCTGATATTCTATGAATCTCAAAAGGTATTCTACCTTAAAACAAAGAAGAAAATGCTTAATGTTATTCAGAGTTTAAATGTGAAGTGATAGATCTGTCTGTCCTCTTGTCTGTCCATCTGAAGTAAATTCTTGTAAGCCCAACATGTACATTTCAAACTTGAAGCTGTGTATCTCTATGACTTGTTGAAGCAAGCGGCCATTTATGTTTTGAAAGTTTTATTGAATTACTAATCATGATCTGTCCTTGCAATAATGCCCTTTTTCTCTGAAAAGCTCCTTTGGTCAACTTTTATTTCAAATTCCATTACCCTCTTATTTGAAGAGACATTTCACATTTATTTCATTTTTTATAAGTATGTCTTGATGCAAATATTGTTTATTCTAATGCGTAGAAATACTATCAGTTTTTAGCTCACCTGAGCACGAAGTGCTCGAGGTGAGTTATTGTGGTCACTTTTTGTCTGGCGTCCGGCTGTCTGTCCGTCAACATTTGGGGTGTTTACACTAGCATCCACAAAAGTTAGGCAATCTTGATCAAACTTGGTCAAAACAAGTAGGATCATAAGTTCTCGGACAAGTTTGATTATGGGCCTGATCGGACCAGAAAGTGCCGAGTTATCTGCCCTTGAATGTAAAAAAAATGCTGTTTTTAAGTTTGTTTACACTCTAGCATCTACAATTATTTATCAATCAAGACAAAACTTGGACATAATGTTGGAGACCATAAGATCTAGGATGAGTTCGATTTTCAGTCTGATCTGATCAGAAAGATGAGAGTTATGTACCCTTGAATTGTGCAAAATTGCCATTTTTGGCTGTTTTCAACCTTGTTCACACTCTAGAATCTACAATTATTAACAAATCAAGACAAAACTTGGATAACATGTTGGGGAGCATAAGATCTTGGATGAGTTTCATTTTCAGTCTGATCTGATAAGAAAGTCGAGAGTTATGTGCCCTTGAATTTGACAAAATGGCTGTTTTCGACCTTGTTTACTCTCTAGAATCTACAATTATTAATCAATCATGACAAAACGTGGACACAATGTTGGGGAGCACAAGATCTTGGATGAGTATGATTTTCAGTCTGATGTGATCAGAAAGTCAAGAGTTAAGTTCCCTTGAATTTGATAAAATTGTCGTTTTTGACTGTTTTCAACCTTGTTTACACTCTAGAATCTACAATTATTGACCAATCAAGACAAATCTTGGACACAATGTTGGAGACCATGATATCTCAGATGAGTTTGATTTTTAGTCTGATTTGACCAGATTGACGAGAGCTATGTGCCCTTGAATTCGATAAAATTGCCATTTTTGGCTGTTTTCGACCTTGTTTACACTATAGAAATTGAATCTACAATTATTAATCAATCAAGACGAAACTTGGACACAATGTTGGAGACCATAAGATCTTGGATGAATTTGATTTTCAGTCTGATCTGACCAGAAGGACGAGAGTTATGTGCCCTTGAATTTGATAACATTGCCATTTTGGGCTGTTGTCAACCTTGTTTACACTCTAGAATCTACAATTATTAATAAATCAAGACAAATGTTGGACACAATGTTGGAGAATATTGGATCTCAGATGAGGTTAGATTTTCAGTGTAATCTGACCAGAAAGACGAGAGTTATGTGCCCTTGAATTTGATTTTCACAACGTTATTGACCATAAGTTCATATTCAGTCTCAAAGTCATAAATATCGATTGAATTGAACATAAGTGTTGCTCATATCATTTTGGTTCAGGTGAGCGATATAGGACCATGATGGTCCTCTTAGGACCATGATGGTCCTCTTGTTTATACGCCCGAAGGGTCGTATTATGTTATGACCCTGGTCGTCAGTCTGTCCGTCCGTTCGTCCGTTAGCAATTTCTTGTGTGCGCAACTCCTCCTACAGTTTTGATCGGAATTTGATCAAATTGCCACAATGAATCTCCATGGTCTCTAGTTGTGCACACCACTTACGGAATTCAGATAACTGTTTTCGTTCTTCTGTTTTCGAATTATCTGCCTTTTAATTTAAGGAAAAATGCCCATTTTTAGCTCCACTGGCCTTCAGACCAGCGGGCTATTGTCATGGCGTTGTGTCCGTCGTGCGTGCGTGCGTCCGGTCGTCAACTTTTTCTTTAAAAATCTTCTCCTCAGAAACTACTTAATTGATTTCAATCAAACTTCACAGGAATGATCCTTAGGTGGTCCTTTATCAGATTCCTTCAATTAATTCTGATTGAACCATAAGGTCTGGAGTTATCTGCCCTTGAATTAAAAAATGGCTGTTTTCACTTGTTTTCACTCTAGCCACTACAAATATTGATCAATCAAAACAAAACTTGGTCAGAATGTTGGTGCTGATAAGATCTTGCCTGAGTGCAATTTTCAGCTTGATCTGAATATTACGTCTTGAGTTATGTGCCCTTGAAATTGGCAAAACTACCATTTTTGACCTTATTTTTACTCAAACAACCATAAATATCCACCAATCAACATAAAACTTTCACATTATCTTACTGGCCATAAGATCTTGTGTTGGTGTAATTTTCAGCTTCATATGAATCTTAAATCATGATTTATCTGCCCTTGAATTTGACAAAATTGTTGTTTTCGACTTTGATTTTATACTCTTTACACTAGGGATGGGAACGAGTACTCGATTACTCGAGTACTCGATCGAACGTCCGAGTATCGATTACCAATATCACTAATCGAGTAATCGGAAAGAAAAAATACTATCAGAAGAAAAATGAAAATTCGTTTCCAAAATCAAGTTGAAAATATCGATCGCTCTTTTCCAACACTGTACGGTGCAAAGGGTAGAGTATGTAACACCTGGTCGTCTGCCGATTATCTAACCCCTCAATATTGTCCTAATTTGCAATCAAGTGCCAACAACTTTTGTTCTCGCTGTCAAACAATGTCATAAAATTTCCCCCCCTTGACGCTCTTTACTCTGATTTCAGAGGTGCATTTTAATTGGACGTCCGTAAAATTTACCTTAGAGTTAATTGGTTAATGCAATATTCGATCAGTCGATTATTGGATTATTGTTAAAATTTCATTCTATTGCTATTTGTTTCTCGAAAAAGAAGCCTATCATTCCCGATTACACGCAAATAAATTCAAGAAAGTCTAACAATGCCTTCCTCTAAGTCTACATAGTGACTTGTGTATATCTCACAACATGCGTAGATATTACGAACGCTTTTCAGATAAATAACAACAACAAACTTGCGGATTTTTTTATTCTATTTTTCATGGAAAGATTTTGACACTTTCTCTAATTCTCACCACATATCTAACAATTGTCCATTTTTTTTTTCAAATAAAGTACGGATCCAATGTCATCTAAAGAGATATTTATACCGAAGATATGCTGGATAAATCGCTGATGAACATGCTGGAAAACACCGATACTATAACCAAAAGACGACGTTTCTATCCGAGTACTCGAGTACTCGATCGGAAGGGTGACCGAGTACTCGATTAGTAAAATTGGTACTCGTTACCATCCCTACTTTACACCCACAAATATTGAATAATCAGGTCAAAACTTAAACAAGATGTAGGTGAAGTTAGGATCTTGCTTTAGTGTGATTCTTAGCTATATAGGAATATAAAAATCATATGCCTTTCAATTTAACAAAATTGCTAATTGTGACTTTATTTTCACTCTAACAGCCAAACTCACTCTAATAAAGACTGTTGCAAAGCTTGGTAACTAATAGATCTTATATGAATGAATTTTAGCTTTCTAGTTACTTTGTAATTGCTTTAAGAGCAACACGTATTGAAAAATCTAGTGAAAACTTGTACTTGATATTACAAGAAATTCAGGTTTGACAGCCATTTGCATTATTTTTGGAAAAGGGTTTTTCCCAGAATCTATTTGTAGCTCAAAGTATATTTTTAGAAATATGAAATATTTTGGAGTAATCAATGTTCTGTTAATTCAGATCTGCTGGGAAGAAGGAAATTTTTAATTGCTTGTGACATCCTAAACTAGAATGTTCTCCCATTTCCTTTTACCCTTTCTCAAATGGCAAACATGTAATTTCACTTTCTTTGCTTCAAGAACCACACATTTTGAACAATCTAGTTTTGTTACTTTCTTTTAGCTCTATGAAACACAAGCATTGAACAATCTAATCAAAACTTAGATTAAATATTACATGAAATTCAGGCCTGTGGAGCGACTCAAGACCTTCAGGTCTTCTAGTCTCAAAAATGCCAATTTTCTCGTGTGTGCAACTCCTTCTCTTCCAACAAGAATTTAATCAAACTAGCCACAATGAATCTTTATGGTGTCTGTTTGTGAAAACAAAATTTTGAAAACATTTCATGTTTGAATTATCTGCCCTTGAATTGACAAAATGGCCAATTTTACTGACAAGCCCCTCTCGGGCATATATGCGCCGCTCTGCGAAGCTCTTGTTTAAGTTGTTATTTATAAGCGTAAAATATGCCTTTAAAGTTGAGACAGAAATGACAAATTCTATATAAATCTGAACTGTTGTTCACAACAATTTGTTTATATTTCAGCACAGAAGTACATATTTCTCGTAAACAGTTTAATATTTTGGCTCAAAATTTTCAGAATTTACATGAGAAAACATGCTCTTTCAGATAAGATAACATTTATGTAAAAAATATTGTGAAATGTCACTTTAATTTTTTCGTTGCCAAAGCGACACATAGGAAGACTGCCAATGTCGCCGATGGGCGACTTTCAAACAATAGCTTAATGAGGTCATTCAAGGTCAAGGGCAAGGTCATCTGATCAAACTGCCTGATTAAAAGTATGCTATTAGGCAAAACAATTTATGTGCAATGATTCCTGAAAGTTTCAGCTTAATATTATCAAACAAGGATTTCTTACTATTCTATAAACTGATAAGCCCTCTTATGAATTTTCCTAAATTTGGCACTGGAAATAGGACAAATTCAGGAAATTTGGCAGCGAAAGAGTTAAAGTTCTGATCCGTCACTCGGACGAATTAGATTTTCATTAATTCAGTGTTCTATAATTTCTTGTGATATCTGCTTTTTGTAGGTTGATTGGAGAAGAAGTTTCTTCACCACAGATGTAAATCCATACTATGACTCCTTCGTGAGATGGCAGTTTTGGCATCTGAAGTCTAGAGACAAGGTGAAATTTGGGAAAAGGTGAGGCTCCAAGTATCACATATTGCTGCTTTCAGCAAGAACCTCATATCTACAGCTTGTTTAAAGCTGTAGATAAGAGGTTATTGTTGAAAAGTAATGATATGCGGAATTATATTGCTTTTGGATTACTGTATAATATGTCACATAATTTGTATGATGTATTTCTAAGGTCAAGGTTTATATTATTGAAATATGAATAGGAATATTGATGGTAAACTAATACAGGAGAAGGAATTGGTCCTCAGGATTACACACTTTTAAAACTTAAAGGTGTTGACATTTTAACTGCCAAATGGACTAATTTATCAAAGCTAACAAGTTTGATTATATTGTCACTTTTCTTCAAAAATGTTGTAACTGCACCTTGACTTAAGCTGCAGTAACAAGGTTTCTGATGAAAAGCAGCGATATGACACATCTTTGTCTTTTCCACTTTCAGTTAATTTGTTCGATAAACTCCTGTAATGAAATCTTTATTTGTCTCAGAGTTTTCCCTTGACTTTTTCTAGAGGAGGTTTTTATGTCCCCTTGGTCTTCAAATTAGGGGGTCATTATATCCCATTGGTCTTCAAATTAGGGGGTCATACCTATTTTAACACTGTTTCATCATGTCCCACCTGGTAATTTTTAGAGGGTCATTTGAGTTAAAACTGCACCAAAACGCACAATTTTGTGCGCCAGGGAAAACCCTGTAAAAATTTTCTCTTTTGAGACAAATGAATATTTCATTGCTGGAGATTGTAACTCGTCAGAGGTACATTTGACTAAAATAATCATTTTATTAGACAATCTTTATCAATTTTGCAGGTACACCATTTACTCTCCAAAGGATGGTCAGCCATGTATGGACCATGATCGAAGCACGGGGGAGGGAGTTGGTCCTCAGGAATACACACTTATAAAACTGAAAGTATTGAAACCCTACCCACCAAAACTGGCTAAACTTTCCGACAAGGATATATACCTGGTCGCAGCTACACTGAGACCAGAGACAATGTACGGACAGACAAATTGCTGGCTACATCCAAACCTGCCGTATATAGCGTTTGAACTTGTGAGTGGGGAGGTGTTTGTTAGCACGAAGAGAGCTGCCAAGAATATGAGTTATCAGGGCTTCACGAAGGATGATGGAAAAGTGGATGTACTGGTTGAAATGGTTGGTCAGGTATGCTGAAATCTTTACTTTCTACTATAAGCTTTAGTACTAGTAGTAATAGGGTTTTATCAAATGACAAATTGATTTTGATACAGATAGACCGTGAATCAAAGAAGTCCTTGCATGAAAAAGAGGGAATGCTTAGCTCCATCAATTAAACAATATATGTAATTTTAAACTTTTCATGCAATGAGGAATTTAAAGTCATTAGTCCTTAATCTATTTCTAATTTATGCTTATGTGCCAGCGTAGTTGGTAATTGTTTCATTGCTTTATCTCATCAACAATCAAATGCTATGAAATGCCGTGTATAATGCAGTGATGTATAGAGAAATGTTGAACTATGATGCATGAATGTGACATGTAGATTATTGATCGTGTAGGTCAAAGGTCAAGATCAGAGGTGGATTGTTGCTTATGTGGTAAAGTGCTGGGGGAGAAAAATGTCTTCTCTTCAAGAATGATATTTTATTTTCATTCTGCAGGACATTATGGGTGTTGCCCTGTCTGGACCCCTGACAGTATATGACAAAATATACACTCTACCAATGTTGACCATCAATGTATGTGTGAAGGGGGGTGGAGAGGGGGGGGATGATATGAAAACATGTAGTGATGGCTCTATTTTATTGTGCAGGATATTATGGGTGTAGCCCTGTCTGGACCCCTGACAGTATATGACAAAATATACACTTTACCTATGTTGACCATCAAGGAGGGAAAAGGTGTGTATGTTTCTGACAAAGATTAAAATATTCTTGACTTGACGCTTTCCCAAATGGTAAAATTCTAGACTGTCCCAATTTAAAAGAGTTTCAGATATATAATAAGGGTATTCACTGAAAACCAACAAATTGTTGTAACATCTGAGAAACGGGATCTATATCTCTATTGTTCTTAAAGTCAAGCCTATTTCAACTTTGTCTAGAAAGTAGAAAATTGTTAGGCTAGCAAATGCTTGTATCATTAAGATTTCCTTACCAAATTTCCAAGTCTGGTTTTTAGCTCACCTGAGCTACATGCTCAAGGTGAGCTTTTGTGATCACCCTGTGTCCGTCGTGCGTTGGTCGTCGTCAACAATTGCTTTAAACATCTTCTCCTCCTCAACCGCTGGGCCAATTCTTTCCAAACTTGGCAGAAATGTTCCTTGGGTGACCCTTTTCAAAACTTGTTCGTGAATTTTTGATTCGTCAAAAAATGTGGGCGTGGCAGGGCGGGGCTTATCAGACTTAAAGAAATTATTAGGAAATTCTTCAAAAATCTTCTCCTCCTCAACCGTTATACCAATTCTTTCCAAACTTGGCAGAAATGTTTCTTGGGTGACCCTTTTCAAAACTTGTTCATGAAATTTTGATTCGTCAAAAGATGTGGGCGTGGCAGGGCGGGGCTTATCAGACTTAAAGAAATCATTAGGGAATTCTTCAAAAATCTTCTCCTCCTCAACCACTTGGCCAATTCTTTCCAAACTTGGAAGAAATGTTCCTTGAGTGACCCTTTTCAAAACTTGTTCGTGAATTTTTGATTCGTCAAAAATTGTGGGCGTGGCAGGGCGGGGCTTATCGGACTTAGAGAAATCATGTGAAAAATCTTTAAAAATCAAATATCAGGCCAATTTGAATCAAGCTTGGCAGAAATGTCCCTTGAGTGACTGTTTTCAACACATGCTCATGAATTTTTGATTGGGTGAAAATTGTGGGCAAGCCAGGGCGGGGCTTATCAGACTAAAAGAAATCGTAAGATAATTATTCAGAAATCTTCTTCTCCTCAACCATTAGGCAAATTCTTACCAAACTTGAAAGGAATGTTCCTTGTGTGACCCTTTTCAAAACTTGTTCGTGAATTTTTGATTTGTCAAAAATTGTGGGCGTGGCAGGGCGGGCTTATCAGACTAAAAGAAATCTTTAGGTAATTCTTCAAAAATCTTCTCCTCCTCAACCACTTGGCCAATTCTTTCCAAACTTGGCAGAAATGTTTATTGGGTGACCCTTTTCAAAACTTGTTCGTGAATTTTTGATTTGTCAAAAATTGTGGGCGTGGCAGGGCGGGGCTTATCAGGCTTAGAGAAATCATGTGAAAAATCTTTAAAAATCAATTATCAGGCCAATTTGAACCAAGCTTGGCAGAAATGTCCCTTGAGTGACTGTTTTCAACACATGCTCATGAATTTTTGATTCGTCAAAAATTGTGGGTGTGGCAGAGCGGGGCTTATCAGACTTCGAGAAATCGAAAGATAATTATTCAAAAATCTTCTCCTCCTTAACCACTGGGCTAATTATTACCAAACTTGAAAGGAATTTTCCTTGGGTGACCCTTTTCAAAACGTGTTCGTGAATTTTTGATTTGTCAAAAATTGTGGGCGTGGCAGGGCGAGGCTTATCGGACTAGGAAAAATCATGTGAAAAATCTTTTAAAATCAATTATTTGGCCAATTTGAACCAAACATAGCAGGAATGTCCCTTGAGAGACTGTATTCAACACATGTTCATGAATTTTTGATTGGGTGAAAAACATCGGCTTACAGGGTGGGGCTTACCAGACTTCAAGAAATCGTTAGTTAATTCTTCCAAAATCTTCTTCTCCTTAACCATCAGGCAATTCGTTACCAAACTTGGCAGAAATGATCATTGGGTGACTCGTTACAATATCTGTTCGAGAATTTTTTATTTGTCAAAAAAATGTGGTCTTGGCGGGGCAGTGCTTATTGGACTTAACAAATTCATGAGAAAATTCTTTAAAAAAGTAATTATAGGGCTAAGTAGAACCAAACCTTACTGGAATGTACCTTGAGTGACTGTCTTCAATACATGGTTGAGAATTTTTGATTAATTGAAAAAATGTGGGCATGGCAGGGTGGGGCTTGTTGATTTTTAGCTCACCTGAGCACGAAGTGCTCGAGGTGAGTTATTGTGGTCACTTTTTGTCCGGCGTCCGTCCGTCCGTCCGTCAACATTTGGGGTGTTTACACTCTAGCATCCACAAAAGTTACTCAATCTTGATCAAACTTGGCCAAAACAAGTACGATCATAAGTTCTCGAACAAGTTCGATTATGGGCCTGATCGGACCAGAAAGTGCGGAGTTATCTGCCCTTGAATGTCAAAAAATGCTGTTTTAAAGTTTGTTTACACTCTAGCATCTACAATTATTGATCAATCAAGACAAAACTTAGACATTATGTTGGAGACCATAAGATCTTGGATGAGGTCAATTTTCAGTCTGATCTGACCAGAAAGATGAGAGTTATGTGCCCTTGAATTGGGCAAAATTGCCACTTTTTTGCTGTATTCAAAAAAGAGTTAATCTAAGGGAAGGAACTCTGACACTACTTTACTTCAGTATAAGTAGAGTTATCTAGTTTGATAGAGGATATAAATAGATTCTAAGGGAAGGAACTCTGACACTACTTTACTTCAGTATAAGTAGAGTTATCTAGTTTGATAGAGGATATAAATAGATTTACACCCTTATTAACCCATTACCAAACAACAAAATTTTAGCCTAGTCCAAAATCATAGGTGTTGCAGACGACAAGTTCCATTGAACAAAATTTAACATTTTTTGGTCTTTCTTGGTAGAAAACATTGTGGGTAATGAAGAAATTGTTTGTCACAATGTTTTCCAAAGCCTTTATTTTGTGGGGCATCCAAAAGCACCAATGTGTGGGAAAGGGTCAATCAAGCCAAAACTTGGACACAATGTTGGGGACTTTAAGATCTCAGATGAGTTTGATTTTCAGTCTGATCTGACGAGAATGTTGAGAGTTATGTGCCCTTGAATTTGACAAAATTGTCATTTTTCGGCTGGTTTCGACCTTGTTTACATTCTAGAATCTACAATTATTGATCAATCTATACAAAACTTGGACACAATGTTGGGAACCATAAGATCTCATATGAGATTGATTTTCAGTCTGATCTGATCAGAAAGTCGAGCGTTTTGTGCCCTTGAAATTGACAAAATTGTTGTTTTCGGCTGTTTTCGACCTTGTTTATACTCTAGAATCTACAATTATTTATCAATCAAGACAAAACTTGGATACAATCAGGGCTACAGATAAGTGGAGGTGAAGACATACTAACATTGTTTTTTCGAATTCAAATCCTATGTTGTGGGTACTCATTTGAATCGTCTCGACGAGACTATACAAATGAGTACATGTACCTACAACATAGGGTTGGATGATCACTGACAGCATTATTGCAGTTTGAAAAGTCACCACCCCCTCTTATCTGGAGCCCTGTACAATGTTTGGCACCATAATTTAGATCTTGGATGAGTTAGATTTTCACAACCTTATTGACCATAAGTTCTTTTTCAGTCTTAAAGTAATAAATATTAATTGAATTGAACAAAAGTGTTGCTCATATCATTTAGGTTCAGGTGAGCGATATAGGACCATCATGGTCCTCTTGTTAAGATGAGTTATGTCCTTTTGTTGAAAATTGGTATTATTCGCAACATTTACATGTGTTGTTTGGTCTGTTGATTTTTTTGTTTGCTCTTTTTCCCAATTGATCAGATCACAGTTCAAATGAAATGTACTCCTTAAAATGCACAAAAACAGTGCTGTTTGGGGGTATGATCACTTTCAGGGATATTCTAGTTTACAATAATTTAGTATGACATAATACTGACATATATATTTGTTTACAACAAAACCTATATTGTACACAATCAAATACCCAAAGAACTCAGGTGAGCGATATCAGTGCCTTTCAGGCACTCTTGTTGGTAAAGAGTATGGCAATATCCATCTGTGTATTCCATCAGGTACTGGAGTTGTGACGAGTGTGCCATCTGACGCTCCAGACGATTACGCTGCATTGAGGGACCTGAAGAAAAAAGAGGTAATGTCTCTTACAATGTCGGAAATGTCCTGATATGTTATAGCAGTAGTTTCACAAAAGAAATGCCAACTTCATTTAACCCATTAACAAACAACAAAGTTTTAGCCTAGTCCAAACTCATAGGTGTTGCGGACGACAATTCCATTGAACAGTCAAAATTTAACATTTATTGGTCTTTCTTGGTTGAAGACATTGTGGGAAATGAAGAAATTGCTTGTCACAAGCAATTTCTTTATTTCCCACAATGTTTTCCAAAGCCTTTATTTTGTGGGGCATCCAAAAGCGTCACTGTGTGGGAAAGGGTTAAAGGATTTCAATATTGGCATGGTCTTCACCTGAGCTTTTATGATTGAATTACTTTCTTGTTTCCTGAATTATATATCCTTGAATTTTAAACTAATGTCTTTTTCCAGCTGCCTAAACACTTTTCTTATCTTATAGGGACATTTCATTCCAATTTCAATTTTTTAAAGTATGTCTTGATGCCAAGATTGGTTATTCTAATGAGTATAAATACTATCAGTTTTTTGAAGTTGTTGCCAATAAGCGAGAAACACGCATTTAAAGTTTAGACATAGTCGATAAATTGCATATAAATCCGAACTGTTGTCCACAACAATTTGTTCAATTTTAACACAAAAATATAAATTTCTCGTAAACGGCGCAATATTTTGGCTTGAAATTTTCAGAATTTTCATAAGGAAATATGCTCTTTCAGATAAAAATAAAAGTAAAATTTATAACAAAAAATTCTGAAATGTCACTTATGCTACCTACCAAAGCTACTGAAATTATTCAGTCTCAGCATGATTAGGGTTAACCTTTTCCCAAACTGGACCTGGTTTTGATGTCCCTAGAAGAAATGGTTTGGGAAAATATTTGCAGAAGAAATTGCTGCCAATAAGCATTTTTTCACATCCCGTATTATTTTCTTTTCTGTAATATACTGATTTTCTACTTTTAACATTAACATTTCTGCAGCAGCTTTCAAACTTGGAAAGTCTGAATAGGATTATCAAATTAACAGCATTATTTGTAAAATCTTGAAAGTTGTAGAAAGTCCACCCAGACTGGTCCACTTACTTTTACGCTTTGAATCTCTTTCAGCCTTTCCGACAGAAGTATAATTTAAGTGATGAAATGGTGCTACCTTATGATCCTGTAAGTAAAAATATATGTACTTTTGTACTCTTTTTTTCTTTCATGCTTTATCCATTAAAAATTACTTGATTTTATGATTTATCAATACATTCATATAGGTTTGCAAAAGTACTTTTTCTGTGTACTCAACAATGCTCTATTATCAAGACTTTCCTAGTGTCAAAATTTTCAATAAATGACAATTTTCGAGTCCATCATCCATTTGAATACAGGTGCCCATTATAGATGTCCTGTTGTATGGTGACTTGAGTGCAGTACAAAATGTATTTGTATGTGAACAAATAAAAGTAAAGAGATACATTTATAGAATCTAATGTCAAATCTTTATAGAAATGACTAATTTGAGGGCTTTCATCACTTTGACTTCAGGTACCCATTATAGACGTCCCTGACTTGACTGCAGTGACTGTGTGTGAGCAATTAAAGATACAGAGATACATTTCTAATGTCAATCCCTTAATCCTTTACCAAACAACACCTAGTTTTGATGTCCCTATGAGAAAAGGCATAGAAAAATTGAGGCAAAAGAAGAAAATGCTGATGACCAGCATTTTCTCCTTTTGGCTCAATATTTTCTAGGCTGTATTGTACACAGTTCCAACGTTTATAATTTACAATCCATTTAGTCGTCTTCAGCAGCTTTTGAATTGGACCACCCTTAAGGCTTAGATATTGTTGTTTGGGAAATAAATGTCAACTTTCAGTACCGTTATTCCAGGTACCCATTATAGACGTCCCAGAGTACGGTGACTTGGCTGCAGTGACTGTTTGTGAACAATTAAAGATACAGAGTCAGAATGATACAGTCAAGCTACAAGATGCCAAGGAGAGGGTCTATCTGAAAGGATTCTATGAAGGGGTATGTACAAAGCAACGAATAAGATGGAGTAGAAGTAATGGCTTTTCCAAAAATAAATATGCCGAGCCCGGATAGCTCAGTCGGTTATGTCAGAGTCTGTCAATCCAGGAGTCTCGAGTTTGAACCCGGGCTCGGCCAGTATCCATTCTGACATTGGACCAAAGTCATTTGTCTCTCACCTATGTGAGAGAGCAGCTGGAGGCTCGGTTTGGATATTGTGGTTGTACTGGTGCGAGAAATACCAGCAACCCACGGTTAGGTGCTCAGATAAAATATCTGTCAATGTCATTCAAGCGATATGTTGTGGGTACTTTTTAACCCATTACTGCACAGTGACGCCTTTTGACTCCCTCATATGAAAAGGCTTGTGAAAACCTTGTGTAAAATGATGAAATTGCTAGTAACAAGCAATTTCTTCATTTTCGACAATGTTTTCTAAACCCAAGTGTAAAGATTTATAAAATTTCATCAGCTTGAACACCTTTCAAATTGGAACTGTCCAAAATTTTGTCGTCTGGTAATGGGTTAAAATTATCTTGATGAGACAATTCAAATAAGTTACCATAGGGTTTTGGTTTGAAGGAACAATTTGACCCTTTCCCAAACGGCAATTTTTATGGTGGTCAAACTTCAAAGCTGTTACAGAAGACAAAATGGATGTTGTTAAAGATGGAATATCTGTATAATATAGCAATAATAGCATGGAAAATATTGAGACAAAAGGAGAAACTGCTGGTTATCAGCAGTTTCTTCTTTTGTCTCAATGTTTTCCCAAGCCATTTCTACTACGGACGTCAAAAACAGGTCTTGTTTGGGAAAGGGTTAACAGAATGAAAATTACTGTACGGACTGCCATCTGTTGCTCTTCGTATACACAAGCTGAAATTAATCCATGTTGGTCTCAAATACCATATGGACCTTTGTCTATCAAAACGCTTTTTGATCCTGGCTCAGATATTAGGTACGCTAAGAAACATTGAACCTTTCCCAAACAAGACCTAGTTTTAACATAACCTAATACAAAAAGGCTTTGGAAAATATTAAGGCTAAAATTTCTGTGCTATTTTGTACACAAAACATTTCTTTATCATCATCTTTTTTTCGTCTGCAGAAGCATTTAACCCTTTCCCAAACGGCAAAAAATAGGGTGGTCCACTTCAAAAAGCTGCTGCTGGCGACAAAATGGATATTGCTAAGGATAAAATTTGTGTAGATTATGGCGCAGAAAATGTTGAGGCAAAAGGAGAAAATGCTGATAATCAGCATTTTCTTCTTTTGCCTCATTTTTTTCCCAAGCTAATTCTATTAGGGACATCAAAACCAGGTCTTGTTTGGGAAAGGGTAAATCAGGAATCGTTTGAAGTTTGTTGTTCGGGTAAGAGTTAGTGCTAATCTTGAATAATATTTCACTACAGGTCATGAAGATTGGTGACTTTAAAGGCAAGAAAGTACAAGATGTTAAAAAGTTGGTGCAGAAACAAATGATCGATAAGGTAAAATATGCAGGTTTAATATCAATGGTTTTCAACAAAAACTTCGTAACTGCAGCTTGTTTTAAGCTGCAGTTATGGGATTTTTGTTGAAAAGCAGAGAAATTCACTTTGTTAGCTGCCTGAAGGGAGACCTTGACATGCTGATTAAGCCATTACCAAACGAAAACATTTTGACGTGTCCAAATTCAAAGATGTTGCAGACGACAACTTAAAGTGATTGGAAAAATACATTTTTTAATCTTTTTGTAAGGAAAATATTGTGGAAAATGAAGATATTGCTTGTGACAAGCAATTTCTTTATTTTCCACAATGTTTTCCATAGTCAGTTTCTTGTGGGGAGTCAGAAAGAGTCACTTTATGGTAATGGGTTAATGCATGTAGTAGTTTAGAAGAAGGTCATGATGTACATCACACTAGAGCTACAGATAAGAGGTGGTGTTGGCTTTTCAAAATGAAATATTTCACTCAATGTTCACCAAACCCTATATTATGGGTACTCATTAGAATCGTCTCGTCAAGACGATTCAAATGAGTACCCACATAATAGGGTTTTGAATTGAAATAGAAAAGTTAAAATGTCTTCACCCCTCTTATCTGTGGCTCTAGTCACACATAAAAAAATGCCATACAGTAGACTTTGGCATTACACACACAGAATTATCATAAATGTTGATAATTCTGTCCTGACTTTCTTAAGAAGTTTGATAATTTCTAATAAAAATGTTATGTTTTCCAAGTAACCATATTTATTGAACAATTCTTTAACCTGTTCTTTAATACTGATGCTCTATGACATAACATAAGTTAAAGCCTTTAAAAGTGTTTTATTCAGAAAGACCAAAAATGTAAAATTTGAATTTGGACTAGTATACTGTTTGGTAATGGAATGGGTTAGTTCAAAATCTGTGCATCCAAAACTTATCCATGCATTTTTTCTCCAGAAAGAAGCAGTGAAATACATGGAGCCCGAGAAACAAGTGATATCTAGATCAGGTGATGAATGTGTGGTGGCTCTCTGTGATCAATGGTAGGTAACTCTACTTATATGCCACTTTTCAACTAAAACCTCGCAACTGCAGCTTAAAATAAGCTGCAGTTACGAGGTTTTTTGTTGAAATGCAACAATTTATTGGTATTATCTGTCTATCCCTCTGTCCCTCAGTATCGAATCTTTTGAATGCAAATCCTCTTTAATTTGTGTACAGATGAAGATGGAAGATTCACAGAATGCTAACAGTGACATAAGCTTGAGCATATTTTTTATGCCCTATATGGAAAGATGGGGGCATACTCACTGTTTTACTCGCGTCTGTCTGTCTGAAAACTTAACATTGGCCATTTTGGGGGCATTGGTGATAGCCATATGATGCTCCTAATGAAATTGGATTAGTTTAAAAAAGTTTCATATATTTAGATTACTTTCAAGCAAAATAGTGTTTCTCCTTTCACCTGAATGTTTTCTGTGTCATTTCTACTTTTGTTATCAACTATGGTTTCATATACATGTACAACTGATTTCAAATTATAACAGTCAATTTTTGGTGTTGTTTGGGAAAGTGTTAATGAATGTTAACTCATTTACTTGAAGGTATCTAAACTATGGAGAGGAGGCCTGGAAAAACAAGGCCAGGAATGCCCTGAATAACATCGAGACCTACGCTGATGATGTAAGAAGAAACTTTGAGGCTACTCTAGACTGGCTACATGAACATGCATGCTCCAGGTCTTACGGTCTAGGTAATATTGCTCTTGATTGACACATTCTTTTGTTGAAAATAATATGAATTGGGCTTAGCAGGTTGTGAACTCAAAATTTAGACTGCATGTAATTATAGGCTGATGTTTGTTTATGCTACAGAAACATCATCCAATTAACAGAATTTACCTAATAATGCTATTCCAACAATTTTTTCTTGCTCATTGACGTAGTTTCATGTCTCCAAGGAAACTATTCAAAACTAATTATGCACCCAATAAAAGAAAAATATTAACAAATTTTATGGATATTTGTAAATAGAAGCACTTGATTGCCAGACTATTAAAGGGACATTTCATTCCGATTTCAATTTTTTAAAGTATGTCTTGATGCCAAGATTGGGTATTCTAATGAGTATAAATACTATTAGTTTTTTTAAGTCGTTGCCAGTAAGCGAGATACACACATTTAAAGTTGACATATAATCGATAAATTGCATATAAATCCGAACTGTTGTCCACAACAATTTGTTCAATTTAAACACAAAAATATAATTTTCTCGTAAACGGTGCAATATTTTGGCTTGAAATTTTCAGAATTTTCATAAGGAAATATGCTCTTTCAGATGAAAATAAAAGTAATATTAATGACAAAAAATTCTGAAATGTCACTTTAATGGTTATCATGTGTTCAATTAAAAAGACCTTGTAATGTGACTGTTGTATGAGGAATTGTTTAAAGTTATGTAAAATACATGTACCATACAAATAAACCAACAATATTTACCCTTCAGGTACGAAGATTCCGTGGGATGAGAAGTACCTGGTTGAGTCCCTGTCAGACTCTACTATATACATGGCCTACTATACAGTGGCACATTTACTGCAGGGGGGGCAGTTTGATGGGAAAAAGATTGGACCAGCTAATATCAAGTAGAGTAGTTCTTCTTTCTCAATGTGCTACCCCTGTTTTAATGCTATGTTTATACATTAGAAGACAAGCTGTCTTTGACCTGTCTGTCTTTTCCCCCGGTAATTCTAATATTGGCCAAAATGTCAGAGTTGTAAATACTAAATTTCACTTTTTTTCTTTTTTCTAAGACTTGTCTTATGATAGCAAGCTTTACAGTCAATGTTTAATGTCAGTTATATTTTAGAAAAAAAACGTTGTTTCATGAGCATTGCTTTTTCACAAACAAAACTTTAATTCTAGTTAATAGTCATTTAAGTACATAGGTGAAGAGTCGTTTTTCCTAGGGTATTATATATATGTACATGTATTACAGGAATAATGGAAAGCTTTATATGCATTGACAATTAAATAATCTCTTTCTAGACCAGAGCAGATGACATCAGAAGTTTGGGATTATATTTTCTACAAGAAGGCACCGTTCCCCAAGACAGACATTCCTAGAGCGACCCTGGATAAGCTGAAGTCAGAGTTTGAATACTGGTACCCGGTAGATTTGAGGGTGTCGGGGAAAGATCTGATACCAAACCATCTAACATACTTTATATACAATCATATAGCAATGTGGCCGGATCAACCGTAAGTTTAGAAGTATATAAAGTCAATTACTCATGTCTTCTTTAAATCTGTCAAAATATGAATGTTGGACATATTTTGCACTTAGTTTTTAATTATAAGCAGATAGAATTCCTTTGCCTAATATGTAAGGGCAGAGTTTCTATTCAAATGATGGATATAATCCATTTGATTTATTTCTTGGATTTGGTTGATTTATTGAGGGATAAAGCCGTCTTTCAACTGCTATGGTCTCATTACGGTAGCTGGAGCACCTAATCATGAATCCCTGTCATTTCGCATACCAGTTCTACCACTACATCGATACCGTGCCTCCAGCTGCTTGCCCACATAGGTTATTGATTATCAAACCATTTGAGACAATTTTGTCTGAAAGGATATTTGCCATGATTTGGGATCGAACCTGGTACCTCATGAGTAAGAGTCTGATGTGTTTCCAACTGCGACATGGCCACTGCCTTCTTTGGAGTTGGTCAAGATTTTTTTATATGGATTGTTCGAAAGGGACTTTTTGCATTTTATTTAAGGGGATTCTGTTCACCCTTCGAGCAGATTCTGTGCACCTTTTCAACAAATGGAATTGAGTGCTACAGTTGAGAACATCATGAAATTGACATTCTGAGTGGAATGGGAATGTTTTATGAGTGAATGAATGGATGAATGGAATGATCGTTTGGAATGATTTTGTGTATCTAAAAAATCGATAACACACCCACGATAACCGTTCAACCAATCAAACGTGATCTTTAAATAGTAACAGTCCGATATTGGAAATTTACCAATATTATAGGTATGAAGATTTATCGATAAAACGCCCATGATAATATTTCGGCCAATGAAATGCCATCTTTTTATAACAACCAATTAAACCAGTGAACGTTTATTGAGCGGTGTGAATGTTTTATGAGCGTTTTGAGTGATTTTGTGATCGGGATGAATGAACGCTGGAGTGGAATGATTTTGATCGGAATGGAATGGTATAAATGTCAATTTCTTGATGTTCTCAACTGTAAGAGGATTGTGTCTATTTCCCAAAATAGATGTTTGATGCACGTTATAGAAAAGGTTTAGGAAACATTTAAGCAAAAGAAAAAAATATCAATTTACAAGCATTTTCTTATGAACAAAAAATCGACACAAGGTTTTATATACTAAACTATACAGAGTCTTATTTTTTCAATTCCACTCATTTTGTCTGAAAGGTTTTTGATGCAGACCACTCTGAATTTATATATAACATTTGACCTTTAATTTCAGTGACAAGTGGCCTCAAGCTATCAGGGCAAATGGTCATCTACTACTGAACTCGGAGAAGGTAAAGATTAGTTATTCAGTCAATCTGTGTTTAACCCTTTCCCAAACAAGACCTGGTTTTGACGTCCCTAATAGTAACTGCTTGGGAAAACATTGAAACAAAAGAAGAAACTGCTGATAACCAGCAGTTTCTCCTTTTGTCTCAATATTTTCTATGCCATATTTTACACATATCTTTTCTGTAAAAACACACATTTTGTCATTTTTAGCTTTTTTCGAAGTGGATCACCCTAAATTTTTGTCGTTTTTGAAAGGGTTAACCCATTTCCATTTATTGACGTGTTTTGATGCCATGTAAGATAATGGCGTTTGAAAACATTGTGGAAAATGAAGAAATTGCTTGTGACAAGCAATTTCTTCATTTCCCACAATTTTTTCTACCCAAAAAGATAAGAAAAATATATAGAATTTTGTTGACTCGAAATTGTTAAATGCAAAATTTTTTAATGTAGACCAGTCTAAAATGTTGCAATCTACTGATTGCCTTGTTTTCATAGTTCCACAGACATGTTAACCCTTATCCAGACATGACCTGGTTTTGATTCATGTAGAAGCGGGTGGAAAAACATGGAGAGAAAAGAAATTTCTGATAATCAATATTTTCTATGTCAAGTCAAACTCATTTGCTTCTTAACATCATTTGCATCTGGCATCTGGAAATCCTTCCAGATTCAGGGGTTTTCCTAGCCAATTTGGAAAGAGGAGTCTTGCCAGAATTTGGAAATTTTGAAGCACAATACTGTTCATTTTGGGCTGAAAAAGTAAGCAAAACACTCATTTTTATGCCCCCGATAGGGAGGCATCATAAATTTGACTTGTCCGTCCGTCTGTCTGTCCGTCTGTCTGTCCGTCCGTCATTCCGTCCAAAAACTTTAACGTTGGCCATAGCTTCCTTATTACTTAACATATTCGCTTCATACTTTACCACAACATTCCTTGGTACATTACCTTTCTGTAGGCACATACTTTGGTGACCTTGACCCCTGGATGACCTTGACCTTGAACATAGATTGGCCATAATTTAAAATCAAAGCGGTGTCGGGGGCATTGTCATCTTACAGTGACAGCTCTTGTTTAATAACAAATTAAACATTTTAAATAGATTGGGAAAAATGGAATAAAATTTGCTTTGGGAACACAGCCTTTTGCATTGGGAACACCTCTGTTTTTCAGGAGGCACAGAAAGCGTAGGAAAACCCCTGAGATTAGACTATTTTTTATCCCAATATGTCTTTTAGTCACTATCAATTTGAGATCAACACCCACCAGAATCATATAAAATATACAACAAAGTTGGAGACAAAATTGCACAACGTGTCATTGGTGTCCGATGATAGGTGGAATGTCTTAACCCTCTCCCAAACAGTGACATCTTTTGACGCCCTACAAGATAAAAGGCTTTTGAAAACACTGTGGAAAATGAAAAAATTGCTTGTGACAAGCAATTTCTTCATTTCCCATGGTGTTTTCTAAACAAAACCTCAAAAAAATGTTAAACTCCATGGCCTTGAAATTGTTGATTGCAACACCGTTGACTTTAGACAAGTCTAAAATTTTACTGTTTGGTAATGGGTTAATTATTTTTCAGATGTCCAAGTCTACAGGCAACTTTCTGACACTAACTGATGCTATAGGAAAATTCTCTGCTGATGGTAGGTCTTTTTTCCCTAACAAGACCTGGTTTTGACGTCCCTTACAGAAGGGCTTGGGAAAACATTGAGGTGAAAGAAGAAAGTGCTTATAATCAGCACTGGCTCCTTTCACCTCAATATTTTCTGAGATTTATTGCACACAAAAATAACATTGGTTAACATCCATTCTGTTGTCTGTAGTAGCTTTTGAATGGGATTTCCCCAACATTCTGTCGTTTGAGAAAGGCTTAATCTCTTTCCAAATGGCACAATTTTAACCCTTTCCAAAAAAGGCCTGGTTTTGACGTCCCTGATAGAAAAGGCTTAAGAAAATATTGAAACAAAAGAAGAAACTGCTGATAACCAGCAGTTTCTCCTTTTGTCTTAATATTTTCTATGTCATATTTCTCACAAATTCTATCTTTAATAACTTCCATTTTGTCATTTGTGGAAACTCTTGAAGTGGATCGCCCTAAAATTTTGTCGTTTGGGAAAGGGTTAAGGTGGTTGAAAATGAAAGCTGCTACATGTGACAAAATTGATGTAAAAAAGGTAATTATACCCCCCAAATTCAATTTGGGGGGTATATAGGAGTCAGCTTGTCCGTCTGTCTGTTGGTCTGTCTGTTGGTCTGTCTGTTGGTCTGTCTGTCTGTTGGTTTTTCTTCAAAAATCTTCTCCTCCTCAACCATTGGTCCAATTCTTACCAAACTTGGCAGGAATGTTCCTTGGGTGACCCTTTTCAAAACTTGTTCGTGAAATTTTGATTCGTCAAAAATTGTGGGCGTGGCAGGGCGGGGCTTATCGGACTTAGAGAAATCATGTGAAAAATCTTTAAAAATCAATTATTAGTCCAATTTGAACCAAACTTGACAGGACTGACCCTTGAGTGATTGTATTCAATGTATGCTCATGATTTTTTCATTCGCCAAAAAATGTGGGCGTGGCAGGGCGGGGCTTGTCGGACTTTGAGAAATCATGTGAAAAATCTTTAAATATCAATTATTAGTCCAATTTGAACCAAACTTGGCAGGAATGACCCTTGAGTGATTATATTCAGTGTATGCTCATCATTTTTTCATTCGCCAAAAAATGTGGGCGTGGCAGGGCGGGGCTTATCCGACTTCGAGAAATCGTTAGATAATTCTTCAAAAATTTTCTCCTCCTCAACCACTGTGCCAATTCTTACTAAACTTGGCAGGAATGTTCCTTGGGTGACCCTTTTCAAAACTTGTTCGTGAATTTTTGATTTGTCAAAAATTGTGGGTGTGGCAGGGCGGGGCTTATCGGACTTAGAGAAATCATGTGAAAATTTTTTAAAAATCAATTATCAGGCCAATTTGAACCAAACTTGGCAGGAATGACCCTTGAGTGATTATATTCAATGTATGCTCATGATTTTTTCATTCGCCAAAAAATGTGGGCGTGGCAGGGCGGGGCTTATCCGTCTTCGAGAAATCGTTAGATAATTCTTCAAAAATCTTCTCCTCCTTAACCACTGTGCCAATTCTTACTAAACTTGGCAGGAATGTTCCTTGGATGACCCTTTTCAAAACTTGTTCGTGAATTTTTGATTTGTCAAAAATTGTGGGCGTGGCAGGGCGGGGCTTGTCGGACTTTGAGAAATCATGTGAAAAATCTTTAAATATCAATTATTAGTCCAATTTGAACCAAACTTGGCAGGAATGACCCTTGAGTGATTATATTCAGTGTATGCTCATCATTTTTTCATTCGCCAAAAAATGTGGGCGTGGCAGGGCGGGGCTTATCCGACTTCGAGAAATCGTTAGATAATTCTTCAAAAATTTTCTCCTCCTCAACCACTGGGCCAATTCTTACCAAACTTGACAGGAATGTTCCTTGGGTGACCCTTTTCAAAACTTGTTCGTGAATTTTTGATTCGTCAAAAATTGTGGGCGTGGCAGGGCGGGGCTTATCGGACTTAGAGAAATCATGTGAAAATTTTTTAAAAATCAATTATCAGGCCAATTTGAACCAAACTTGGCAGGAATGACCCTTGAGTGATTATATTCAATGTATGCTCATGATTTTTTCATTCGCCAAAAAATGTGGGCGTGGCAGGGCGGGGCTTATCCGACTTCGAGAAATCGTTAGATAATTCTTCAAAAATCTTCTCCTCCTTAACCACTGTGCCAATTCTTACTAAACTTGGCAGGAATGTTCCTTGGATGACCCTTTTCAAAACTTGTTCGTGAATTTTTGATTTGTCAAAAATTGTGGGCGTGGCAGGGCGGGGCTTGTCGGACTTTGAGAAATCATGTGAAAAATCTTTAAAAATCAATTATTTGGCCAATTTGAACCAAACTTGACAGGACTGATGCTTGGGTGATTCTATTCAATGTATGCTCATGATTTTTTCATTTGCCAAAAAATGTTGGCGTGGCAGGGCGGGGCTTATCCGACTTCGAGAAATCGTTAGATAATTCTTCAAAAATCTTCTCCTCCTTAACCACTGTGCCAATTCTTAATAAATTTGGCAGGAATGTTCCTTGGGTGACCCTTTTCAAAACTTGTTCATGAAATTTTGATTTGTCAAAAATTGTGGGCGTGGCAGGGCGGGGCTTATCAGACTTAGAGAAATCATGTGAAAAATCTTTAAAAATCAATTATTAGGCCAATTTGACAGGAATGACCCTTGAGTGATTGTATTCAATGTATGGTCATGATTTTTTCATTCGCCAAAAAATGTTGGCGTGGCAGGGCGGGGCTTATCTGACTTCGAGAAATCGTTAGATAATTCTTCAAAAAAACTCTTCTCCTTAACCACTGTGCCAATTCCTACTAAACTTGGCAGGAATGTTCCTTGGGTGACCCTTTTCAAAACTTTTTCTCGAATTTTTGATTTGTCAAAAATTGTGGGTGTGGCAGGACGGGGCTTATTGGACTTAGAGAAATCATGTGAAAATTCTTTAAAAATCAATTATTGGACCATTTTCAATTAAAGTTGGCACTAATGTCCCTTGATCGATTGTATGCAACGTATGTTCATGAATTTTTGATTCGTCAAAAAATGTGGGTGTGGCAGGGCGGGGCTAATCCGACTTCGAGAAATTGTCAGATAATTCTTCAAAAATCTTCTCCTCCTTAACCACTGAGCCAATTCTTACCAAACTTGGCAGGAATGTTCCTTGGGTGACTCTTTTCAAAACTTGATCGGGAATTTTTTATTTGGTGTTTTGTTACCATAATTGGCAGGAATGTTCATTTGGTGACTTATTTCAAAATTTGTTCGTGAATTTTTGATTTGCAAAAAATGTGGTAATGGCAGGGCAGGGCTTATCAGACTTAACGAAATCATGAGAGAAAATTCTTTAAAAAGCAATTATACGGTAAATTTGAACCAAATCTTACAGGAATGTACCTTTATTGACTGTCTTCAATACATGGTTGTGAATTTTTGGTTTATTGAAAAATATCAGCATGGTAGGGCTGGGCTTGGGGATTGTTTAATGAGCTATGTCCTTTTGTTGAAAATTGGTATTTTTTGCAACATTTACATGTGTTGTTTGGTCTGTTGATTTTTTGTTAGCTCTATTTTTCCAATTGAACAGCTCCCAGTTCAAATGAAATCAACTTCTCAAAATGCACAAAAACTGCACTTTTGGGGGGTATGATCACTTTCAGTGATATTCTAGTTTGTATGAAATTTAGCATCAAAATATTGAGGCAAAAGAAGAAAATACTGATTATCAGCAATTTCTGCTTTTGTCTCAATATTTTCCCCTGCAGTTTCTAATAGGGACGTCAAAACAAGGTCATTATAAGGAAAGGGTTTATCCTTTCCCAAATGGCATGGAAATAGACTGTTATGATTGGAAGTCTGCTGCAGACAACAAATTAGATGCTGATGAAGAACAGATTTAGTACAATATAATGCAGAAACTTGAGACAAAAGGAGAAAATGCTGGAAATGCTGGTCATTAGGTTCTTCTTTTGCCTCAATATTTACTAAGCCTTTTTAGCTCCACTGGCCTTTCAGGCCAGCGGGCTATTGTCATGGCGGTGTGTCCGTCGTGCGTGCGTGCGTCCGTAAACTTTTTCTTTAAAAATCTTCTCCTCAGAAACTACTGGATGGATTTCAACCAAACTTAACAGGAATGATCCTTGGGTGACCTTCTCTCAGATTCCTTCAAAGAATTTGGATTGAACCAGAATAGCCTTAGTTATCTGCCCTTGAATGTGAAAAAAGCTGGTTGTGACTTTATTTTTACTCTAAAATCTACAAATATTAACCAATCAAGACAAAACTTGGACAGAATATATATAAGCATTATATCCTGCCTGGGTGTAATTTTCAGCTTGATCGGAAATTTTTATCATGAGTTATGTGCCCTTGAATTTGACAAAATTGCCATTTTCGACTTTGTTTTCACTCTAACAACCATAATTGTTTACCAATCCAGATGATATTGGGACAGAATCTTGTTGACAACAAGATCTTGCTTACGTGTAATTTTCAGGATGATTGCATTGCTACAATGTGAGTTATGTGCCTTTGAAATTGACAAAATTTCAGTTTTCGACACTTAAGTCTTTTCACTTTTGCGGCCACATATATAGACAAATACTGACAAAAGTTGGACAGACCATAAGATCTTGCTCAATTTTAATGTTCACCTTGATTGTTGTGGTGTTCAAGACATCATTTATCAAGTCAAAATCATAGTTTTAGATCAGAATGTCTCATGACCACCATGTTACATGCACAATCGCAACTTCTTTAACTAATTATCATAAAGAAAAACAACTCTTACTTAACTTTAAATTGCTCATATCAAAAGTTACTTTCCTTAGTCTACCACAATAATAAACTCACATACTGATTTATGTGCCCTTGAATTTGGCATAATGACAGTTTTCAACTATCATCATTCTAAAAATCCCCAAAATATTGGTCAATCATTTACCTTCTTTTCGCCTTGACCACATGATTGCTTCTTTTTACTTTGTATTTGCTCTAAGAACCACAAGTCTTGAGAAATCTAGATTTTCTTTGAACACATTGCTGTATTTTACTTTGTTGCTGCTCTAAGAATCACAAGAATTTGAAAATATATCAGTTTAAGCATTTAGATAAATTTGTCAATTTTTTTCATATTAAACCACAAGAAATTCAGGCCTGTGGAGCGACTCGAGACCTTCAGGTCTTTCTAGTTGTAATATGGAGGTCAAAACCAGATCTTTTTTATGCCCCCACATTGAAAAATCAGGTGCATACTGTTTTACTTGTGTCTGTCTGTCTGTCTGAAAACTTAACATTGGCCATTTTGGGGGGCATTGGTGTTTCGCTTACACATCTTGTTTCTTTCCGTGTATGTATGAAACCGAAAAACCTTATCACATTCTATGTAGCCGTGAATCAGTGCAGACTTAAATCAGCTTGCACATGGCAGCTTTGATCTATATTTTACTTATGAACATGTATAAATACTATGTTTATGATAACCTTCAATTTATTGACAGGTATGAGATTGGCTTTAGCAGATGCTGGTGATGGAGTAGAAGATGCCAATTTTGTAGAAATGATGGCTGAGGCAGGACTGTTGAGGCTTTATACATATCTGGAATGGGTCAAGGAGATGGTGGCTAGTAAAGATACACTGAGGACAGGCCCGGCCAGTAAATATACATACAGTGATAAAGTGTTTGAACAGTATGTATTGATATTCCTATACAACCAAAGGTTTTCAAAATGACCTTTGTGCAAGAGGCAACTTTTTCTAAATTTTAATTTAGAATTAATGGGTTATTGCCCATGATTTGAACTTAAAAATAAATTGAAAAGCAATTGTCCATGCAAATCCTATAGTTTTGCTCGTATTTGCTTCATTTTGGCAGGCATGTTCATTAATTAGGACATATAGATGGACAGGATGGAACTTCGTTTCAAAAATCTGATCAAGAACTTTTGAGTTATGCCCCTGATTTAATTTGAATGGCTTGTTGAGTGCACAATGCTTCCTACAATTAAGGTCTGATTTACCTCAAACTCAGCAAAGGTTTTCATTGGGACATGTAGGTTCTTATGATGCAACTGTTATGAAAATTTGACCATGAATTATTGATTAATTGCCTGTACTTATTTGACAAAAAAATGCTTGTCAAAACAAATGTAGTGGAAGGGGTATTTTTATCGCATTCACTGATAAATTTCTTGTTTTTATTTACGGCATTTTGTATTAACTATAAGTAAGCTTTGTGATTTATGAATTCTTGAAATCATGCTAAAGCTCACATTGTTGTTCTATTCCAGTGAAATGAACAGAACAATAGAGATCACAGAAAAGTTCTATGAGGAGACGAAATTTAAGGAAGCACTAAGGACAGGCTTTTATGAGTTCCAGGTATTTTTTTATGATGATAGACATTTTTTTGAAAGATCATTATTGTATTCAGCAATGGAATTGAACTGTAAAATAAACATTTTAGCATTTTCCATTGAATAAATTGCCTTTTGATCAATATAGATATTACAAAATGAAAACAAAATCATTCATTTTTGGAGTAACAAGATTTGGTTTAATAGAATAATGGAACTAGTATTCTTACTCAAAGGGTTGTTGGTTTATTCCTTGTGGGTATCCTAATTGGTATATTCATATGATATTTGAAATGAGTTTTTATTCTCCCCGAAAAAATTTCGGGGGAGCATATAGTCGCCACGCTGTCCGTCCGTCCGTCCATCCGTCCGTCCACAGCCATATTTCAGCAACCCTTGGACCAAATTCAATGAAACTTCACATGTGAACTCCCTGGGTCAATACCTAAGGGCCTTTTTTCTCCGTTTGTAAATTTAAGGCTGCGTCATGGAAAAATTGGCCTTACTGTAAAAATTAGTTTTTCTCTTATTTCTCTTCATCTAATGGGCAGAATTTAATGAAATTTTGTGCTCATGTAATAAATAGGATGTTCTAGACCATATTCTATAAATAATGTGTGTACAAAAAAGCTGTCTTGGTAGCGCATCTGACCCTCATTCGAGAGGTCCCGGGTTTGATACCTGGCCGCGGCTAATACCCTTTCTGACAAAATTGTCACCCACCAATGGGTTTGAAATCGTTAACCTAAGTGGGCGATCAGCTGGAGGCTCGGTAAGGGTGTTGTGGTAGTACTGGTTTGAGAAACAACAGGAATCCATGGGTAGGTGCTCCAGCCGCCGCGATATGACCCTGGTAGTTGAAAACGGCGTAAAACCCCAATAAACTCAAACAAAAAAGCTGTCATGGGAAAAGGGGACTTAATGTATGATAGCTTTTATTTTGTGACAAACACTTATTGGGGGAGCATAATCCGTCTGTGACGGCTCTTGTTTTCATAGTGTCTGACTGTAGCTATTAGTGGAAATTTAGTTTCCAACACAATGTTGTAATTATTTCAGGCTATTCGAGACAAGTACAGAGAGGTAGAAATGGAGGGAATGCACAAAGATCTTGTGTTTAGATATATAGATGTACAGACTATACTGCTGTCACCAATTTGTCCTCATCTGTGTGACTATATCTGGACTGTTGTTTTACAAAAGGTAGTTTATATTAAATATATAGATGTTTACCAGTATATAAGTTATATAGATGTTTAGATATATAGATATACAGACCATACTACTGTCACCTGTCTGTCCTCATCTGTGTGAATATATCTGGACTGTTGTTCTACAAAAGGTAGTTTATATCAGATATATAGATGTTTATATAAGTTATATAGATGTTTAGATATATAGATGTAGAGACTATACTGCTGTCACCTGTCTGTCCACATCTGTGTGAATATATCTGGACTGTTGTTCTACAGACGGTAGTTTATATTATATATAGATGTTAACCAGTATATAAGTTATATAGATGTTTAGATATATAGATGTACAGACTATACTACTGTCACCTGTCTGTCCTCATCTGTGTGAATATATCTGGACTGTTGTTCTACAAAAGGTAGTGTATATTACAGTACAGCTCAAATGTTTTTTGCCAAAAATGCTCACCCACAGTGGACAAAACTCCCTGTGTTTTTCCTATTAATTTCTGCGCATCACCGTGAAAAGCGGTGGTGGGTGAAAAATGACGGCAATTTTTAACCCGCAGAGTGGAAATGCCAGGTATAGTCTAAGCTTGTCGTCCACGCAAATCACTGCGATTTGCTGTGTTTGTGTGGAAAATCGCTGTTGTAAATTGTGGTGATTCCGCATTTTTGGGTGGAAAAACATGCTTATCATGGCCATCATGTTTTCTACCTGAAATCGAATTGCGGTGATGCGTGATTAAAGGCAAAAAACAGCTGTACTGTTCACATATTTAGATATATACTAGACTAGTTCATTTCAAAAGTTGCAGTTGAAAATGGAGTAAAACCCCAGTAAACCAATATCGAAAGCATTTGTACAGAACATTATAATGTTATTGAGATTTGGATGAAGAAATGAATGCTTCTCAAAAGTCATAAAAGGGATATCAATCAATTTATTTACATGAATAGGGGGGAAAAGAGGTAAGATAGTCTGCTTTTGAACAAATTCTTGTTGACTTAAAAACCAACAAAGCATGATTTGCACTGAAATTGTAAGCCAAATATTCTTCATGACTGAGCCTAAAAGGTAAGCCAAAGCAACAGATAAGAGGGTGTGAAGCCATTCTAAGTTTGTCATTTGAAATCCAAACCCTACGTTGTGGGTACTCATTTGAATCGTCTCAATGAGACGATTCCAATGAGTACCCAAAATATAGGGTTTGATGAACAATAAATGAAATATTGCATTTTGAAAAACCTTCACTTCCTCTTGTTTGTGGCCGAGCCCGGATAGCTCAGTCGGTTACGTCGGAGTCTGTCAATCCAGGGGTCTCAAGTTCGAACCCCGGCTCGGCCAGTATCCATTCTGACATTTGACAAAAGTCATTTGTCTCTCACCAATGGATGTGAATCATCTATTTGAGAGAGCAGCTGGTGGCTCGGTTTGGATATTGTGGTTGTACTGGTGCGAGAAATACTAGGAACCCATAGTTAGGTGCTCCAGCCGCCGGGATATGACCATAGAAGTTGAAAACGGTGTAAAACTCCAATAAAATAAAAAAAATCAAAATCCTCTTATATGTAGCTCTGATTACTGTAAACCGTGTATATATTTTCAGGGACAAAGCATAATGAATGTCCAGTGGCCAGCCAGTAAGCCCTATGATAAAGTGTTCATCCAGTCATCAGAATATCTGATGGACTCCATCCATGACTTCAGAAAACGACTAACTGCTTATAATGCTGTAGGAAAAGGAAAGGTATGAATTTTAGCCTAGCTTATACAGATCTCAGTGCAACAGGTAAAAGTAAGAGAAGGCATTGTAAAATTGTTATTTCAAATCATGACATTTTAATAAAATTTTGCATTTAAAAAGCCATTGCCCTTTGCACTTTGATTATGCAGCTAACATAGGGAACACGAGCAGCATACGCAATGTAACTGAAACATTGTTTGATAAGGTTTTAAATGCCACAATAGTCAAGAGCAAGTTAATTGTTTGCTTTGTTAGTCATGTTTTGCCCTCATATAAACGTACTTTTTTGCTATCCGGGACTTTTAGTCCTGGGAGCTAATGTCACAGCCCTAGTGTCAGCGTGCCATCCCGTCCCATTGCGTCACATCTTTACTTGAAAAAAACTTAAACCTTGTCTATATCTCAGGTACTATTTGAGATACAGCCTTGATATTTCACACATGGATACCTCCTGCCAAGACATTTCATTTAGGACCTTGACCTTTAACCTAGTGACCTTGACCTTGGAGGTTGAACTACTTTTAAAGAACTTTAACCTGGCCAATATCTCATGCACTATTAGTGATAGAGCCTTGATATTTCACATATGGATACCTCCTGCCAAGACCTTTCTTTTGGAACCATGACATTTTACCTTGTGACCTTGACCTTAGAGTTTGACCTACTTTTGAAAAATTTAACCTGGCATATATTTTGTGTACTATTATAGATAGAGCCTTGATTTTCACATATGGATACATCAAGCCATGACCTTGACCTTGAGACCATGACCTTTGACCTAGTGACTTTGACATTAGACTCCTTTTTTCGTGACAAGCTTTCGTATAGGCGAGCTATGTTGTCCGCGGACAACTCTTGTTGATGTTTGCAGTTATAGATTTGTAATAAATAAACCTGAATGTTGCGGATAGAAAGTGCACCAAGGCTTCTATGTATAAAGCCAAATCCAGTATGTACAAGTTGCATTCTTATGATTGTTTCTCACAAAATGTATTGTAGAAGGTTGTTCCCCCACCAACGCATGCCACTGTATATATAGCCAAGACATATCCTCCATGGCAGAACACTATACTAACAACACTCAGGACCATGTATGAGGTAAGTAGCAGTTTGTATGATTGTTTACGCACAAAATGTATTGAAGAAAGTTGTACCCCCACCCACACATGCTACTGTATATATAGCCAAGACATATCCTCCATGGCAGAACACTATACTAACAACCCTCAGGACTATGTATGAGGTAAGCATATTTAACCATTTCCCACACAATATCTGCTTTTACCGTCCTTTATAGTAAACATCCAGCAAAACGTAGAAGCAAATGATGAAATTGTTTATACCAAGCATTTTTGCCTATTTGTTTAAAGATACATATTTACAGTTACTTACTTATTTTCAGGTTAATTTGCTGTAAAAATAACTGTACATAATTAAAATATGGCCTTTATTTTTTCTCTGCGCCAAATTTCAGCTCTGTCTGATCTGTATTGGCTTAGATTACCACAGATTTAAAACCCAATATCACATCATTTCGTAAACATGATCAACCCGCTTTAAATATTTTACATACTTTTACACCGCTGCATGATGATCGATTTATGTCATTTACTGTATGAATCTTGAAGTCTGTCTGATAAAGTCTATAAACAGTGCGATAACATGCTAAAAGCCAACTTCTGTGGAAAATAAGGGATTTAGGCCTGGGGATACTAATGTCCCTTCAATATACTTAAATGTCATTTTCATTGAAATTCCTTTGTCATATAGAACAGCCCTGAAATGAGACCTGTCTAAAATTTAATTGGTTTTGAAACCCATTACTACTACATTACCACCTACTGACAGATGGCAGACTCAGAGTCTTTGTCCAGCCTTATCTCTGTCCAAAAAAGGCCTTAAAGGGACATAACATTCCAATTTCATTTTTATTATTATACGCCCGAAGGGTCGTATTATGTTATGGCCCCACTCGTCTGTCTGTCTGTCCATCCGTCTTTCTGTCTGTCTGTCCGTTAGCAATTTCTTGTGTGCGCAACTCCTACAGATTTGATCGGAATTTAATCAAACTTCCCACAATGGATCTCCATGGTGTCTAGTTGTGCACCTCGCTTACAGAATTCAGATAACTCTTTTCGTTCTTGAATTATCTGCCCTTGAATTAAAAAGATGCCCATTTTCTTGTGTGTGCAACTCCTCCTACAGTTTTGATCAGAATTTGATCAAACTTGCCACAATGAATCTCCATTGCCACAATGAATCTCCATGGTGTTTAGTTGTGCACACCGCTTACGGAATTTAGATAACTCTTTTCGTTCTTGAATTATCTACCCTTGAATTTAAGGAAAAATGCCCTTTTTCTCAAAAATGCCCATTTTCTCCTGTGCGCTACTTCTACAGTTTCAACCAGAATTTAATCAAACTAGCCACAATGAATCTCTATTGTGTCTTGTTGTGCAAACAAAATTTTGATAACTTTTTATGTTTGAATTATCTGCCCTTGAATTAAAAAATGGCCAATATTACTGACAAGCCCCTCTCGGGCGTACATGCGCCGCTTTGCGAAGCTCTTATTAAAAGTATGTCTTCATGCAAAGATTGGTTATTCTAATGCATATAAATGCTAACAGTTTTTTTAAGTTGTTATTTATAAGTGAAAAATACGCCTTAAAAGTTGAGACAGAGATGGCAAATAACATATAAATCCGAACTGTTGTGGACAACAATTTGATTGATTTTAGCACAAACATATATATTTCTCGTAAACGACATAATATTTTGGCTTGAAATTTTAGACTTTTCATAAGAAAATATACTTTTTCAAATAGAATTAAAAATAAAATTAATAAAAAACATTGTGAAATGTCACTTTAAATGCCGAACTGTTATTGAGGCAACTTTCACATTTTACATATATGACCTGTCACGCTAAAAGGGATCTTCTGGGAAGCCCATAAAACCAAATTTTGATAAACAGACCAGACTTAAAAGGTATTATTCAGATGTAGCATTAGGAAAATGAAAATATTGTGAGATAGGGAAAACAATCCAGACCCAGTGAAAAAGTGTTTGCTCAGACTGACTTGAATTGGTACTTTTCTCTCTTCATTGAAAGTCTGTTTTAACATGATGGGTCACATATCGTTGGTGGGGTGTCAAAACCTCGTAACTACAGCTTGAATAAGCTGGAGTTACGAGGTTTTGACTCCCCACCGACGATATGTAACAGTATTTTCCTTGTGATAGAACCTTTCTTGATACAGAGATCAAAGTCAGTGGTGAACCAAAAATATCAAGGTCATGCTTTTGAAAATAATAAATGAGCCAGGATCTGGAAAAAGGTCCCTTATAGCACTTGAGACAGCTGTTTCAAGATCAGCATGTACCTAAGAGCAGTCTGATCAGGGTCAATGCTACTCTCTTACAGTTGCTACAAGTCACAAAAAAGCTATTTGCGGACAGCATGGATCTGGAACTGACTGTGGGTATGCACAGGCTGATCTGGATCCAGGTTGTTCTCAAATGCCATAAAGGACGTTTTTCCAGATCCTGGCTCAAATCTGTTTGTGAGAGGTTTTTTTGTCTCACACATACATATTTTATGGATTGAAATGCATGACTACCCTATTATCTAGAGTTTCATCTTTTGTAGGCCAATAAAGAGTTCCCTGACAACAAGGCCATTGCTGTAGAGTTGGGCAAGAAACCAGAGTTGAAGAAATACATGAAGAAAGCTATGCCTTTTGTGGTTGTCTCAAAAGTGAGTATCCTTATCCATAATTATCTTCATCAGCCCCAGCCATAGCACAGTTGATAGTATGGCACAACCGGATACAACCCACACAAATGGATTATTTATGAAGTTAGGTGGCTCAATCTAATTATAGTAGTCTATAAGAGCAATCCACAAATGGGAACATGCAGGCAAGTTGACTCTGCTGAGTCAACTCGCCTGCATGTTCCCATTGGTGGATTTCTAAATGAATCCGCATATCTAATGTGATCCTTGACAACATACAATAGCTATTTTTGTCATAGTATAGGCCTAAGTTTTTGAAAGCCAAAATTAATCATCGGGTAACGGGTAATAAATTTGTACCCATGGACCGGTAATTTTTTACCCTACCCATGTGTACCCGGGTACTCATTTTAGCCCTAGTTGGTAGTTCTTCAGACTTTCCTTTATGAGGTTCTAGGTTCTATCCCCGGCAAATAACCCTTTTGACAATTGTCTGCCACTAATGGTTGGATAGTTTGAAATCTTTGCAGGTGAGCAGTTTCAGGTTCAGAAAGGATGTTGTTGAAGTCAATAGAACCACAGACACATCTTTTTTTGCCCCCCCCCCATCGAGAGATTAGGGGCTTATTGTTTTACTTGTGTCCGTCTGTGTGTCCCTCCATCTGTCTGTCTGTCCAAAAACTTAACATTGGCCTTTTCTCCAAAAGTATTTGACATACAAAGCTTAAATTTGGTATTCAACCTTCTTTCAATGATATCTAGTTGTTCCATGTGATATGACCTTCCTCAAGGTCATCAGTTAACCTTTATGAACCCTTATTTCAGAGGCATTAGTGTTTCACAAACACATCTTGTTTAATCTATTACCACATAGTAATGCCTTTTGACGCCCCACATTAAAAAGCTTTGGAAAACATTGTGGAAAAATTGCTTCATTTCCCACCAGTTTTTTTACTCAGAAAGACAAAATATCTAAAATTTTAGTCACTTGATATTGTTGTCTCTAACTTTGTTGGATTTAGACCAGCTGAAAATTCTGCCGTCTTGTAATGGTTAACCAGATCTATTTCTTTTACAGGAGAACTTTTCCAAGCATGGTATATCAGCTCTAAACTTGACTATGGAGTTTGATGAAATGGCCGTCATCACGAACTACATTAAATACATTACAACGTCTCTAGAGGTATGCATTATCATTTTGTAACAATAATTGAACTATATTTAGTGCTGCTTTTGATGTTCTGGTGATGATGAATTTGGGAGAACATTGAAGCAAAAGGAGAAAATGCTGATAACCAGCATTTTCTCCTTTTGCCTCAATATTTTCTGTGCTTTATTTTCCCAAATTTTATTTGATGAGATGACTGTTATGACCAAGTACATTAAATACATTACAACATCACTAGAGGTATGCTTATCATTTTGACACAATAATTAAACTACTTAAGCTGTGATTTTTATGTCCAATGATGACTTTGGGAAAAGATTGAAGCAAAAGGAGAAAATGCTGATAACCAGCATTTTCTCCTTTTGCCTCAATATTTTCTGTGCTTTATTTCTCCCAATTCTATTTGATGAGATGGCTGTTATTACTAACTATATTAAATACATTACAACATCACTAGAGGTAGGCATTATCAGTTTGTTACAAAAATTGAACTATTGGCTATCAGTATTTTCTCCTTTTTATGCCCCATATCGAATGATCGGGGAGCATATTGTTTTACTCATGTCTGTCTGTCCGTCCATCCATCTGTCCGTCCGTCTCTCATTCCGAACTTAACATTTGCATTTTCGGGGGCATTAGTGTTTCATAAGCATGTCTTGTTTCTTGATATTTTCTATGCTTTTTTTTCCACAATTCTATTTGAAATAAATACATTACTACAACTCAGCAGGTAGATTAATCATTGTGTATTTAATGAATTACTGATGTCAGTCAAAACACTGACTTACTTAATCAACTCTTGAAGTCGTTGTCACTAGCAACTTCAGGTACTGAAATTTGTATTTGCATTGAAAAAAAAAAAAAAAACCAAAACAAAACATTTCAGTGTTGGAGGTCCATTGGAGAATATGTTGAATTCGGAAAAGTCTTGAGTGTTGGTAAAAGAGCTTTCTCTGCAAGCACATTTTGATTTTAACAATTTCTCCTTTTGTCTCAATATTAGATATCAAAATAACATTCAAATTTGAGTATACATTTATAAATTGCAATTTCTTTTTTATCTGTAGTTGGAAGGAGTGGATGTGAAATATTCAGAAGAATCGGACAATGACAAAGTAAAGGAGGACTGTTGTCCAGGGAAACCTTTTGTTACATTCAGAACTGAGGTAAATATACAATATCTATTTCAATGAATTCCCACCCGCCACAGATGACACAAATAAATGATGTCTACTGATTGACAGACAGACAGACAGACAGACCTAACATTTCCTGTTTATCCTCTCAACTTCTTTGAGGGGGTAAACTGGATTTGCCACTTCTGTCTGTATCTCAAATAACTGCTTCTTTGCAGCAAAAAATGTACAGCATTCTTATAAAAAGAAATAAGAATATGCATATCAAAATTGTAGGAAGCAATATTTCTCCTTTGCCTGCTTCAATTTTACCTGTAACACTTTCATAGAAAAGGAAAACTTTTTGATAACCTATTTCCTTGTTCTATTTTTCAGCCATCAGTTTCTATACGGTTTGTAAACCCTCAGCCATGTAGTGGATTGTTTGCCTTGAGACTACCCATCTTCCAGAACGATACTCTATCAGCTGTCAAAGCTAGGCTCATGAAAACTGACAGGTCAAAAATGAAAGGTTAGTGGAAAATTGTAATAAAAAACTTTACAAAAATAACCAATTTTCACATTATTTTGTGATTTCCTCTCTTATCCAATACTCACCAATTTATGAGCATCAAAGACTACAGCATACTCTGTTATACGTTAGACACAAGCAGCAGAAAGATCCCAGAGTTTGACAGTTAGTCTTGTCCTTGTGTCTGCCTGTCTCTCTGTCTGTTTCACAAACACATCTTTACTCTGTTTACTCCACAGATCCCTCACACATCAGTATTCTCCGTTACACATCAGACGCCACCAGTAGAAAGATCCCAGAGTTTGACAGTCTGGAGAAGGGGAAACTATCTGTGAGAGAGGATGCCACATTTACTTGGACTGATCCAGCAGACAGTGAAGTTAAACTGCAGGATAATGGAACTACAGTGTCAATAGCAAGCTTGACTTATATAGTGAAATCTTGAGGAAATCAGGACATTTTAAATTAAATGATAGTTTCTATAGACAGTTGGGCTCTGAAGTGCTGTAGACAAAAGTGGTTAAAGAGATTTAGAAAAGAAAACATTATTCTCTGTCTTTTAAACTTCTATTTCGTGGATACTTGTTGGAATTATGGAGACAATTCCAATATGTACCCACAACATATAGTTTAGTATAGAAATAACAATACTGCAATATCTGTCCTTGACATGCATTGTGAAATTATGATTGTATAGGGAATCACATCTTCGCAAGCCAAGGGTGACATCTACGACGTAACGTCGTTTCTGTATTCACCCTTGGCGGATTTAGTCCGATTTTCTTGGTCTGCTGGAAAGCGTTTTCATTGGTTCCAGCGAGGTCTCGCTGGAACCAATCAGATTGTCGACTGATACATTTGTTATGAGTAACCAAATCATGACAACGGGCGGGAAAAACATTGCATTTGCAACTCAAAAACGCGAAGACGGGCAGTTTTTCCTAAGAATTTCACTGCAATAGACAGGAATTCCCTAACTTTAATCGGCAAATTATTATACTTTCGACAATTCGACCATAAAAGTAGCTAACTTTTACATAATCCACAGGACGTATGACGCGAAAGACAATGCGTGTTAATGACGTCATCAATAATGGACGTAAACAACCAGCAAAACAACCGCTAGGCGGCGCTTCACGATTTCATGAAAATCGGACTAAATCCGCCAAGGGTGAATACAAACGTAGGTTGGTTCAACCTTGGCTAGCGAAGATGAGGGAATCATGGCAATAAGTTATAATTTGAAAACTATTTGATTATGAAATGTTTCATACAATTGAGCCGGGGTCTGGAAAAAGGGTTTTTATAACATTTTAGACTATAAGAATATGTCAAAGTACAGGCTGATCAGGACCAATGATGCTCCCTAATACTGTAAAATCAGAAATGTTCGCTAGGGATTAATCTTCGCTATGTTCGCGAATCCGATAAATTCGTAAACATTTAGCCACATGAACATATTGCCTGTGAGCAAATGCAATGATTAATTCGTAAACATTTAGCCACGTGAACATATTGCCTGGGAGCAAATGCAATGATCCTACAAGAACGCACCGTCCGTCCGCCATTACTTTGATTTTCGGAATTGTTTTGGTTTTATAGTACAATGTAAATCGAGTAAATAATGCAATCAAACTAGACAAACGACTTTAATGTTCGCATTCTTTAAAATTTCCAATAAACCTTCGCTGCAATGGGCCTTGAATAAATCAAATATCACCAGGGCTGTTTTGTTACACCTGTAACAAAAGGTGTGAAATGTGGTCAATAGAGCGACATACAATTTTGACAGGCATCGTTTGTCAGCAATTAACAGTTGTGTTATGCAGTTTTCCATACTTTAAACAAGATCTATTGAACAAATACGGACTGCTGAATGTATTCGATCTGAATTATCGTGATATGATTTTATTAATCTACAGAAGATGAACAGTGTTTGGTATGAAAATGTATTCACGTACATGATTAAAGGATTAAATGATTATGGATTACGTGAGACCTTTTTAAACAAGTAGGGGCACCTGGCATTTTTTACGTATCGTGTTATTAATATGAAGACCGGCTGTAAAAATAAAACACAAAACCGATAGTTGATGATAGTTGATGATTTTATTTTCGTGAAAATTAAACCACATGGTTCACAGGTTTCGTTTTTCGCAAACTTTTACCCTCGCGAACCACTTCAAATTTAAAAATTCGTAAACTTTTGGCCCAGCGAAAATATCTGATTTTACAGTAGTACCTACAGGTCATCGAAAAAGCTATTTGAAAATAACATGGGTCCTGATCAGACTGTGTGTATGCACAGGCTGATCTGGATCCATGTTGTTCTTAAAATCCATAAGGGCCTAATTTCCAGATTCTGGCTCAAATAATTTGAGTTGTAAATGGATAATGCAACTATTTAATAATCTTGATCTGACTGAAGACCAATAAAATCTCAGAGCAGTTTAAGATTTCAAAAGGTGAAGTTTTTAACCATTCCCAGTTTATGACAATTTTTCGCGCCTCACAAGACAAAGGCTTTGGAATGCACATTGGAAAATGAAGAAATACTTGTTGCAAGCAATTTCTTCATTTCTAACAAAAAAATATCTCCCCCCCCCCACACACACACACAAAAAAAAGAACCATCGAAAAATGTATAATTTCCTTCGCTTAAAACTGTCATCTGCAACATCTTTGAATTTGGACCTGTCTAAAATTTTGCTGTTTGACAATGGGTTAATTGTTTTGATAAGTTTAAATATGCGGCTGAAATGGTGCTCTGGTTGAAAATATTGAAGATTATATTGAATGATGAAATGTTGAGTTCTATGACAGGAAAAGCCTTCATTGGTTGATGTAAATTAAAATGTAATTGAATGATGAGATTTAAACAGTTTCTGATTTCTTTATGCCTTTCCCAAACAAGATCTGGTTTAAATATCCCTTAAAGAAATAGCTTAGGAAAATCATTGAAGCAAAAGGAGAATATGCTGATAATCAGCATTTTTCATTTGCCTCAATATTTTCTTGGATGTAATACACACAAATTGGTTTATTTCTACTTTTATGGATCTACTGTTGTCTTAAGCAGCTTGGTTCTTTCAAATCAACCTGAAAAAATTAGTATGTGAAAGGGTAAGTGCATCATATGTACATGTATGTAGAACAAAGGACGGACGTTTTAGCAAGCCTTATTGGATTAACGGACGTTTTGGACAAACTCAATTTATAAAGACTTATAATAGATTATCATGCTAAATAGATTTAATTTTGATTGATTTAGTAGGTAATTATAATCAATTAATTGAATTAATTAAAATTACATTTATTTAGCAAATAATCTTCAATAACATTATACACATGCATAAGTTGACTTTGGTCAAAACGTCCGTTTTTTCCCGTAAGGCAGTCCAAAAAGTCCATGGCCAAAACGTCACACATTCTTAACTCATGTAGAACAGTCATCTTGTGTAGCCTTTTAAATAGCTGAGAGGTAAAGGTGTTAGTCATGGGAACAGGAGGTCAAGGGTTCAAAACCTGTGGTAGATACAAGCCATCAGCTTATCTGAGTCTTCTCTGATGAAAATTTGCTCTTTGATATTTGGATATCGCTATTTAGTTATAAATAGCGACATCCAAATCTCAAAGAACGCATTTCATCAGAGAAGACTTGGATCATCAGCTAGATTGCCCTTCCCCGAACAAGTCCCCATCCGTTTTTATGTCCCTATTGAAATACTTTTAGAAAACTTTGAGATAAAAGAAGAAATGCTTGTGTCAGACAAGAATATCCCCCTCTTAAGTTAAAACGTTTAACCCATCAGTGCACAGTGAAGTCTTTGCAGTCCCTCACTAGAAAAGGCTTTGGAAAACATTGTGGAAAATGAAGAAATTGCTTGCGACAAGCAAATCATTTCCCACAATCTTTTCTACCAAAAATCGACAAAAAGATGTAGAATTTCCTTCACCTGAAATTGTCGTCTGCAACATCTTTGAACTTGGACCATCCAAAAAATAGTCGTTTGGGAATGGGTCAAATTGTCCTTTTCTGATTTATTGTGCAAAATCGTTTCTTTATCACCATACATTTTGTACACTGCAACAGCTTTCAAATTAGAACAGTCAAAATCTGTGTCATTTGGAAAACTGCTAAACAATGGTTACCAAACTACCATCTCTGATCGGAAGGTATCGTAAATTCAAAGACAGTCCCTGATGTTTTTTCCATGCTTCAAACCAGTCTGAAATTTAGTCATCATGTATTTACCTATTACCACATATTGGCTCCCCAAAAGAAAAGGCTTTGGAAAACATCTTGGAAAATGAAGAAATTGCTTGTAACAAGCCAAAAAGACAACAAAAAATTAAATTTCATTCACATGATTTGTCGTCTGCAACGTCTTTGAATTTGGACCGACCCAAAATTTTGTCGTCTGGTTATGGGTTAACAGATTCATTAAAGATTTTTATGCAATTGTTGCATCAGGTGATTTACCGTCATGTAAACACCCCCTTTTTGCTGGAAAATCCAAGCAATGCACACTGACACGAGCGGGGATATGGAAAAAGGAATCTCATGACATTATTCCAACATAATTTCAGATCGGCCACCTTACAGTTGAGCCATAGTCCATGTTGTTTCCGTAACTTCTTTATCTTAACCATCTCAAAAGCAAGAAATTGCTTTGGAAGTATTGAGGCAAAAGAAGAAAATAATGATAATCGGCATTTTATCATTTTTCCTCTAAATTTATTATGCTATATTTAGCACAATTCCTGTCATTAAACATTTAGACAAAAGAAGAAACTGCTGACACCCAGCAGTTTCTCCTTTTGTCTCAATATTTTCTGGGCTATATTGTACACAAATCCACCTCGATTTTGTTGTTTGCAGAAAGTTTGGAATAGGACAACCATAAAATTTTGCTGTTTGGGAAAGGGTTAAGCTAATCTAGACCCATAATAGGCTGGAATGTCAGGAGGGCAAGTTTTCACACGTCCCAGCTCAATTTAATCTTCCTGTTGCAATCCGCCACATTACGGAAGTAACTACTTGTAACTAAGTATGTAAAGAATTGCAACGCGGACGTTGTACAAGAAGTGAGTTTCAACTGATAGTTTTACGATCCTATTGTTTTAAGGGGATTTTTAATACTTTCCTGACAAAAACCCCCAAAATATAGATAGATGACATATCGATGCTTTTCAACAAAAACCTCGTAACTGCAGCTTTTTCAAAGCTGCAGTTACGAGGTTTGTATTGAAAAGCAACGATATACGAGTCAGAGATCTCGGAATAGGACCTTTACAGCAAGTGAAACTCTGGGGCCTGTTTCATCAAAACATTTAAGACGTATTTTTGTCTTACCGATGACTTACAAGTTTAGGGCAAGAAACGTGTATCACCAATCTATCAAGACCTGCGCGATGCGATATTTAAGACATCGGTAAGTCAAAATTACGTCGATGAAACAGGCCCTAGGTTTTCGGATCAGCCTGCGCCTAGACGCATGTATTCATGAGCTATTAGAGAACAACGTATATCTTGATCAGTTTCTGGGTAGATCTTTATGCGGGCTGATCTAAATCTATGTTGGTCTAAAATGTCATAGGGAACCTTTTTACAGATCCTGACTCGGAGGCATTTTAACCCTTTCCCAAACAACAAAATTTGGGCTATTTCAAGTGGATGGATTTTTACTTTATTGGGTCTTTTGGGGTAGAAAACATTGTGGGAAATGAAGAAATTGCTTGTCACAAGCAATTTTTCATTTTCCATGATGTTTTCCCAGGCCATTTTCTTCAAAGGCGTCAAAAGGCGTCATTGTGTGGGAATGGGTTGATTCATTCAAACTACCTAAAATCTACATGAATGAATTTTAAGAAACATTTCGTCGCTTTTCAACAAAAACCTCTTAACTGCAGATTCTTTTAAACTTTAGTTGCGAGATTTTGGTTGTAAAGCAGATCGAAAACCATTTAAACGTTTGCCAAAATGTCAATAATTTCGGACAGTGTCTATGTGTATGCTGAAGCAGACGACAATATTCATGGATGTACGCGAAGATAAGGCCTGCTTACAACATCATAGCATAGAAAATATTGAGACAAAAGGAGAAAATTCTGGTTGTCAGCATTTTCTTCTTTGTATATAATAATATGTTTTCCAAAGCCTTTACTATCAGCAACGCCAAAACCAGGTCGTTTGGGAAAAGGTTTAAAGTTACACAACGAATCCTCAACAAATCTACGTGGCTCGGATTAGATATCGCTGCTTTCTTTCTAAAACCACGTATCTGCAGCTCAAGACAAGCTGCAGATAAGTGGTTTTCGAAGAAAAGCGACAATATCGTGTTTGAACTTAAAAGTGCGAGAGAGTGCCACTATTTTCTCATTTTCTTTCAACGTTTTCCATGCTTTGACTTACCGCTTTATATTTTACAGTAGGCCAATCATGGTTTCTCGTCGTATCTGAACTAGCTTCCAAATTGGAGCAGTTATTTTTCTCCGTAAATGTAAGGGTTAAATACAGCGTCTCCTTTACTCATCTTAAATCCGTGTTTTCTCTGTCTTATCTACTTATGTGGGCAGGAAAATATAACAGGAAAATCCTTAAAAATTATTCATGTACACTAATTAACCCTTTCCCAAATAATCTGAGTGTTCTGACTACATTGAACTCGTCAAAAAGTGCTTTTGTGCTCCTTAAACACTCGGATTCTGTAAACAATGCTGGGGAAATGGAAATGCTGATTGTTTGTCTTTGAAATTTCTTTCTATGTTTTCGAATTACAGTTATTTTACCATCTACAATTCATATTGATCAATCATTAAGAAAAAAAAGAGTCGATTGTAAGGAATAGTTTCTGAAGTGATACTCACGGATTAAGCCTTTCTGAACAAGACCTTGTTTTGATGTCTCTAGGAGACTAGGTTGTGCAAAACATTGAGGCAAAAGAAGAAAATGCTGATAATCTTATTCACAACCTTTACCTATAGATACATTCATTTAATCGTCTGCAGCAGCTTTCAAATTTGACCACCCTTAAATGTCGTATGGGAAATGTTATTTGAGCGGAGATCTGAATAAGTTCCCTTACCCCTTTCCCAAACGACACAATTTTAGGGTGATCCACTTCAAAAACTGCCACAAATGACAAAATGGATGTTATTAAAGAAAGGCTTTGTGCAAAATATGGCATAGAAAATGTTGAGACAAAAGGAGAAACTGCTGATTATCAGCAGTTTCTTCTTTTGTTTCAATGTTTTCCCAAGCAATTTCTATTAGGGACGTCAAAACCAGGTCTTGTTTGGGAAAGGGTTACATCATTTTCTACCACTGTCAACGGTGCCTAACAATTCTGTGCCAATGTACAGTCTCATCGGGATCCATGCTTCTCTAACGATTGTCACAGATCACAAAGACGATACAAGAGAATAACGTGGATCTAGATCAGACTGCCTGTTTACGCAAGCTGATCTGGATCATGCTCGTCTCAAAAGCCATGGGGTCTCTCTTTCCATGTCACAACTCATTTTGAGATTAACATAAACTTGAATTGAAGGCGCATCTGTTGATTAAAATAATGCATGACATCCAAATAACCCTTCAATGACGGAATTTTAGGCCGGTTCAAATTGAAAAGTGCTGGTCAGATCTATCTACTTGCTAGATCTATTTACTTGCAAACATGTGTGTATAATATACTCGTACATCACAATTTTCTACTTTTCCATCGAAGTATCCTCTACTGATATAATGCTTTGATTTTTGCTATTTTGAATTTTCGTCATTTAGCCCATTACCACATAGTGCCCCTTTTTGACTCCCCACAAGAAACTGGCCATGGGAAACATTGTGGAAAATGAAGAAATTGCTTGTCAAAAGCAATTTCTTCATTTCCCACAATATTTTCCATACAAAATTATTAAAAATGTACTTTTTCATTCATTTTACTTATCGTCTGCAACATCTCTGAATTTGGACAAGTCCAAAATTTGGTCGTTTGGTAATGGGTTAAGAAAGCGTTATAGGTTGTTTCTGATCCCATATGGTGTCTTTTTCAATTCATTGATTCCTTGCATGAAAGTAGCCTATAATGGACATATAAATTACAACGCCTTCACTTTAAAAAAAGAACTAGATCTATCCAAAGTCATTTGAATTTAAAACTACCATTTGTTAACCCTATCCATTACAATCCTTGGTCTTGAGACATTCAATCGATGAAGCTTAGCAAAACATTGAGAGAGTAAATGAAAATAAAGCTGGTAACCAATATTTCGCTGCTTTTAAACAAAAAAAATGTCGTAACTGCACTCCAGTCTAAGCCGCATTTACGAGGTTTTTGTTGAAAAACGACCCTTTCTTCATTTTCCTCGTTATTTTTTATATTATAATCATTTTCATGATCTTTTCGTTTGATGATTTATTCAGTCGTGGATATCATGCCAAGCCTTTGTTCGAGTCAACGGTTACAGAGTAAATCCGAAAATACGGCACAAAATATGACAATGATAAATATGAAATAAAATTTTGGATGATATATCAGAGTAAATATTGTGAGAAAAAAACAAGCCTGGCGAAAATGCCAGTAGATCTAGTCAGCATTTTTTCTTTCTGTTTTTTTTTCTATTTGTTTTCATAAGCTATCTTAGGAACGTCTAAACCAGTTATTGTTTCCGAAAGGATAAACCTTTGTGCTGATGGCTTTAAATTTTGTTTTAAGGGGGAATGCTTCAGTTTTTCGGAACACTCGGTCATTACTGTAGTAAATTAAATGTTTCGTACTAATATGTTTCGCTACCATATTTTTAATAATATAACACATCATTACAATTTACCTTTTCGACGGTAAAAGTGAATTTATTGTGCGAAACTGATCTCCTCAAGATGGAAAACGATTATTTGGAGCAAGACAGTCGTAAGTGTGTATGCAGTTACCACTGTTTTGCGTCATTTTATTCATGTGTAACTGATAAAAATTGCTGTAATTCACTAATAAGTGCGCTGACCTAAGCATTTTCTTTTTGAATTATTACCAGGACATGTTGCTTAATACAATGAGGGAGTTTTATCAAATTCTATTTTGTAGAACTTGAAATATTTCCAAAAATATGTAAATTTTAACATAAAACACTCCAGTTTCGTTGATATAACCGAACACGTGAGCATGCTGTTTTATACATTTACGCGCCAAAGTTTATAATAGCACATATTTTGGGTTTTCCGTACTAATTAAATGTATGACGTTACTTTAAATCCAATTTCGGGACGATACGATTAATATACAGCATTTCATTAGCATTTTATTGACCTTGGACAGGTGCAAGAAATTGTGCATTTTTTCGATGTAGGGGTATGTGATACGAATGCCTATAAAATTCAAACAAGATCGCTGACCATCCATTTTTATTTTATTTTTCAATTGGTAATAATATGTAATTTCAACATACAAAATATTAATAAATTCTATTACTGGGAAAAAATTTAGGAAACTGGAGCATTCCCCCTTAAACGAATAGCCAATTTAGAGACTTTCGAATACATTTACATATTTAGGCCTACTTTAAGTTTTTGCCACAATGACTGGAGAAGAAAGCAGACAGTGTAGGCTAAGATAAGACTGCAAGTCTGTGCAGGCTGATCTTAGTCTATACTGCCTGCCAAACCCTAGCTCATAACAGCAATATGACATGAATAGTATGAGAAATGTTAAAATTATCGCTGCTTTTTCAACTATAACCTCGTAAATGCAACTTGTTTTAAGCTGAAGTTACGAGGCCTTTGTTGAAAGGTGACGTTATGCTACTTCATTTCCGCAGGCAGTAAAATGCTACATTGAGAGCTTGAACAATAAAATGTATCGATTGTTAGAAAATCTGAAAGTATGCCCGTCCATCCATTAAAGTGTGTATTGCAAACAATGGCTCCATTATGAATAAATTGTAATTGCTTCCCGTGAGATTTTCTTTGTTAGTTCTCAGCATCTTTAGGATTTACCCCTTCCAAGCAAGACCTGGTTTAATATGGTTTAATAGCCTTAATATGCAAAAAGCTTTTGAAATCATTGGGACAAAAGAGAAAACGGTGTTAATCATCATTTTGTCCTTATGCTGCCTCAATTGTTTCTGTGCTATATTGTTTAGATTTTTTCTTTATCAATATCAATTTTGTCCGCGACAACAACTCCCAAGCCTGATGAATCTAAAAGATTTCCAAGATTAGATGACCTTTTAGACAGAAAAGACATTCCAAGGGACAGTTTTTGAACCAGACGATATACTTTTTTTGTGTCAACGGACTATTAAAAAGCTTTGTTCGAGACGGGAAAATGCTGACCAAAAGCATTGCCTTCTTTTCGCGCTAGATCTTAAAAAGCCCACATCCCCTCGTAAGGAACATCAAAAGCATGGATAGCTTTGGGAAAGAGTTGGTGCTTAAGAGGTTCTGTTATGATAAAATGAAAACCTGCAACTGTTTCAGACAACAAAAAATTAATGCGATATTAAAGCTGAACAAATTCACAACTGATTCCGTATTTCAAGGTTCTTTATTTTTTTCTGATCTCAAAAGCATTATGTAGGGCCTGTTGTGGTTAACACTTCCAAATGCAAAAAATAGACTTTTGCAATTTGAAAGATTGGTAAAGGTAGGATTTGTATACATTAATATATATAATAGATTTTGAGGCAAAAGGATATTCCCATGTTTTCCTAAGCATTTCCTATTAACATGTAAGGACTTCAAAGCATTTGGTATTAGGACTTTTTCAAAACCAAGTTTTGTTTATGAGAATGTGCAAGAAGCCTACATAGGCATAGTTTCTTTCCTCTTTTTTCGTTCTAAAATAAATCCACTAAATTCTTAATGCAGGATGTATACTTTGGATCAATTTGCCAGTGTCTTGAGCTTCTTCATAAACGTCTAAACCTATTGTATTAAATCTTAGACTAAAATATAAAGGTACAAAAATCATATCAATAGTACTTAAAGTGACATTTCAGATTTTTTTCTCATAAATCTCACTTTTATTTTTATCTAAAAAAGCATATTTTCGTATGAAAATTCTGAAAAGTTCAAGACAAAATATTACGCCGTTTACGAGAAATATATATTTTTGTGTTAGAATTACACAAATTGTTGTCCACAACAATTAAAGGGGGGCCAGCTAGGCTGTCGAAAATGCAAATGACACAATAATTACAAACCAGAAATAGCGTATGAAATTACCAACCTGAAGGGGTAGATAATTTATGTCCATTGTTGGCGCTCCTCGAGCTTTATTAAGTATTAAAATCCATGTCAATTAATAACGTGCGGGCGTCCTTGTTTTTGTTTTGTAACGGCTACATAGCCGAACCTTCAAAAATCAATTACGTCAGAGATACGTCATCTGTGCTCAGCAAGATTTAACACGCCGCACAACCGGCTGCGTCGAAAGTCAGCGAAGACAGATTCGGCATCTGATGTCATGTGCATGGTAGGTCAAATGAATTTACTTTTATAAATAAACGAAATGATCTTTGGTATTCTGTAGCTGATAAATACGCGTATAAATGTTCAGTACTTGTACAAAATAAACCTTTCCGTGGACGTATTCCTTGCAAATAAGGTCACAGTCATCGACACAGCCGGTTGTACGATGTGTTAATTCCGCGGAGTTGTGTCTCGTTGACCTTGACCTTGTCTCGTTTTGAAGTGAAAATAGAATGTGTGAACACGTTTGTAAAGGATTGATCTATAGCAAAGGAAAGATGGTTATTCGCCGTGATTGAGGTTTATATGCATTGCTAATCGTTTTTCCATGCACAAATATGAGTTCCGGAACAGTTCGGAAGCATAAAAACATAGAATGGGCCCCTTTAAGATGTATTCTGTCTCAACTTTAAAGGCGTGCAATTCGGTTATCAGCATCAACTTAAAAAACTGATAGCATTTATACCCATTAGAATAACCAATCTTGGCATCAAGACATACTTTAAAAATATTGAAATGGGGATGAAATGTCCCTTTTATGATCATATATATAGGGAAATCTGGTCCTCAGGAAGGACATCAAAATCAGGCGTCGTCTGAGAGAAGATATCAAGGTAGAGATTGTGGCGAAGGGTTAAAATAGTCAAGAAAATCGAGAAAAACGCAGATATTATTATTCTATTTGAAATATTAATATCATATTTATGCGATGTATATAAACACTTTCCTAAGCAAAGCCTGGTGTTGATGTCCCCAAATAGAAAAGGCATTACATGTATAACCATAATGTTCTCCCTTTGCCTCAATATATCTGTGTTATATCTTACACAAATTCTGTCTTTAACCCATTACCAAATAACAAATTTTTAGACTGGTCCAAATTCATGTACGTTGCAGACGACAATTTCAAATCAAAGAATATTAAACTTTTTTGGTCATTTTGTTTAGAAAACATTGTGTGAAATGAAGAAATTGCTTGTCACAAGCAATTTCTTCATTTTCCACAATGTTTTCCAAAACCATTATCTTATAGGGAGTCAAAAAGAGTCATTGTGTGGTAATGGATTTACTATACAACCAATACGTTTGCAGCAGCTTTGGATTTGGATCACTCTAAAATGTTGTAGATTGGGAAAGGGTTAAAATAATTATACATGTCGTGTTTTATATATCCAATATTGAAATCCATACAAGTATATTTTAGTTGCCATGGTTTACCCTTTTCCATACAACACTATTTACGACATGTACATAGTCGGTGTTATTGCAAAACTTCGTATCTCCATCTTTAAACAGCTGGAGATACGAGGTTTTGCAATAAAACAAACTACATGTAATTCACACACAAACATTACAGAAGACGAGTTATAACGTTACATATACAGTGTACGAATGTCAGAAAATTGCATGTTAAAGTTTGGAAAATATCAAGGAAAATTAGAAAATGTTGGTTATTAGTAGTTTCTTCTTTTCTCCCAATGTTTTCCATGGCTCCATCCATATTCATATCCATATTCAAAACAAGACATGATTTCGACATATTCCTGATAAAATAAAAGGATACGAAAACATATTTAGGCGAAAGGAGCAAATGCTGCTAATCAACATTTTCATCGTTTACCTAAAAATTTTCTGCGTTGTTTTGCATAAATCCATTTCTTTACTGAATTCTAAATATTGTGCGGTCTACTGCAACTTCCCATTTGAGCAATAGAATTGTTTTCATATTGGGAAAGGGATGCGAAAAGGAAAAGTGAGTCAGCGGTGAACAGATGTGTGATGTTGTGGCTGGGTTCAAACAACGGGCTTCTCTATCTAACCTTGTAATATTAGAACAGAATAAACCAACCCTTATCCGGGTCTAAACGTACAGTAGCTTGTCCGTAATCATTCCAAATAGCAATATTTTTGTGCTAAAAATAGACTTGGTTGACTGTAGTGTTTTGATAAACCGTCAGTGCTGAACATTACAAAATCTCGTAACTACGGTTTGAATCAAGCCGTAGTTACAGGGGTAACATCCCAATTGGTCTACCCCCATTTCGTCTACTGTTTTTAAGTGCATTGAGTCCCAATTCGTCTACTGTCCCAACTCGTCTACTTTCATGTCAAATAATCAATTAACAACATTATTTTTGTGTTAATAACAGAAATTAAGTCAACATATTCACAAATGAAAAAAAATGCAAACACTTCGATAAAAATCATATAATATCATATTGATATTCAAAGTGTGGAAAAGTAGACGAAATTAAAATGTCCAAAATAGACGAATTGGGAGTAGACGAATTGGGGGTAGACGAAATGGGATTTAACCGTTACGGGATTTTATAACAACACCCACGAGATACTATCAATTTTGTTTGTCCGAAATTACATCACTGTAAACATGATAAAATCGTTCCCTATGGATTTCATTCACCAGATTATCTTATTTTATTTTCCGTTTCTATCGATACTCTGTCGTCGCTTTTCAACAAAAACCTCGTAAATGCAGCTTGTTTTAAGCTGCAGTTACGGGATTTTTTGTTGAAAACCATCGATATTTAGACTTGTAATAGTAGAACAGAATAAACGAACACTTATCGGGACCCTTAAGGAGTTCTGCTGCATACTTTCTTTCATTTTACACGTTTACAAACAACAATGGTCATTGTTTCTTTTTCCCTTCTCAAAATAAATAACCCTTTCCCAAACAAAGATTTGCCGGTAGGCCAAAATTGGTCGAATTAGTTTCTGTATAAAGATGTGGGAAATGTATATGATCAAGCTTAGGATAAGAAAGAAAATGTTGCGATGATTCCATGTAACTTCTCCCTAATTATTTTAAATGAGTAATTTTCACCAGATTTTCTTATCTTGGCTTCGTAGACCTGTCTGGGGGATAATACATGCTGCTTTTCAACAAAAACCTCGTACCTGCAGCTCCTTTAAGCAGCAGTTACGATGTTTTGATTGAAAAGCAACGAAATTACCCGTCTTTCGTCACAGTATTTATCTCTTATCAAAGAAGGAAAGTTTCAAATCATCAGTAAGAGTTTATTAGCTGTCAGAAGCGAAGACTGCTACATGTACGAAAGAGAGAAATAATCTGAAGCGGGAACTGAAAAAAGTGGGGGGGGGGGGGGCTTACCGCGCTATATATATGTTCTGCGCAAAGTAGGAATTAGTACAATTCTAGAATTGTCCTGCGCAAAGTAAGAATTCTTACTTTGTCCGCCGATTCCAGAATTGTACCGGACAATTCTAGAATTGCGCAGGGCTCGTAAATCGCATTTTTGCATTCCTACTTTGTTCTGTGCGCAAAGTAAGAATTTTTGGACAAAGTAAGAATATTGAATCGGGTGCATTTTAGTGAAAACAATAGTTTTAAAATAAAATAAATCAATCATATTTTTGACGTACATTTCTTCCATTTACTTGGTCTTTGTCTTTTGCAGTTTATTGTTATTGCTATACCTATCTTTTTCTTTCGCCAACAAATCAAATATTAATAATGTACAATATAGTGAAGAAAGGAGAAGATACTGGAATTTTGTCTATTACCTCAAAGTTCTGTCAGGTTCTTTCTGTAAGCCTAACAGTTACTAAGGGACATCAAACTTGGAATTTTGGGGTAAGGGTTTAAAAATTCTAATAACAATCTTCGGATTAAATTGTGTAACAATGCTATCGTAAACTTCTCAATCTTTATACGAGTAGTTTGTCACAGCCTTTATGATTTACATCAGATAGATCTGGGATTATAATACGGAAATCTCTTTTTAAAATACATGTACATTCGTCATTCATTACATACATTTAATCGCTCAAAACTATATAAAAATATGCATTCAAATATTTTCCAATTACACATACGCATATATTTATGGTAAGTTTTTAAATATTCTTACTTTGTACCTACCATTCTTACATTGCGCAGGCAGTAAAAATCGATAATCGATTCTTACTTTGTCCCGATTCTTACTTTGCGCACGGCCAATTCTAGAATTGTCCGCGCAATTTAGGAATTCTTACTTCGCCCGACAAAGTAAGAATTCCTACTTTGCGCAGGACAATTCCGGAATTGTACTAATTCTTACTTTGCGCAGAACATATATATATAGGTTCACAATGAACACAGATCAGGCTGTACCAAATTTCAACCATAATCGAATAGAATTTACATGTATTTTTTTAAATTTCGTAGCTTTTCCAACAAAAACCTTCTAACTGCAGCTTAAATCAAAATCCAGTTACAAGGTTTTTTGTTGGAAATCGACGACTTACGTGACATACATGCACACGTACTTGTAATCAAATATAATATTAATTCTGTACTGGTAATGCGATCGAGAACTTTATGGATGCTGATCCGACAGTACGTGTTGGGAAGTCTAATCGGGATCCTTGTTTTTCTGCATCCCTTACCCTCTGAGTGCGTGTATATAGAATTACAACTTGTTTTTAAAACGAAGTTCCATAACTCTGACAATCATTTGGGCAAAATTATTATGTCCTCCTTTAGACGTTGTGTTTTTGTCACTATTTAGTACTTGAAAGACGGGCTCGTTGTCCGTTAAAACATATAGCCAGCCCATCTGAGCAGGACGGTGAGCTATATATCGTCGCTTTTCAACAAAAACCTCGTATTTACAGCTTTATACAAGCTGTAGATACGAGGTTTTTTGTTGAAAAGCAGGGATTTTATAGGAGTTCATTCACACTGGTGGTGGACTCGGTCAAAGTGAGGGACGTTTTTTCGCGATCAAGGTATTCCGTCGGTGTTGTTATAAAATTTCGTAACTACGACTTTATCGAAGCCGTAGTTACGAGATTTTATAACAATACCGACGGTTTGTCAATACAAAACGGTTAACCCGTTCTATCTTTAGAACAAATTCATTGTAATTAGCAAAACAATCTTTAAACTCACATTTAAACGCAAAATATCAACACCTGGTTGTAGCAAAAAACGTCCCTCGCTTTGGCCGAGTTCACCACCAGTGATCCATACAGTCATTTTTATTCAAGTAGGATATCTTTACCTACCCGCCTCATTTATTTCTAGTGGAGGACAGCTTATTGGAAGAAAACAAAAAGGCTTAAACTGGTCAACTTGCCTTTGAATATTTATTAAAAGCACAGAATCAGTTCTTTAACAAGGCAAACCTGGCGAGCACATGCCGATTTGTACATGACACTAATTAAGGGGGTTTCTTTGTGTGGTAGAATATTGACATGTACATGTGATTCTTATCTGCCCTCCAGAAACCCGAGAATTTTGATAAAACGTGATAAATGAGATCGGGTTTTATACATTACATTTCCATGGTTACCGTAGCAAAATTTGCAGGAATTAGTTTTAAGGGAAAACATGATGGTAATTAGATATGGAATTATTGATATTACATATTTTTATATACTTTTCTCTTAAGTTATTCAAACTACAGTTGCCTTTTGATCATTGACTACCGTAATATGGGCCCGACCATTTAATTGTTCTAAGACATATTCTCTGATATTGTCTAAAGGGCGGTTAGAGAGCCAGTGTAAATTTAATTTTTCAATTTTACTACCTAACTCACTTTGGGGCCAAAAATTCCAGGACCTAACCAGCATTAATATCGTACTAATAGATGCGTCAATGTTTGTAACCACTGTACGAATATCAATAAAAAATGAAGAGGTATAGACGAATTTGTCTGGGGCGTTTTTAATGGCAGTCAGTATACATTCAAATCGTAAGTAAGTAATTTTGAGGATTACATATTGCCGCTTTTTAACAAACCTCGTATCTACATCTTAATTGAAACTGTACATACGAGGTTTTTTTTATAGAAAAGCGATGGTATTTATCCAGCTTCGCGGATAAAATGACACTTTAAATACTGAACCCCCGACCTGAACTATTGTGAATAGTAAAGTGGTTTAACACTTAATTTCCGTGTTGCGAAAACCAACAGTGACATATAGGAACCCTTTCTTAGGCAATCCATGATCCAGACGACCTTTATAGAGGAGGGGTGGAAAAAATTGGGTGAATAGAAGAAAAAAAATATGCTGGTTATCAATGCCATTTTACCGCATTTTTTCTACTTTGGTTGCAATGTAACTTTGCAGATTAAAACGGACCAACTATTAATAACGTCAAGTCGAAAATGGTTTAAGGTAGAATACCCGTAATGTGGCCATTTTGAGATTCATAAAACATCGGATTTTTCAAGTGTCGTCGTTACTTGTCCGAACTTATTCGGGCGCAGTTGTAAACTTTTGGCGGTGGAACTACCGCCGGAATGTTTTCGATGTCGCCCGAATAATGCCGACGACGCGCGAATCTTATTAGGGATGGACTACCTTAAATATACATGTATATATGTGAAACACCTTGTCATTCTGATCTCATTTCAAATTGGTGCTTTAACCCATTGCCACTCTAGAAGGCATTTTTTTTTTACTGGTACGAATTCAAAGAAAGGTGTACTACATACTACCGTTTTCATAAAAAAAAACCTCGTAACTGCAGCTTAAAACAATCTGCAGTTACGAGGTTTACATAGAAAAGCAACGATACTTTGAACAAGAAAATCTACAATCGAAATAATTTTAGAATTCAATCAAAAATAACGAAAAAAAGTCGACAGATTGTAGAATGGAAATCATTGAAGGACAATGAGAAAAGCATAAAAAATCTTAAATGAAAAGATTTAAAATCTGACAAGATACATTTTCTTCTTTTCCACCAATGAATTATAGTCCAATACACTGACTAGTCATCGCAAATATGTGTTATGTGGAAAAAGTGTACAAACTATGGGTTAGGGTTTAAAATTATACTTTATGCATGACGGGCCTCAATGACACATCTAACAATTTACGAGAGAAAAGTAGTTCCGATATAGTATTTAAATTTCTACAGCAATATCAAGAAATTGTTTACTTAACACGAACCCTTTTGTTATAATAAAGTTCATTTACCCAAAAAGTATTGAATTTCAACAAAATAAGCATTTTGTAAAACGTGGAAATTTACACATGGGGTATAAAACCGCAAAAACGGAAATGACGTATCACTACGCGACTGGTAAAATCAATTTGTGATTCATTTATAGTGTCTGAAGCAGCCGGCCTAACAAGACGTGCAATATTTCCTTACAGGACTCGAAACTTTATCTTAGCCAAGTAAGTCGAGATTTACATTTATTCTTTCTTTTAAAAAGGGTAATAAATATCTTTCACACATTTTGCTTGTTAATTTTGATAAAAATGTGTGTACATGTGAGCCGCGCCATTTGCACGGGTTTTACGTGCACATGTAGAACACGGAAGTGAACTATTTGTCTTGTCTTAATTCTCTCTTCTTTTGGATAAGGGTAAAGATAATGCATTAATTTTGAATTTGTTTTAAAAATGTTTAATTTATGCGCAACATTTGCACGGATTTTCTGGACCTGTATTAAACACGGAAGTGGATGGTTCATATATCAATGTATTGTCACTTTTATGGGTTAATTTTCGGCATTTATACCTTACTAAACGACAAATTGGAGGCAGACAAAAGGGGAAGTTTTGCAGACGATATAAAAAAAAATGCTACTGAAAACAGAACATGTACAATTTAGAAATCCTTGGTAAAATGAGAAAATGCTGGTGGTGTCATCATTTTTCTTTTCAGTCGAGGGTTTCGTTATACTATTTTGTGTAGACGATCTAAACCGGTAAACTTTAAAATCGCAACGAAACTAATAGCCATCGATGGTCTTCTTTTATTTGTTTGCATTATCTTCCTTTTTGTTGACGAAAGTCATCTTTGGACCCGGAATGATTAAGCCAGGGTTTTACTCGTTCCCGAACAAGACTTGGTTTGGACATCCCTAATAGTAAAAGCCGATGAAAACATTGTGGCAAAAGAAGGAAATTCTATTAACCAGAATGTTCTTCTTTTGCCTCAATATTTTCAGTGCTAGATCTATATTGCAATATATCACAAGCCCGTAGGAAGCGATTTCATATTGGAGGGGCTGAAGCAACTTTTTCTGAATATTGGGGGGGGGGGGGGCTAATTTAGATTTTCCCTAAAATTTCAGTGTGAAATAAGGAAAGTTTGGCATTTTTGGCCCCCTCCTAGCTCCCCCTATTCCTACGGGCCTGTATCATACGTTTTAATAATGGATAAAGCTAAAATTCCGCCGTTTGTTAAAGGATTGAAATATCAGGAAATTAATTTAGTTTCCCTATTAGGATTTGAAAGGTGTCGAAACTACTCTTTTATCATGTAGATAGGACCACTGATTCAAAAATAAACTTTTATAAATCTGGGATTGATCCAATTTATCCTTTCAATGTCCATTGTGCTGTTTCATTCATTTTTTCTTAATGCAAAACTATTTTAAAATGCGTATAAATATAACGTCGCTTTTCAACGAAAATCTCGTAAATGCAGCTTGTTCAAGCTACAGTTACGAAATTTTCGTTGAAAAGCAGTATTAAATGTATAAGCCACGATCTTGAAAGATACCTGGTAGCTTTTTAGACCAATATGGATCCAGATCCGCTTGTGCTTAAACCTTGCGTATCCTAATTTACCCTTTTACAATCAACACTTAGCTTTAACGTTTCTGCTTTGAGAAATACAATGAGAAAAGAATAAAAAAAAGTTCTCAACATTTACCCCTTTCTCGCTCTGTTATAGATTTAAGATGTAGCCTACCTTGCGCACAAATATTCATTTAGTATTCAGGCCCGTTGGAAGCAATTTCATATGGGGGGGGGGCTAAAGCCTCAGTGTCTGAATATTGGGGGCGGGGGGCTAATTTGCATTTTCCCAAATTTTCAGAGTGAAAAAAGGAAAATTTGGCATTTTTGGCCAACTTTGGGGGGGGTAGCTCCCTTAGCCCCCCCCCCCCCCCCCCCGCTGTTCCTTTGGGCCTGGTATTATCTCAGCAATAACCCTTCAAATCAAAAGATCTCGTTCAGGAAAGGGTTAATAAAGGTTGTGCCACGCCTTTTTGAATGTCGAGACGTTATCGTTTGAATGAGAACCACGATAACACGAGACTGATAATTGAGGCTGGAAATGACTCATTATCTCGGATCAAAGTACCACGAGTACTCCTGTATGGCGACGCTCAGACAATGAACCCACTTAATCCTTTACCAAACAAGACTTGTTTTCAGGTCTCTAATACATGAAGGTTTTGAAAACATTGGGACTAAAGAAGAAAATGGTGATAAAAAAGCATTTTCTCCTTTTGTTTCAATGTTTTGTGTGCTGCAATGTACACACTTCGTTGTATCTCATAGGAAATCGAAATATTCGTTATTTGAGAAAGGATTAGCCATTTCCCATGTGAAAAAAGGTTATCCAAACTTAAAGCTGAAGCAAACGACAAAATGTAATTATTTTAATAGCAATACAGAATGGACTTGTCTTGTCTAAATCTACGTAAATGTGGCTCAGAAAAAGTCACAAAAGAAGAAAATGCTGGTTACCAATTAATCCGAGTTTTCTCTGATGAAATTTGCTCTTTGATATGTTGATGTCGGTCATTTACCAGAGAAAACTCGGATTAGTTACCAACTTGACAAAATTGGATCAAACAACACCAAATGCACATGTATACCGATCTGGAAACACGTTGCCAACTTGGTCTCAAATTTTAACAAAGGTTCAACATTTTCATAAATTGCAGCTCAATTATCCTTATCTACTAGAATGTGCATTGTGTAGAAAGGAAAGAAATTTGATAAATGTTAAAAGAATACAGATTCTGCCCTTACAACGAGAGATGTAACTTAAAACCCTTTTCAAAACATTGTATTGTATTGTCCCAGATCTACTTTCAAGGACGTAGAAAATAGGTGAAGTTTAGATGACATGAAACCTTCCATATTTGACCCTTTCATGAATGCTTAACTTCAGATTTGTCTCAATTTCTAAGACGATGCAAATAAAAGTAGGGCAATAGAAATGTTTAATATAAGGAATATGTAAATTGTGTGTTTTATCATCTTCTCTAGCCTTAACCCTTTCCCAAACAGCCAGCAATTGGCTATATAGAATTTGTCTTTGATTTTTTACCCTTTTCCATTTCAATTATTCCAAATTGTAACGAACTACAGTTTGCAAGTAGAAGGATGCAAATAAGCATGCATGAGGTTTGCACTCACGTTGAATTAGGGCCAATTGAAATATTTGTTTTGTGGATATTATAGGTTAATGCAGATAGATGTTTCGCAGGACTTGTTTGTAAATTATTCACATCACCAAATACCACTGGATCAAGGAAGCGTGAATTGTTAAGTAGCAGAGGAAAAATACTCATGATTACGAAAAACGCAGACACCTACGACAAATACTTATAAATAAACGACCCGCAAACAATGTCAACTCTTGACAATTTAAAAACTGCTGCAGACGACACAATGTTAAATGAGATATGTATACGTCTACTTCCAACTGCAGACGAGTTTTAAGAAAAAGGGTAAAATACGTTAAATGTAGCGAAACACGCATTTGTAGGCATTACATAACAGACAATGAGCATCCGACAATTGCTAAATTATCCGGCATAACAGACAAGTGAGCGCAATACTAGATTAAGTGCCTGTACGAACGTACAGGCACTTAATCTCTTATTGCGCTCACTTGGTTATTTCAATTCAACCAAACAATAAGCCTGTAAATGCAAGGCGATATTACAGCAGTTACGCGTGTGTGTTTCTTAGGCAGCAATTTGGCTCTCTTTGTTTGATTCGTCATAAAAGAATTGATGTGTCATGCAAATTTCTCCTCGTAGAATATTTGGTATGGATTTTCTGGTATTGATTCATAAGGCCTTTGATCATACATCACTCATGATGCTTTACTCATAGTGAATGCGCCGTTATTGACCCTGGCTTTAGTTATTGTGTTTGGAGGGTTCAGATCTTCCTGTGCTTATTTATTCCCTTCCTCGTTGAGTAATGTAGTGAGAAGAGGAAAATAAGACGGACGGAAACACACTGCCGATAGGAAGACTGTTATAGAAAAACTTTTCTGGCATCATTTCTTGTATTGATTCATAAACGTTTGATCATACATCATGCTTTACTCATAGAGAAGGTACTGTTATTGACCTGAAACTGGCACAATGCCTTAGCCTATGACTTTAGACCTTCCTGTTCTCATTAATTTCCTTTTCTCACTGAATAGTGAAATGGGAATTAGAAATACAGTCTGGCAGACATCACCGACTGAAGGAATGATATTAATGATATTCCAAATTTTGTTTCGTATATTAGGTTTCATACATACAGAATAATAGAATATCGTTTGAAAACAGTTAATCTCCATGAAAAATGCCTACCGGGAAAAGCGTCTGCCAGCGAGAAATTTGGATCGAATGCAAGATTCCTAACTGCCATTCATGATTTGGCTACTATCGATTATACGCTATCTTTAGAAACTTAAGCGTTCTTCCCTGTTACTCTTTATATGGAACTGTTGCCAAAATTACTCAAAAACCTACGAATCTTCAGATCATAATGAAAATATGCAGCCAATGAATGATAAGATCAGACTGTGCGTAGGAACTGCACGTAGCATGAAATGGATAGGTTTCCAAAGTCTGCAACTAATAAATGACTTTAGTAAGCATCTTACATTAACAAAAACATATTGATGTGATGTCTTGTAACAATAAAGTCGTAAATGTTAGGCCTACATGAATTTGTAACATTAAGTGACGTACAGTACTTCATTGACATTCATGTACATACATAGACGGCTTCCGTTATAACTTATGCCATCATCTTGATTAAGATTGCCGGTATTCTCGCGAGCAAAGTCTAGAGGCTTCCGGGTTATACCGGAACAATAATATCGAGATCCGGAATATCTCAATCCTTGTACAATTGTAAACTAGTCCGAAACAGAGGGTTGTTGCAAACGAGAGAAAAGAAAAGAACATTCCCAATGAAAATATTCATGGAAGTGGGAAATAATCGTGATCAGTTTGGCAAAGATTATATCGAATGTTGGTCTAAGAGTTGCCAAGAAGACAATCTATACCCACCTTTCTCGTTAGGGCCATAGGGAACACTTTTATCCATTTTAATTGTGGCGTAATTGCGAACAAATAATGGTATCTTGTATGTGTTGTTAGAAAAACTTGTAACTACGGCTTGCATCAAGCCGTTGTTACGAGATTTTTATAACAATACCGACGGTCCATCAAAACATAACGGTAAACCGAGTATATTTTTAGCACAAAATTCATTGCTATTGCTTACAGAATCGATTAATACAAATTTCACTTTGGCAGCTTTACTGCTTTGAAGAATTTCAGGAATTTGGCTTAACGAAATTGATATCTCTGTTATACGTATATACGAAGTAACCTGTATACGGATCGGGATGCAAAAAGCCCTTTGTGTATTTGAGACCTACCTGAATCCAGATCAGCCTCAATATCTATGCGCTTCTTCAAACGGCGTTTAACCCTAGCAGGCTAGCACCACACAGTGACTCTTTTTGACTCACCCCCCCCCCCCCCCCCCACACACACACACAGGGAAAGGTTTAGGAAAACATTGTGGAAAATTAAGATTAAAAATAAATTGTATCAACTTTAGATTGTCGTCTGTAACACCTTTCAAATTGGAACAGTCCAAAATTTTGCCGTATGGTATTGGGTTAAAGAACCTGCATCAAGTCCATGAGTCCTGCATGGAACCAGATTGTACCATGCCTTGGCACACGCTGACCTTGAAACATGGCATTGTTTTAGAGTGTAAATATGAAATTGAAAAAATATCTTGGAAAATGGTGGTTTCGGCATTTTCTTTTGTGTCAATGTTTCCTAGCCTTTTAAATTAGGGACATCAAATTCATGTCTAAATTTGTACGGGAAAATGTTAGTTTTCACATCAACTGATGTTAAGCGCTTTTATTGTTTGGTCTCTTGACAGAAAAGTAATAATAATTGTTTGATGTAGGGGAATCCGCTAGGAAAATAGTCATATGTGCAAAGTAATTACGTATTTTATCTCGATTCATAAATTGTCAACTTTGTGTTTATTTGGTTATTATTAAGTAACCCTTTTCCAAAAGACATGTTGGGAAAACATTGAGCCAAAAGAAGAAAATGCTGATTATCAGCATTTTCTACTTTTGCCTCAATATTTTCCATTATGTACAACTTCCATTCACAAAATAACAGATTCTGTCGTCTTAAACTTCTTTCAAATTTAACCAACTTATTATTTTATACCCCGGTATCGAACGATTGGGCATATTATTTTCTCGTGTCCGTCCGTCTGTCTGTTCGTCTGTCTGTATGTATGTCTATTTGTCTGTCCGATAACTTAATATTGGCCATTAAGGCGGTATTCATGTTTCACAAACACATCTTGATTTTTGGTGTTTAAGAACGGGTTAATTGAGGCTTGCGAAAAATGATTTCAAACGATATTAGGATCCTTAATGTTACCTATTTTCTCGAAACATGCATAGTAAGGTGTACATTGGTGTACCTAATGTTTTCAGAATCAAAGCAAATTGGCGGTACGATTTGACCTTAACTTAGAATTTCCTTGAAAACCAGGACGTGGCCATTGCGCAATTTGTTGAGCATCAGACTCACTCGTGAGGTCCCGGTTCGATTTCTGGCATTTGTCTTCAACCAATGTTTGCATAATCTTAACTATATGTTTGGGAGCAGCTGGGGGCTCGGAAAGAATGTTTTCGCAGTAGTATAACCACAGTTGTTCAAAGAGACGTTAAACCTCGTTCAATAAATCTGAATTGGCGACTTGTTTAAACGTTGCTTGTGACAGAGTTAATTAAATAGTGTGGTGGACGAACCTTTACTATGATCACAAAAATAGATAGTTTGATGACAGAGTGCCGGGAAGTTTTCGCATTACAGACTGTTACCTAGGTTACCGTGATAAAGTCAATTGTTTGTGTGATATTTTATCAACCGGTCATGTTTCATGAACTTTGGGAACCCTGTGGAATAGCCATAGTCGTTTTTCAACAAATATCTCTGCTTTTCAATAAAAACCTCGTAACTGCAGCTTAAAACAAGCTGCAGTTGCGAGGTTTTTGTTGAAAAGTAGCGATATTCTCTAGAGTAAATGATTCCACTTAAATCATACAAAAAACCAATTGAGCCATGATCAGAAGAAGGTGTCCTTATCGTTTCCAGATCAGCCTTATGCAGTCTCGTAAAGATCCAGCTGTTAACTCACAGTATAGGTATACCTAATGAAAACAATATGAATATTGATCGAACTGCTGCGTATGCATAGACTGAACTGGTCCATGTACATGATTGTCTCCAATGCCATAAAGGACATTGTCAAATTCCTGGCTAAATTAATTTTATGACGTATTTCAAAAAAAAATTATCTAACCAGCACTTGTGGACTACGCTATCTGAGGGACCTTGGTTCGATACAGGTTAGAATCGCAGGCGTATGCTGTGTTGGACTGAAAATATGAAATGCAACAGACACACTTATTGACCCCTTTTCAGTTATCGTTTTAGTCCGTACCCGCAGAACACTTCCGGTGGCAAACAATGGGTTTATGGGACATTAACATCGAAACGTTGTGATTTCGCATGCACGGTCATGCTTTGGATTCGAGTGTATCGTTACTAAAACGCTTTTGGTTCGAGATTATTGTTACAAAAACGCTTTGGGATTGAGAGTATTGTTACTTAATTGCTTTTGGTTCGAGGGTATTGTTACTTAAAATAACAAATAATAAACGTTTGAGCGTCGTTTTAAGACTCCAAGGACGACTTCCGGTGGCTGTTGTGGTGGTGGTGGTGGTGGTGGGGGGTCTTAGTTGAAATAAGCTTATTAATGTATTTGAATGACAAAATTCAGAATTTCTGGGCATGACCAAATTGATACACATAATAGGCATGGTAGGGGCCTTGCATACCCAACGAAACCAGCGTAACTGTTGACCGTTAAATGCTACATTTGTCCTATGAATGGAATTTTCTATTCAACTTAAAAGTTTCTTGCTATTTGTATTTCTGCATACCATTAAAGCGTTGTTATGGCTTCCACTCAGGAGAATTTTGTAAATCGATAGTTGGCGTTTTGCATGAAATTACTATTAGTATTTCTAGCCTTTGAAATCGAGAATTATTTCAAGTAATCGGCGCCCACGTGTATTTCCTGCAACAGTCGTGGAATCTGCAAGTCGTCGTTTTAGACATGTTAAATATATTTTAATTGTGCCATTGAACGAAGACAACTTTTACGAGCGAAAAGCTTCGGATCGATAGATCTTTCATCATGTGCATTTTATATGCATAAAATTTACATAAGTTTTGCAAGCCGTCGATTTGAAACGAATAAAAGGATATTCTAGATAAAGTCATTAACCCATGTCCTAATGACGTAAAATTGTGTTAATTAACTTGCCCATTCAAGAGACATTTCAATCGGTTTGTCCCAAGTTTGCTTCAATAACTTAAAGGAAAGCAGACTGTGTGGGATAAGATCAGATTGTACATCTGTGTAGGCTGATCTTGGTCTATACTGCCAGCTTAATCTTTGTTCACAACAGCAATATGACATGAACAACATAACGGTGAAAATATGACAATTTTCTGTCTTTATGGGTCAAACTTTTGACCCATCTCGATCGACTTTGACTCAAATCCATTGATAAAACAAATAACAAGTTCCTTTACGTTTACCTTTGCTCATATTTTAATGTCCCTCAAGGGTACTTGTTACCCCACCCTTTTACGACATCAACAAATTGATCTGCCGGTGGAGATGTAGTTTTAACATTGGAAAATAATAATCATTTCAAATAGCATACTGACCTTAATTATAGTTAACCCTTTCCCAAACAAGACCTGGTTTCGACGTCCTTAATAGATAAAGGTTTGGGAAAAAATTAAGACAAAAGAAGAAAGTGCTGATAATCAGCACTTTCCCCTTTTGCCTCAATGTTTTCTGATCTATATTGTACACAAATCCAATCTAAATCAACACGCATTTTATCGTCTGCAGCAGCTTTTGAATTGAACCACCCGAAAAATGTGTCGTTTGGGAAAGGGGTTAATGTCAAAGTTCATGGGATATGGAAAGGGATCCATATCCGCATTTGAGATCCCGAAAGACCAAGATCGGCTTATAACACATCGGGTTATAAGTAACTCTATCAAGGTTTCTACAGGCAATGTTAGAAAACTTATTAGACCAATAAGGATCATATTTAGTACAGTCTGTATGATTACGAAAGCTTGTATGGAACTACACTTACCACATAAAGTAACGCAACATTTTCAAATTTCAATATTTCTATTTTAAACAAACCAGGATCTACAATGATACTTTATATAGTTCGCAAGGAATGTTTTTGAAAGTTATTTTCAATAAAATATTTGAATTTCCAACGAACATGTCAGAATTACATCCCTTTATTATTTTTCGTTAAACACGTCCTAAGGCCTTGCAAGTTAAAAAACAATCATAAAAGATAGTTTTATTGATAGTGTGTAGTCAGTTACACAGTAAAAACACAAAAAATTGTCACTGTACGCACTGAGCGTCACACTATAACTTCCGGAAAACAGCCGTCAACATATCGCTTGAATTCGAGTTCTGGAAAATTCGATTTGCACGGATCAAATAGCTTGGCGTCCAAAATTTCTTTAATTTCAAGGTTGCAGTACCATTTTACAGCAAACGCCAGTGTGCATGATCGATCCAGATCATCGACTGGTCCAGTTACGATCAGTCGGTAGGGTATTAGTCAAAGAGCCCTGATCATTGGCAAAGATTCCAAATAGCAGCAGATTCCTCATAAATGAACATTTGCAGACATGGATAAGCCATCACAAATGAATGATTCAACCAGAAGCTAACCGTTTTATATCCGTTATTGACTCAATTTTGGGATAAACTTCGCTATTTAAGACAACTTATCCATCCAAAGACGGTCTGATCCAGTTTAAGAGCTGCAGTTTTGTGTTTCGGATGTTCGCATAAAGTCACGGAAATCACCCTAATGCCAAGACAGGTCGGCTCTGACAAACAAACTTATCACAGGACACGTCTGCTATCGAACACTTTTGGTATTGCCTGAAAAGGCGCGTTCGTGGTAGTGGTCTTAATCCTCCAACAAACCTGTTTTTTTTTCGAATGAACAACCCGTCAGGATGAGTGAACTAAGTTTCTTTAACATCAAATCGGTTCAAAATTGTGTCAATGTGACGAAGATGTCAGTATCAATTTGTTTGTGACTTTTGAATTTACACCATGTGTCTTTGGGTTGAATTTTTTGTCTGTAAATGTCTTAGCATTTTTATGATCTTTCGTTTACTGTTTGATGAAATATTACATTTGATGTCAAAACAAAAATATCCTTGAATCTATTTACAAGTTTTAAGATATTTGATATTTAATGAGTGTTGCGTTACTTTATGTGGTCAGTATATGTTGGACTCAAATACCACAATGGACGTTTACCGTTTTCGAGGTACATCATTTTTTCTCGTGCATTACTGTCATCATTTATGGAAACTTCCACCTTATCGGTTGATGAAGAGTTTAAGTTGATTGAAGTTGAGATAAGGTTTTATGGTTCATCGTTTTTATTTGACATCGAGTGGATTGTGATATCTTAACCTTTACTGTTTATTACATCCAACACTTTTCTGATATTAAACATTTTGGAGATAAGATTCGAATTAATTTAACCCTTTCCCAAACGACAAAATTTTAGGGTGGTCCACTTCAAAAACTACCACAAATGACAAAATGGATGTTATTAAAGATAGGATTTGTGTAAAATATGACACAGAAAAAATTGAGACAGAAGGAGAAACTGCTGGTTATCAGCAGTTTCTTCTTTTGTTTCAATGTTTTCCCAAGCCTTTTCTATTTGAGACGTCAAAACCAGGTCTTGTTTGGGAAAGGGTTAAACTATCTATAAATGAAAACTGATAGAATACTTAACATTTGATCTTGTCCCATTTGATTTAAAAATGCACCTGTTTAAGCTAAAAACAAATCCATGTAACAAAAGTGACGGAACTCAAAGTGGAGAATTTGTTCAGTCATAGAGTAGATAATTTTCATGGAATTGGGCGATGCGCTTTCGTAATTCTGTTCTATTATTACCTCCAAAGTGGTCTCTATTAGAAGCATGAAAACGAGGTACAAGGTAGACTAATGTTTGGGAAAGGGTTAAGCACAAATAGTAATGGCGAATCTTCGACACTCTTAATTAACTTGATTTGTGATGGAACATTGGCATTTTGTCCACACTGAGACGCTAGGAGAAAATGCTACAATTTCGTCTTCTGTCCCAATGTATTCTTATGTCTTAATCTCTAAGTGACGTCAAAACATGTCGTATTTTGGATAATTAACGGATCGATACAAATTTGGAATGCGAAAGTGTAATGCAATAGATACGACATTACCAAGAACTCTTTTCCATGTTATTATTTTGAAAGCATTTATACTCGTTTTATCGTGGTAATCTGACAGTAATGTTTTCTCTCATGATTTCCACGTTATATCGTTATCAGAATAGGAAATGAATCATGGCTATGATATGTTGATATTTTATGAATTATTCATAAATCATAATGTCTTGTGATGGACGTGTTTAGTGCAGTGTTGGCATCTGACTTCAGACTGTGGGGTCATGGTTCCGTTCCTTCTTCTGCATTAGTCTTATTGGACCCTTTCACAAAATAAGCTGTTTTGACGCACGGTGTAGGAAAAGGGCTTGTAGAAATATTGAGAAACGAGATGAAACTGCCGACAACTAGCTTTTCGATGCTTTTCAACAAAAACCTCGTAATTGCAGCTTGTTTTAAGCTGCAGTTACTAGTTTTTTGTTGAAAAGCGACGAATTTATTTGTTCGTCTCGCTGCACTCTTTGTTATATCGTAATACGGTATACATGTATACAAATTCTATCACCTTGAACAACATGCACTATGAAGTCTAGAACAGCCCAAATTGTTGCCATTTTGTTAACTAGATACGGGATATTCGCAAGAATACGTGGACCTACTTTTCCTCCACAAAATGAAAATACGTTTAATAATATTTGAATTTCATATCTAGCATAACCGATGCAAAACGTCATCTTTAAAAAAATACACAGTCGAATTTAACTAGATAAATGTAATGATAAATGTCATTATTTGCATCTCAAAAAGATTGAAATGACAAAGTTGCGTTGCATAACAAGCAAAATTTGTGTGAATTTATACATCTTGCATCGCTAGCCAAGTACAGATAGATATCACGTTGCAGAATATGATATACAACGTTAACCCATTACCAGACGACAACATTACAGACTTGACCAATTCAAAGATGTTGCAGACGACAATTTCAATTGAATGGAATTTTACATTTATTGGTCATTCGTGGTAGAAAACATTATGGAAAATGGAGAAGTTGCTTTCCTTCATTTTCAACAATGTTTTCGACAACTTAATCGGGGGAGGGGGGGGGGGGGGGCGACAAATAGCGTCACTGTGTGGGAATAGGTTAATGCTTTCTCTGATCCATTTCCCAAAGGACGAGATAAAACACTAGCACAAATGGAAAGTTAGTGTAAAATTATGTTTTGGAAATGTTAGAAAATTGAATAATTTAAAAAAAACGACAGTTGTACTGTTGAAATCGACGTGAAACCCGATTCAAATAAACGAACACAACCATGAATGCGTAAATAAGATATGCGAATGGATTTCGTAAATCATAAAAGTCGTCGGTTTGTAACAAAATCTCGTAACTACATCTTTAAAAAAAGCTGTAGTTACGAGGTTTTTGTTGAAAACCAGCGAAATCGGTGTTCTCGTTGTCATTCAAGCTTGAATACAATTTAAAACTTTCACTATAAATGTATTCAACAACAAAAACCTTAAGAAATGAAATATATTATACAAATTTTCTTAATCTTTATCATGCTATTCAAACTGTAATCCGGATAAAAAGTTTGTTGATCTGTACCCTTTCCTAGACCACACACAAAATATTAGACTGACCCAACTTGGAAAGCAATTACTTAATGTGCCTTCTTCAAAACTATTGCGGAAAGAGGGGGATAATTCAAAATCACTTTGTAGCCTACCATCTTTCGGTGTTTTCAAAACATGTTCCTAGCAGTAAGCTATATTGGTATTTAGCTAAATGAGCTTTTTTATGGTGGACGAATATTTGAGTACGAAAGTTTAGATAGAAATGTTCAAGACATCTTTGAAAATACAGGCCCGTGGGAACAGGGAGGGGGGGGTCGGTGGGCTGGGGGGGGGGGGCTTAGTTGGCCAAAAATGCCAAATTTTCTTAATTTTACACTGAAAATTTTGGGAAAATCCAAATTAGCCCCCCCCCCCCCTAATATTCAGAACAATGGCTTTAGCCCCCCCCCCATATGAAATTGCTTCCTACGGGCCTGAAATATGCAAACAATCAGAAAAATGGTCAGTTACGCTTTATGATATATCGTTAATGTCATTGCAATACCTTGTAACTCCAGCTTTAATCTAGCTGTAGTTAGGAGGTTTTGTTTTAACACTGATGATATGATAAAAGTGTCATATGACACGAAATATGAATGGACGAGCCCACCTAAACATTTTTGAATGCGTGAGTGAGTCTTATAGTCCTATTTATTACAACGATAATTTCACTGCTGTAAAAAAAGTCTTCAAACCAACCAAGCGTTTCCACCGACTTTAATAAGCATAATCTCAGCTTTTCAACAAAATTCCCGTAACTGCATTTTTATGATTTTGCTTAAAGCTGTATTTATTGCGATTTTGTTGATAAACGGCGATATCTTAAATTCACCAAATCTACCGTGTTTTCCATTTTCTAATTAAGTTCATGCATTTCGAGATAGACAATTATTTTTCTATGTTTAACGGTTACTTGATATTTTGTCGGAATTAATCATGATAACGCATTCTATTCCCCTCAATGATTCTACTACCTGAATGCAAAATTCTTTTTTCTAAGCAATAGCATGGGTGGATCTAGAGGGGGGTCGGGGGGGGGGGGGGTCCGGACCCCCCCTGGCATTGGCCGAAAAATAAATTTTGACTATAAATTTGTGTAATGTTACATATTTATTACATTTTAAGCCATAATTTGAGCTTGGACCCCCCCACCCCCTGGAAAAAAAATCTTGGGCTTGGACCCCTCCCCCCCCCCTTGGAAAAAAATCCTTGATCCGCCATTGAATAGGTCCCGTGTATTTTGTCCGTGCCGATTCTCTGAACATCTCATTTGTTCAGAACTACAACAAAATATGAAAATAATGGACAATTAGGATATAACCGCAATAGGTATGCAAGGCTGTCCGTTGGCAAAGTGCGGTAAATTAAGCTGTGTTGGGCAATCATGTACGGAAAAGCTCCATCCAAAATAGACTCTCCACTCGCATTCTATGAATGTTTTACATTCCACAAATGCTTTCTCCAATTTCAAATGATACTTTACTTAACGGTAACATTGAGGCGCGATGTCTAGGATCCATTCGTTCTTTGGTTTAATATCGTGAACATATGTTGGCGAGCAGCTGGAGGCTCGGTTAGGGTGTTTTGGTAGTACTGGTATGAGAAACATCAGGAATCCATGGTTAGGAGCTCCAGCCGCCGTGATATGACCATAGCAGTTGAAACCCCAATTTCATTTGTGGTTCTAATTATGAATATTGTGTACATAGAACATCTGAAGACTGCACGAAGGAAAAGAAATATCGCTGCTATTCATCCAAATCCACGTAACTGCAGCTTAAGCAAGCACCAGTTACCATGTTTTTGAAGACAAGAAGCGATATATAATGGTCTGAAAATTACATGTTACAATGCATCAAACAATTCCTGGTTTAAGCCTTTCCCAAACAGGAAACTTTATGGGAGTCCAATTTGAAAAATGCCTTGCAGATGATAAAATGGATAATAATAAGGTTCGAAATTGTCTGATATTTAGCACAGAAAATGATCATCAGCATTTTCTTCATTCGCCTCGATGTTTTCAAAAGAACGTATTTTCTATCAGGGACGTCAAAACCATGTCTTGTTTCGGAAGGGCTAAAACATTTGGAAAGGGTAAACTATTACCGAAAGGGAGTGCTAAGGAAAGAGGGTAAAATCGAGAGCATGAAATAAAAATATATACAATTTCACAAACTAAAGATCAGAAATAACGAGAATTTAATGGCCCCTTTTCAAGTTTGTTTATTGCCCCTATCATTCAGAGAGTTGTAAACTACTAGGCCATGTTGTTTATAGTTTATATATCACATATTTCCCATACTATATAGCAAAATGTAGCAGCTGTTTTACATGAAAAATAATCCTTTTTGCAAACAACACATTTTGAGGCCAGTCTAAGTTGGAAAGCTGATTCAGCCGACAAAAATGGTACAAGAAAATAAGGGATATGTAGGGGACTCAAGTCAATGTTATCGTCGATGTAAATGCAAAACCTCGTATCTCGTTTTTGGAAAATTTCAAAGGGTAGGGAAAAAAGTGTAATAACTTTTCCCAAACTGAAATGTTTTACTTTCAATTTTGACATATTATTCACAAATAATGTGTCATTAATACTGACCAGTAAAAATATCTCAAACTCTGCGAGAATTGTCTAAACTGGGCACACAAGTTTGTACTTTGGAAATCACAAGAATCGACATAAGAGGTTTTGCATTTACACCAACGTTATGTTACTTGTACCAAAAGCAACAATGGTCCCGGACATTATGTTTTATGTTTATGTTTACTATCATCTTTTCCTACACCGTAGAGAATGCGAATCGTTTCGAAGAAATGAGGAAATAGGGGCCTACTGCTTGCGAGCAAACTTCCCCGTTATTATGATAATGGATAATGTGCATTGACATTGTAAAACTCTGTGTGGAATCTCGAAACAAAGGCCGTGTGCATCTGCAGTCTCATTTCAGTCTCATAAAACCCTTACCCCAAAGAGTGATACACGCACACTGTTGCAGATTAACACATTCCCACATGTTGACGCTTTATGACGTCCCATAAGATAAAAGCTCTGGAAAACATTGTGAAAAAATGAAGAAATTGCTTGTCACAAGCAATTTCTTCATGGTCTACAATGTTTTCTAAGCCAAAATGCAAATATTGCCAAAATTTCATCAACTTGAAATTGTTGTCTGCAACACCTTTCAAATCGGAATACCCAAAAATTGTGCCGTTTGGGAATGGATTAAAGGAGTTGCAGAGAACATAACAGATGGTAAAGGAAAAGTACAATTTGTAAAGGATAACAAAAAAGAAATCTGAAAAGCTTAAATGCTGATACTCATCTTTTTCTTTTTCTCACCCTGTTTTCTCTCAAAGCGTTCTTCGTTAGATATAGTAAAACAATACAACGTTTGGGAAAGTGTTATTACATTGTCTGAAGCTTGCCATTATCTCATGGTCGATATTTATGGAATGTTGCATTAATGTACTCTATATAACATAGAGCTTGTCTAGCATGAAAATATTTGCAACATAGCCTACGTTGGTAGACAAAATTATAGCGTGCAACAATGCAAAAAAAAAAAAAAAAGAAAAAAAAAGGTACTGTTTAATCATTTCGCAAACAATGAAAATTTATACAGCTACAGAAGATACAGTCCCAAAATGGGTTTGTTAGAAACAGACTTTTGTGCATCATAAAAAAGAAAATATTGAGCTAAAACCAGAAAAAGCTTATCAGCATTTTCTTGTTTTCCCAAGCCATTTCTTTTATAGGCGTCAACATTATGATTCGTTAGGGTAGGCTAAAAGATGTGGTTTAATCTTCAGATGCTGGTCTGTGCTAGACTTCTAACACAGGGATCTCTGGTTCTATCGCTAGCATCTAGTCTTGCGCATATGGGTAGGCTGATCTGGGTCCATATTGGTTTGAAATGCCACGAGGTCCCTTTTCCTTAGCACTTGAAACATTACCAAACTATGACTCTTTTTAACTCCCCACAGCATAATGACTTTGGAAAACATCATGGAAAATGGAGAAATTGCTTTTGAAAAGCAGCTAATTTCTTCATTTCCCACAGTTTTCTACCCCAAAAGACTACAATCTTGTAAATCTAATTGACTTGGAGTTATCATCTTCAGATTAACACCAGTCTAAAATGTGTCGTCTGGTAAAGATAGGTTAGTCAGAATGTGACCGTTTGGCGCCGCAACATAAACAGACGTCTTCTACATTGACAGACGGAAGACAGACTCTGTAAACATGTTTATTGATCGCGGCCACTGTGCATCGATTCTAACAAATTGTCACTTGTTAAAATACGCTTTTTGGACAGAAAAAAATTGGGAACAAAATCTGCATTTGGTCCTTATACCAATGATACGTATTTCGTCAATTTCTATGACACAACGTTAATTGATTCTGTCGTAATAAAAATAAGTCTTTTCAGCCGCTGGCATAAAATCGCTGATTTTCAACAAAAACCTCGTAACTGTAGCTTAAAACAAGCTGCAGTTACGATGTTTATGTTGAAAAGCGACGAAATGATAGTTTTGCTTACGATAGTTTTGCGCTAACCGATAGGTGTAACTGAGACCGGTAGTGTCAAGTCCGATTGATTGATACGAGAAGACTTGCCAATAGTCTAGATAATAGATGGACGGTAATGGAGTCTATCATGCAATAAATATGCGAGATGAAATACATCAAAATAGAGATGGACTTTGTAAAAATAATGAAGTTCTGAACTGTTGGTGAAAAATTCATTATGGACATGGTATTCAAAACTCAAAACACTGGACAGTTTCTATAAATAATCAAGTTCTAAACTGTTGGTAAAATTCTTGTTTGGGAATGATAAGCTGCAAAGCACGCTCGAAACCCAAATTTCCGTTCCACTAACAGAAAATTTAGCTCTGATTAAAATCTAATGGTGTTGCAAGCATGCATTCTGCATCGCAAGAAATGTGTTACATGGAAATGCGAATTCTATAATTATATGGAAGACTATCAAGGGGGAAATAAACCGAAGACATTTCTTGTTTTTGAATGTGTCTCAAAACTTTCTTTGAGAGGGACGTCATTATTTGTCGAAACGACGAGGAAATGATTATGGCACTGCCAATTCATTGGTCATGTATGGTCATCTTAACATTAGCTTAGAGTTGATGCAGTTTGAATCCCTGCAGGCAGCTGCCTCTAAAACTACACAACAATCAATCTGATTGGTCGAGACATATGTCTTGTCCAATCAGATGGATTGTAATGTAATACAAAATTTAAAAAAAAATCAGAATTTGGCCCCTGATGATGACTCACTTTCGTTTGTAACAGACGGCATTAACAACTGCATTCCGTCACGGCACTTATGTCGCTTAATCCTTTACCAAACGACAAACATAATTATAAATTGGTAGTATTTGAAAGATGCTGCAGAGGTCACAAATGATTAGAGTAGAAAAAAAGTATAGAAAATAATAAGACAAAAGGAGAGAATGCTGGTCAACAGCATTTTCTTCTTCTTCCCAATATTTCCAAATCATATTTTATTAGAAACGTCTAAACTAGGTCGTGTTAGAGTAAGGGTAACCCTTCACTAATAGAGATATAATACATGTAGTCTGGGACTTAAATTCCAACGAATCTCTGCATACATCAGTCATTATAAGTATTGTTGGTTTCCTAAAAAAACTATTTTGTATTTGCGTCCTTTTTCGAAAAGGGTTGTAACATCCAAGCAGAAGGCGAAATTACTGAAAAGAAATCGAACAGGAAACTTAATAAAAGATCAGATATCACAATGTGTATTCTGATCTTTGTCAATGTTTTTGCCAAAGAAGGAACAATATCTGGAAAGTTGGCAACGGTTAACCATTTCCTAAACACTGTACGTAGATCTAATTGTTGACTAGTCGAAATTAAAATAAGTATGGACAACAAAATAAGTGTTACTTAACATGGCAAACATTGTGACAAAAGGAGAAAATACTGATCACCAGCATTTTCATCTTTTTGTCTCAATGTTTTCAAAAGGCTTTTCTAAAAGTGACGCCAACACCATGCCTTGTTTTGAGAATGGGTTAAGGTTTAAGATTGTAAAGGATGGTTGCGGCAGGGCTGGATTAATTTTCCGGTAGAAGGGTTAACATTCTTGTACCATATGCTTTATTGCATTCTGAATTTATTTCCATATAATTTATATGGCTTTCTAACTGAATATCGACCCTGGGAAGTAAAACCCTTGTACTTTTTACCCATCCTTCGCCATTCCTTTGTAGGCAACATTTAACTTGCAGAATTGTTTTCCCCTTCCATTAGTAACACATGCTATTCACGATATGTAAAGGTTGCATTTCGTCATGTTAAACCCAAACGATTCCTGTGTTTCTGATAAATTGTTTCTTGTATAGCCTATATTAATGAAATATGAGAGGAAAATAAGAAACTGTTGATAATCAGCGCTTTTGTCATTTCCCTCGGGTGTTTAGAACTTTGCTACCACAAAAATTTGCAATTCCCTCGAATGTGTAAGTCAATAAATCTATCATTTTGAAAGGAGACAATGCTAGCAAATGAGATCTGTTTCATATGTAGATGTCTCGTTCCCTTTGGTTGAGATGAGACGATTCTAATGATAACCCACGACATAAGGTTGGCGAATAAATGCTTTAAAAACTTTGCGCTTAAAAATTCCAAACCCCCTCTTATCTAGCCTGCCTGGGTCTTGCAAAAGTAAAAGTAGTGCAAACGGATTATCCAGAAGTAAGGACCTATTGTAAGGAATAATGAATTTTCTCAAGTGTAACGTTATACGGAAATCTACCTGAAACAGCTTGCTATTGAACTTTTCCAAGTCAAAATCTTTGGGACATATTTGGTATAGTTTAGTTCAATGATGAGACGAGGTCCCGTCTTCGTATTGTGACAGAAGAAGAAAATGCTGATAATCAGCATTTTCTTCGTTTGTCTCAATATTTTCCGAGTTATAATTATCATACACAAACCAATGTTTATCAACGTTTATTTTGTTGTCTGCAACAACTTTTGAATTGGACCACACTAAATCTTGTTGTTTAGGAAAGGGTTAATTACTCTCAAAATAACATGTTTTACTCGTTTATTTCCAGTAACAATGAGTGACAAACCCGACGTATCTGAAGTTGCCACCTTCGACAAATCCAAGTTGAAGAAAACCGAAACATCAGAAAAGAACACTCTACCTACTAAAGAAAGTAAGGAATTTACTCTTCTTAACAACTTACTTGCCCTTCAGACAAAATGTCACCCACCAATGGTTTGATATCGTGAACCTATGTGGGGGAGCAGCTGGAGGCTCGGTTAGGGTGTTGTGGTAGTGCTGGTATGAGAAACGACAGGAATCAATGGTTAGGTACTCCAGCCGTCTTGATATGACCATAGCAGTTGAAAACGGCGTAAAACTCCCAATAAACCAAATCTTAACCTTTACCCAAACAATACCTGGTTTTGACGTCCCGAATTGAAAAGGATTTGGGAAAATATGGAGGCAAAAGAAGAAAATGCTGATGACCGCGAGGGTTGCAATCACGAATTTGCTTATATTGTTTCCGGCAAAGAACGGTAAACAGCCGGATGCATACATGAATCGGCTAAGTTTGACGAGATCTACGTTTCGGCTCTGATTGGAAGTGAGAAAAAACAAGCATCTTAGGATATTCACCGCCACCACTTTGTTAGAACCAAATAAGGAAGAATACTCGTAATGTGGCCATTTCGAGATTCAAAAACCATCGTCTTTTTATGCCCCCGATAGGGAGGCATCATAAATTTGACTTGTCCGTCCGTCCGTCTGTCTGTCCGTCTGTCCGTCTGTCTGTCCGTCCAAAAACTTTAACATTGGCCATAACTTCCTTATTACTTAACATATTCGCTTCATACTTTACCACAACATTCCTTGGTACATTACCTTTCTGTAGGCACATACTTTGGTGACCTTGACCCCTGGATGACCTTGACCTTGAACATAGATTGGCCATAATTTAAAATCAAAGCGGTGTCGGGGGCATTGTCATCTTACAGTGACAGCTCTTGTTTCGAGCTGCATCGCTACGTATCCGAAGCTATTCGGGTGCGCATCGTAAACATTCGGCGGTGGAGAGTTCCATTCCACCGCCGAATGTTTCCGATCGCGCCCGAATAATTCTGAGATCGTGCGAATCTCATTAGAAAAAGGGGACAGTTTTGGTTTCGTCAGTCCCAGAAAGAAAACCAGATCACTTTCTTTAGCGTTTCGAATCATATTAAAAGTCAAAGGGAAGGAACCGTTCTCTAAATGATAAGATCGGTTAAGGAACGGTTATTCCCCTTAACATATATTCGTGAAATAAAAAAAACTGACGTCCAAGATGACTCAAATTATTCAAGAACACACAAGCAAACTTTTGAAGAGAATAAATATGTACATTTCACAGTTTGAGACTTACAGTTGTCGCCACATCGTATGGCACGTGTTTATGTTTTGTTTAACGTTCAATTACATTTGAACAAAATATAAACATTGTGCCATACGATGTGGCGACAACTGTAGATAACGTCATAAATTGGGATAGATTTCGGGAACAATGGGGAAAAAGTACATTGTAAATGAAAATCCGAATGTTCTCCGTTTCCCTCTAATATTTTCCAAGATATGATATGCTTAGCCTATTCTTAAGACCATTGAAAGATATTTTTCCGTCTGTAACTCCTTTGAATGTGTTCTTTTAGTTTGAAACAATAGTGATATGTGCCGTTTTAAAGGGGATATACATGTATATATAAATAGAGCGGGTGTACCTATTACCGAACACCTAAGCCACTATTTTAGATGTTCGCAAATAAAACCACCCTCGCCGAATTTTTTGTCGCCTATGGCAACGTCAATGTATATGACGTCGTTTCGTCATATATCGAGACCAATGTGAGTTTTATTACGGTAGATATTCGCTGTGAAAGTCATGGGGTGTACGATTGCAATTCCGAACGGTGGTTGTAAATCCGAATACAAGTGGTTTTAATTCCGAACATTAACAAGATTTCTTTTAAATAACCAAAGAAAGACATGCAAACTTCGTTCATGATATTTACCACCCTTAAAACTATCCTTAACTAACATTATAACTAGGCCTAATAACAGGTCCCGGATTTCAATGAAAAAAGTAAATTTACAAATCAGATCAAGGATGTACCTTTTACCGAACACCAAGCCGCAATTCTAAGAGTTCAGTAAATGCACAAACCCTCCCTGAACCTTTAAAATGTGAAAAAGTACTATCCCAAGTGGCAAATACCATAAAACAAGTATTTTGCTGTCTGTGAGTTCTCGCTAAATTGATAATAAGTGATCAGAATTAGCATTTTGAAATGATTGTTCGGAAATAAAACCACCACACAAAATCTGTGGTTTTAATCCCGAACCCCAACTTTCTGATACTTAGATACATTCTAGCCCCCCAAAACACAATCTAGCATGGTAAATCATCATTTATTCACCATTAAAAGTTATTTGGGTAGGAGAAATAGTGTGGCCATTTACAATGAAAACCTTACGAAACGTCCGAGGTGGAATCGTTTCATTCATAATTTTACTTGCCTACAGAGTTGAATTCAAACTTTTGGATTTATTTCGGCCACCAACATCATAACTAGACCCAAAATAGCCAGAAAGGGAGACGATGACATATGCGTCATGAAATAGAGGTCTCTGAGTCATTTGAGTGCATTTTTGTGATGTTATGAGATGTCAAAAATTTTGTTCGGATTTAACCGCTGTTCGGAATTATGTTACCCCGCTCTACCTTACACGCACATTTTATTATTTTATCACAATGTTTTCGTTTCTTTTTAAGCCATCGAGCAGGAGAAGAGTAGCTAGAGTAGTGTCGTCTGCTGCCTCGCTTCGTGTATATACTCTATTCCACTGTATAGTCGCAACATTATGACGTCATCGCTGTCGCAAACATCCTCGTACGAATTCCAGACGGTGCCCTCCGCCCGAGTTCTTCATGGAATTTCAACATCTAAGGACAATCGTGAACATTTTCCTTTATTTTGCTTAGATTCAAAACGTCATCGAGTGAAAAGTAAACTCTGATATTTCTTGGCTAAAATAGTATGAACAAAGAACGATGTCAGCTCGCTTTCATATTATTGTGACGTTCTAGCAAAAGGGGACCTTCTGGTGAATCAAAGTATCTATATTTTTAATGAAGGCCCTACAAATCGACAAAATAATTATGAAATACTTGTAGATTCATGCCTTTATTTGGTAGGAGGATTGCCAAAAATACATATCACATCTTAATGGATTTTTTTTTACAATTCTACTATAAGAGTTAAGAAGGAAGAAGCAGAAAGTCTAGATCCTTTCATATAGTCTGATGTGAATCAAAGCTTCTCGTAGTATCAAGAAGATCCCCTTTTGTCTGGTGGGTCACATATTTTCCTTTTGTGCCTTCATTTTTAATGAACTGTTGAAATTACTGACGCTTTAGATAGAAGTGGAGTGAAGACAAATCTATATACTTTATTACTAACCCAAACCCTATGTAGTGTGTATTCCTTACAGTCGTCTTGACAAGACAATTCTAATTAATACCCACAGCATAGTGTTTAAACAGTTATAAACGATATTTTTTTATTTTTGTCATTACCTCCGTTTATCTATTGCTATGTATAATGATAAATTAAGGACGACTGGTGCTATACGATGTACAGCATTGGTAAACCGGACCAACGTTGACATTCCAAGTGGTCTTTTTTCTACTCTTTTTTCATAAAATTCCATAAATTATATACTAGTATATTGTGGACGGTCGACTTAATTGTCGTCATTCGTCATCAAAACTTGGTCAAGTCGTAGTTAAGACTCCTAAGACGTTTTTGGCGCTGAAAAAAGCAATTTGGGTACAATGATTCAGTATAGGCCTACTGATGAATACTAGTATTCAAAATTAAAGGCCTAATTCTGGCCTAAGCTAATCTCTTAAACTTGATAATGACAAGCCATACGTGATTTTTGAAAACATTGTAGGCCATGATCGGTTAGCACAGACCTGCACGAACGTGCAGGTCTGTGCTACCCCATCATGACCTACAAAAGACACGACAGAAATAAGGTTAAACAATCCATTTTTCTGTTGGTCCCAAAGTAACGTGTTATCTGTTGCTGCTCCTACTTTGAGTCTGGTGTTTTGAGATCTGCGTGCGTCATATTGCAGCTCTTTGTTATTCGATCAGTTCACGCATTGTAAGCTATTTTTTCTTCTTTTTTATGTGACATTAAACGCATAATCCATTTTCTGATGGGTTGTCCTCTTTATTTATGTACCGCATTAACCCTTTCACAAACAAGACCTGATTTTTAAGTCTCCATATAAAAAGTGCGCTGGAAAACACAGAGACAAACGAAGAAAATGCTGATAATCAGCATTTTTCCTTTTGCTTCAATATTTTCTGGTCCATATTTTACCCAAATCATACCCTTATCATCTACACGACTTTGAGATGGTATCGCCCTAAAAATTATCGTTTGTGAAACGGTTAAAACAACCAAGCGTACCTTTAATCATTTCTCTAAAAAATCCGTTATCTCTCTTGTCTGCCACCATTGGTTTGATACCGTTAAAATCTATGTGGGCGAGGAGCCGGATGCTCGGATAGGATGGTGTGGTAGTACTGGTAGGAAAAACGACAGGAATTCATGGTTTGGTGATCCAGTCGCCGCAGTATGACCATCGCAGTAGTAAACGGCGTTAATCCTTTCCCAAACGACAAGATTTTAGCCTGATACAATTTGAAAGCTGCTGCTGACAAAAAAGAGATGTAGATGAAAATAGAATCTGTGTAAAATGCAGCCCGGAAAATATTGAGGCAAAGGGAGAAACCGCTGGTTATCAACGGCTTCTTCTTTTGTCTCAATGTTTTTCCAAGCCAAATCTATTGGGGAAGTCAAAGCCATGTCTTGTTTGGGAAAGGGTTAAACCCGAATCAAACAACCAACCGTTGTCTCTCAGCAGTGGATGTGAATTAGAGGCTTGGATTGGTTACTATGGTAGTAGGCTGCTCGTGAAAGAAATTCGAGGAATCGATGGTTAGGTGCTCCAATCGTCGCGATATGACCAAAGAAATTGAAAATGGTGCTAGACCCCCATTCGTACATTTCATCATGATTAGATGATTTCTCTTTCCGTTGTAATATGACAAATGCCTATGAATGTGACGTTAAACCCACATTCGTTCAGCAACTGACAGAAAAATCTGTATTAATCTTGAAGAGGGGTTCATATACTCGGCGTCACTAGAAAGTTACCACCAACAATAACACCCATGTCACTGTATATTTTGATTTTTTAGTCAGTTGATAGGATCAAACGTCTTTTTCTGGATTGAAGAAACTTGCCTAAAGCCAAGCATGAAAAAGGCCACCAAAAAGAGTTTTCTGCAACGCTATGGGACTACGCCATGGACTTACGTTAGAAGGACGTTATATCGCTAAAGAACCGGCGATAAAGATGTCTTTTTGAATTTTGCGCATCTCAAGGCTTATGTAACATTTTGAGGATGCTATGTGAGCCAATGTTTGTGGTTTGAGATAGTCCCGGTCAAGGATGTCGTAGAAAAAGGCCATGCAAAGGTGACCGTCATAATTTCGTAACTTCACGGCAAAGATGTTCCATATCGAAACCAAAACTTCCGAGTGGCTTCCACAAGCATTTCAACATAGAGAATCCACACTTTCCATCCGTTATCGTCTCCACAGATGAACGGTTAATAGACGTTGATCATACGTTGTAATTTCCCTGACGCTACATCATGAACGCACCAGACTTGACTGGCATAGAGTCCTAAATGCTTTAAACCAAATTAAGCGTATACAACATTGATGCACTCCCATTATCATCCCTTTATTTCTGATTTGACACCCATAGAGCACATACGGAGCATTTATGGAAGACGTGTGTGTGATCGTACTGACGCGGATGACGTTCAATCTCTTGATAAAGTAGTGAATGTTGATACTGTAACAATTTAAGTCGATTAGAAATCGTTTCACTGCTGTTCTTGCTCGAAAAGGCCTCATAATCGATACCGAATTCTATTGTAACTTTTTATTTTGACTCTTCATCTACGTCAAGACATTGTTTCTAACACAATATTTAACGTTACCACAAAGCGACCTTTGAATGTTGTGCGTAAATGCATATGCTAAAATGTATTTAACGGTTGTGAAATAAATATCACAGAAAATGCATGTTTTCAATTAACAAAGTCAGTGTTGCTAAACTTTTTTACATGGTATATTAACCTGTAAATTGGTTTGTTAACCATTTATGAATATGATTTTGTAGGTCATCATGTTGACGTGTTTTGGATAAAACTGTCAAGAGGCATGCAAAAGATGTACCCATAAAAATGAGTGTTTCCATAGATATGGTGAAATTTTAGATTTTTTGTCCAAAACACGAATTGCCCACTGTTTCTTTGCAAAAACTACATAAAGTCTTCGAGTGACAACCCCTCTATCCTTTAAAATGATATGGAAGGTTTCACTTGCGTTTTCTTGTGTTTGAAAGGCTGATTCCGGAACCCCATTGACCATCTTGTTCAAAGTCTGCAAAATGTATCCTGCGTTCGCACAGAGAATTAAGATATTGACATATGGATCGTTTAAGGCATAAATAACACGATTCATAGCTACATATTGAGCTAGAGGGCAACAACTTGTAGTATTAGTCATATGAATGACGTCCGACGTTTTTGTTGATAGAAAGCGATCGAGTGACTTACAATTTATCCATAAATCCTTTTCAGTTTCTAAGCTCTAATTCTAGGTATAATTCATAAATCAAAGTTTAGTTACCAAGAGCATGTGGGTCGGTCTTTCTCCAAAGTCAGATACAGCTAATTACCCAAAGTTACTCATGTCTGCTACGGCTAACCAGCAATTTTCTGTGCATACGTTGGTTTTAGAAGTCTTCTTAGAAACCTTTAATGAATTTCCATATGTATTTTTGCAATTTCAGTACATATTGGCGAACATAAGCTGTGGTCAGATTTACTGACTTTGTTTAGTTTCATCACATGGTCGTTCCTAATGGATGCTACCAAATAATCATGTGCTGGGGAAAAGGCACAAATGGTGTGTTATCTTTCAGAGGGTTCATTCTGTATATTTTCAGTGTAATTCCACCAAAGCATTACCTACGGAAGAATTTATGATGATAATTAATTAATCATGGTTTTAAAACAGTCCGTACATGGGCTTATCACCAATTTCATGACTTTGATTTATCATTTACCATTGTTTCAGACTCAAAACTCATCAGATGCATCAGATATGAACAAAAAATCAAAATTCAAACTAAAAATAATTATGTAATTGAGAGAATTCATGTGCCCTAAGACTTGCTTAAATGTGTTTTATTCTCTGTGTTGATGCAAGCAGTTAGATATTGTTCAGGAAGTATTAAAGACCATTAAAGGCAGAATAACACTTAACATCTTGCAAATTTTCCGAGAACTTCGTACAAAAAAAATAGATATATATTATTAAAATATGGTCTTTAAATTGCATATATGCCAAATCTTAGCTTTCTACCTTGTGTATTGGCTTAGATGTCGACGGATTTAAAACCCCATGATTTGTTGTCCCGTATAATAATCGTACTTGATTACTTTCAAAAACGGTCAAATATCAACTTTATCGAACCCGATCAAAGTCGGATGAGTCTAACTGTGGATATGTCGAGGTATTTTGACGGCCCTTCCGACTTCGACACAACTGAGTGTCAACTGTACCCCCATTTTCTTCAAAAGGGGGCAGAATAAATCCAACGACCCCACCATCTAGTCACACAGGAGCGCCCTCTCCCACAATCCAATCAAACCATTCATTGTCACTGGTGGTGAACTCGGCCAAAGCAAGGGACGTTTTTCGCTACAACAAAGTATAGATATTTTGCGTTTAAATATGAGTTTATAGATTTTTTTTCTAATGACAATGAATTTGTTCGAAAGATAGACCGGGTTTACCATTAAGTATTGACAAACCGTCGGTATTGTTATAAAATCTCGTCACTACGGCTTCAATAAAGCCGTAGTTACGAGATTTTAAAACAACACCAACTGAATACATTGATCGTGAAAAAACATCCCATGCTTTGGCCGAGTTCACCACCAGTGATTGTGTGAAAATAGAAATAACAAGAGTAATACAACTCAAATTGTTTTTATAGTATTTATTTTCAAGTGCATCAGATAAATGCATTGTAACATTACAATAACAACAAAATTACAAAATGGTTACTATCATTCTGTCAACAGAAATATGCCGTGTATAAAACCACATTGCACATTCATTATCTGATATTTTTCTATTATTCTAATAAAATATGTCCCATTTGAAAAAGGTCTGAAGCACAGAATCATCAATGTGGGAAAATTACAACAATTTTCTCAATGCAAAGGACCTTTTAAAATCAGCTGATAAAAAAGTTATTGAAGACCTACCATAATTTGGGTAATGGTCATCAATAATTTTTTTACCACCTTAGCTTAAAATATCTACCCTATCTAGCTAACTCCAGGAGTCTTCCACCTTCTCACCTTCAAGTCGAATTCAAATGGGTCAAGCATTACCACATTACCACACGCTGACTCTTTTTAACTCCTCACAAAATAATACATTTTGAAAACATCGTGGAAAATGAAGAAATTGCTTGTGACAAGCAATTTCTTCATTTTCGACAATGTTTTCTAACCAAAAAGACAACAAAAATTTAAATTTCATTCATTCAAATTGTCGTCTGCAATATCTTTGTATTTGGACCAACCTAAAATTTTGTCGTTTGGTAATGGGTTAACAAAATTATAGACAAATTTCTGAAATTGTTACGCGATTCCTTGCCATGATATATAGCCACATTTGTCAAATTTTCATCAACATTTTACAAAAAAATCCATAGTTTTGACGTCAACAGCTGGGGGTTTAGATATACATTGCGAGAAAATGAGAAAATTCTGCTAAATTAAAAGTTTAGTACCAACAATTTAGTTCCTTGCAACTCCTTCACTTTTCGATATTTTGTAACTTCTTTAGTTAAAATCTACCAGAACTTTCCAAATTTCTGGAGGAAAAAAAATTGATAGCAACAAAGTGTACAAGTATAATGAATTTAACAATGATTCTAATATGTCAAGTCCAGGGGTCATGAATTTGCAATGTGGTCTCATGTAGAAATTTAATTAAACATATAGTAGAAACAAGCAAGAAATATGAACAGCATTCTATGTATACAGTTTTTGTATTTTTTTCTTAACCAGTTCAACCTATACTTTATCAACAAGAGCCGTCAGAGACGGACAATGCTCCCCGAATAAGGCATTGTCCCAATAAATGTATGCCATGCAGAGCTAACATAAAGCTAGCAAATGTTAAGCCCCCTTTTTGCATGACATAATTTTTATAACCAATTTTCACATAGTTTATTGTCAAGGGCATCTGATTTACTACTCAAATATGAAATTTCATCAAATTCTGACCAATAGGCTAGGAGAAATTAGAGAAAAACTATATTTTACCTTAAGTCCCCTTTTCCCATGACGGGGCCTCAAATCCAAAAATCGGGAAAAGTACATCGGCATTATGTCATAGGGAGTTCACATGGTAAGTTTCAATTGATTTGGTCCAAGGGTTATGGAGAAACCATTTCGGACGGACGGAATGACGGACGGAATGACGGACAGACAAAGCGGCGACTATATGCTCTCCCTTCGGGGAGCATAAAAACAAATATGATTCTATAGACTCTTTTCTCATATAGAAAATCTATAAGAGTCAAATGATTGGTGTTATCACGGCGCATAATCATGTGACTAAGAATTTCTGATAATCTTCAATATCTTTTTTAATACTTGACCAATTAGAATTCGGTTTGAAGCACAGAAGGTGGAAAAATGTCAGGAATAAGCTGTAAGTGTTGGATTTTTGAAAAATCAACTCATAAAAAAGTTATTGAAGATACACCAAAATTTTGGTTTATTTTCAATAACTTTTTATCAGTTGATTTTTCAAAAATCAACCACGTCCATCTAGTGTGTGACGTCTGTCCCATTCTCTGCTTCAAACCGAATTTAAATCGGTCCAGTATTAACGAAGTTATTGAATATTTTTTTAAATTGTTGTGTCACGTGATTATACAACGTGGTTATCGTCTAACCTTTTATCATGACAAAAATTTGGAACTAGTTATCATTTTTGGGGTAATTTTGTATCTGTGGCATTCTATTAAGCTGTTGTTTAAAGGATTTCATTCAAAACATGCTTTCTACTATTTCATCAATAGTTACAATAACATACCGATTTTCTTCTTTTGCCATCATGAAATAACATGTCTGTAGCCCTTCCAATACAGACTACTCTAAAATTGACATTTGGAAATTGTAAGAGTTGGTGAATGATATTATTATCACTAAAATATCAGTAAAAAGCTCAACAATTGAAATAAGTTTAACCCTTTCCCAAACAAGACCTGGTTCTGACGTCCCTAAAAGAAATGGCTTGGGAAAACATTGAGACAAAAGAAGAAACTGCTGATAACCAGCAGTTTCTCCTTTTGCCTAAATATTTTCTGTGCTTTATTTTACACAATTCCTTCCCTTTTTAACACTACTTTTGTTGTCTACTTCAGTTTTCAAATGGTATGACCTCAAAATTTGGCTGTTTGGGAAAGGGTTGAAGGGATGGAAAAACATACCACAATATGTTCCATAGGTAATCCATTTCAAAATCTTTCAAATTTTGATTCTTCAAAAAATTGTGGGTGTGCCAGGGGGATTCAAAACTGGCCTTTTAGCTTATGAAAGAATTATTGTTGTTAACATCTTTTTCATTATTATCCTTCTGATATGAATATTTGGTCAGGACCAGTGCATATTTGACCAGCAGCACCTTGCAGCAACAAGACAGACTGTCTGGCAACCACACAAATTAATGTTGAACCCTGAATACTAGATCCATGTGTATAAAACAAACAGAATGGAAAATTTGGTTGTCTGGTAATGGGTCGATCAGAACTTACTAGTTTGATGGGTTGGCGCAAAACCATTGTAAATGCATCTATAGTCCTGTTAAGATATTATGGCAAATGTAAACAAAATGTTCCTATGTAAAATTTCTACGAGCAAAACATGCATTCTTAAGTTTCAAATATTTTTTGCATAGTATGGCTCGCATCTTGCAGGTGTCCGACACTTGCAAGATTCAAACCATCACATGCAAAATTACAACACTTTGTACTTACAATAGCTTTGCACTAAACCCTTTAATCAAAATAGATATAATAGAACTATGCTCAAGAGATCATAATACAATATATAAGTAGTCAAATGATATATAAAAATGTTCATATGTTCTCTCTCACTCATATACATATTCCATATTTACAAATTCAAAATAAACATGATGTGCTTGTAAAATATCAAATAATTAGTAATTTCCAAACATTACCTAGTTTTGATATCCATAGAGAAAAAGCTTAGAAAATCATTCAAACAAAATGTAGAAAATGCTGATAAACAGCATTTTCTACTTTTGCCTCAATATTTTCTGTACTACACAGCACATAAATCTAATTGTTTTGATTTATTGTATACTAATCAACACACAATTTGTTGTCTGCAGCAGCTTTCCAGATCTAGCATTCTAAAATTCTGACATTCCTGAAATTTTTAATTAATCACTTTATAGTAAGATTTTCTCACATAACTTTAATAACAGGGTGATTCCGTCAAAAAGAGCTGGTATCTCAAGTCTATTCTTTTATCAAATTGTTTCCATATACTACAGCTTTAATTGGATAAGCAAGAAGTATAGACTTAAATCAGACAGCATGTATTATGTAGGTTGATCTGTGTCTATGTGGACTGCAAGTGAATATTCTGATTCAGCATGTGAAAAAATTGATCAATACAATAATACACAATTAGGTAGTTGAAAGGGTTAAAACATAAATGTATAACAGATACCTACAACAGAGCTACAGATAAGTGGGTGTTATGACAATATGAGTATTGTCTTCTAGCAGAAATATATTATGTAAATTCCCTTAATCCTTTCCGAAACAAAACTTGTTTTTTCCCTTTTAAAATAGAGAAAACCTCTGAAACCCTGTTGGGTTACAAGGATTTTCTCCTTTTGCCTCAACTCTTTCTGTGCTATTTTGTACACATATCATATCTTTATCAACATCCACTATGTCACCCACAACATCTTTCAAATCTGATTAGTCTAAATTTCTGCTCTTCAGAGATGCAAAAACCCCGTTCTCGTTTGGGAAAGGGGTAACTTGCAAAAACATTGTCAAGTCTTGAAATACCTTACAGGATACGCTTCTGAAAAATCAAAATTTTATTTTGATGTCAGTGGCAATTTTTAGACTTTAACAAGTCTATTAATTTGCTCTCTAATGAAAGTTTAATACAACATGTGAATGACATGAAGTTAGTGATCTTTTAACCAACATTCAAAATACCCTAACCAATTACTAACAGTTTTTATTAGCACCTGCCACCTGCCAGTAATACCTGAAAGGGGAGTTAGGCAGTATATATAGATAGTGATATTTTTGAATTTCAAATCCCTTCCCCTATTATCTGTAGCTTTGCACGTAAGTTTACACAATGTTACAATTCAACATTTTCACTTTTAACACTTCAGGACAATTTATAAAGTTTTGAACTGACAAAAAACAATCTTTTAACACACCAGTTGTTAAAAATAAATAGTTACAAACTCCATAACAGAAAAGTCTATCATTCATAAAAACATCTGGATACATAGTTTCACCGAACACGAGCCGAGATCTGGAAAAGGATTCCTTACGGCTATTAGAGCACAATCCATATAAGCCTGTGCATTACATAGTTTGATAAAGATCCATGCTGTTGGAGACCAACATGGATTCAGATCAGCCTGTGCATATGCAAAGTGTTAAGTCTGATCAAGATCCATCTTTATCTCTAAAATGTTATTCATGACCTTTTGTAACTGTAATAGTGCAGCATAGATCCTGATCAGATTAACCCTTTCCCAAACAAGACCTGGTTTTGATGTCCCTAATAGAATAGGCTTGTGAAAACATTGAGACAAAAGAAGAAACTGCTGGTTATTTCACACACAATTCCAATCTTTATCAAGATCCATTTTGTCACCTGTAGATGGTTTTGAATTGGACAACCCTAATGTTTTGTCTTTTGGGAAAGGGTTAATACTCTAGATCTAAATTCTATGGTGATCTATATTGCTGTAAGGGCCCTCTTTCCAGATCCTGGCACAATCATTTTGAGGAATAATGTGTGTACACCATTTTTATAGCAAAGGGAGGCAACCATTTAAATGTCACTATCATTACAGTGCTCTCCCTTGCTGTTTGTAACAATGATGAAAAGAAAAATAAGATGTAGAGAACACTGAACACATAATTGTGCCGTTTAATCACAGTTGCACATAATGTCTGTCTTGTCGTCTTTCCTAGAATTTGGTGAGAAACTGGATTAAATTTCAACCTGTAGGTTAAGGGCAAAGATATGTTTTGCAAATTGAAGCGAAAAAAGATAAAGCTAACAATAGTAAATTCATACTTAAGGGAACAACTTAAGTAACAATAATATATAAATATATTCCCAGCTACTGCAACTGGATATCAAATAATGTATCTCTAACCTTTTCCCAATTAAGACCTAGTTTTGACTTCCCAAATAAAAAGAGCTTTTGAAAACAATGAGACAAAAGAAGAAAATGCTGATAACTAGTATCTTCTCCCTATGTCTCTATTTTCTGTGCAATACCGAACAAATATCATAGTTTTCTAAACATCTTTTAAACATCGTTTTGTTTTCTGGTGTCTGTGACAGTTTTCAAAATTAAAGTAGTTAAAAGTTTCATCCTTTGGGAAAAGGTTAAGAACAATTTATGCATTTTATGCTGTAAACATTAAAAATATGTATAATTTAACTATCTAAAAATCAAGGGCTAAATCCATTGCTTGAACAAACTGTTAAAGTAATATTATGCAGAGCAAAAGATAAGAAGAGGTGAAAGCATTCTAAAATTCTTATTTCAAATCCAAGCCCTATGTTGTGAGTGCTCATTTGAATTGTCGCGGTGAGACAATTCTAATGAGTACCCACAACATAGGGTTTGATAAACATTTAGTGAAATCTCATTTTTGAAAACAATCAAAGTCTCTTATCTGTAGCTCTGATTATGCCTTGACCAGGTCACAAGGAAAACCATGATTTGACAACCTTCAGATAAGGTTTAAGAAAACATAAAGAGTAAAGATGAAAATGCTTTTTAACAATATTTTCTCCATTTCACTCAAAATCTTCAAAGCTAAAATAATCAAACTTTCTTGTTTTTGTGACACATAATTTTAGCACATAACAATAAATCAAAATTTCCATAATATTTTAACAGAAATTCAAAATGGATAACAGATGTATAACCGTTCCAAAAGCAAAATTCAGAGGGGGACAAATGACAAGTTAAATTTTCAATACATGTACAACCTCTTGTTGTTTGTACAATTTAACCATCTACACAAGAAAATTGAAATGATAACTAACAATATAGACTTAGGACAATTGATATCAAATAACCCTTTCCCAAACAAGACCTGGTTTTGACGTCCCTATTAGAAAGGGCTTGGGAAAATATTGAGACAAAAGGAGAAACTGCTGATAACCAGCAGTTTCTCCTTTTGTCTCAATATTTTCTGTGCCATATTTTACACATATCCCATCTTTAATAACATCTATTTTGTCATTTGTGGCAGTTTTTGAAGTGGATCACGCTGAAATTTTATTGTTTGGGAAAGGGATAAATAACATTTTCAAATGCCATCTCTCCTTGTTATTTAGTGGTTCTATCTTATCTAATAAAATAGCAATAACAATTGAAAACAGAGGATAACAATAACCTTAAATTGTGATAGTATTACTCCTTTTTTTGTACAAAACCTATTTCCGCAGCATATAAAAGAACTCTAAATGAAAGAGAATTATGACTTTTCATAGGATAAATATTGTTAAAAATTGCACAGTTCTTCAAAATGTGTACCTAAATTAGTATCCCAAACCCCATCTTTTTCCACAATGGGTTTTCCAAAGCTTGTATGGCGTCAAAAGGTGTCAATGTGTGGGAATGGCGTAAGATCACAAACAAATGAGCCAGGATCTTGCAGCATTTGAAATCACGTTTCCAGACCAGTCTGTACCTAAGTGTTGTCTTATAAAGATCCATGCTACTCTCTAACAATTGCAAATGGTCAATAAGTAGCAACTGGAGAACAATATGGCTCTTGATCAGACTGTACATAGGCACAGCATTATCTGGATCCAGGTTGTTAAGAAATACAATAAAAGACCTTTTAACAGATCCTGGCTCCAATGATTTAGGCAGTCATTACTCCCTTTTATCTAGAGCTCTTATATGACATTGGAACAGTTTGGAAAAATAATTTCCTTTCCATCATGAAAAGGGTTCAGTTAACAATCTATAGCATATCACTGTTTTTCCATGAAAACCTCGTAACTGCAGCTTAAAACAAGCTGCAGTTACGAGGTTTTTGTTGAAAAGCGATGATGAAGAACAGACAAGGAATATCCTACAGAGACAGACAGTGACATAAACACAGATAAGTTGATACATGTAAACAGCACTGTGAGGGGTTAATACATACAAGGCATCAAATAATGGGAAATATCACCTGAATAAATTGGGTTGGTTACATGAAACCAGTTTAACCCTTACCCAAACAAAATCATAGGGTTCTTCTATTTGAAAGCTATTGCAAATGACAAAATGAATTTTGATAAATATGTGATTTGTGTACATTGTACAATATCACAGGCGACAATCACGTGACTTTGTTATGATATATTTTCCTCACTTATGTAAACAAAAACACTCGGTAAGAACATATTTTCTCAAATTTTAAATCAAATGCTTAACTCTCAGTATTGAGATACGTACCATTCGACGCGTCGTAACCTCTGGTTTATTTTGATACCAAGATCCTCCCTCAAATCCCTGTCAAAGCTGAGAACATTCGTGCAAAGTGCAAACATTTCTTAAGAAAATATATCACGGCATTCAAAAATATGTTGCACGAATGTTCTCAGCTTCGACAGGGATTTGAGGGAAGATCTTGGTATCAAAATAGACCGGAGAGTACGACGTATCGAATGGCATGCCTCTCAATGTTGAGTGTTAAGTATTTGATTCAAAATTTGAGAAAAATGTGTACTTACCGAGTGTTTTTGTTTACATAAGTGAGGAAAATATATCATAACAAAGTCACGTGATTGCCGCCTGTGAATATGGCATGGAAAATATTGAGGCAAAAGTAGAATCTCTTCTTATGCCTTAATGTTTTTCGAAGGCTTTTCTAATAGGAACTTCCAAACCATGTCTTGTTTGGGAAAGGGTTAAAATAAACCAGTGGATAAGCTCTTTCCAAAACAAGACCAAGTTTTTACCTTCCTGAAGGAGATAGGGTAAGAAATCAGCATTTTTTCCTTTTCCTTAATATTTTCTGTGCTATAATGTACACAAATCTGATATTTATCAAAAACTGTTTGGTCATATGCAGCCTCTTTAAACTTGGAAGTCAAAATACCTTCCATTCGGGAAAGGGTTGAGCAATGATAAATTCATTACTTAACCCCATGGTTTAGATAACACTAGTTTCATGCAACTGGTCGTATCGGAGACATATCGTCGGTGGGAAGTCAAAACCTCGTAACTCCAGCTTATTCAAGCTGTAGTTACGAGGTTTTGATTCCCCACCAGCGATATGCACATTATCTTGTACAAAATTTATCCCATACCAGAGATGTTTCAATGCAGACAAATACGTGTACCCACATTTTCATTGAGCAAATGAAATCTGGGACTAAATTTGTGTTTTGATATGATTTTTCATGAACAAGAAATTTCTTCATTTACCACAGTGTCTTTTGTGGCATCAAGTGTCATTATGTGGAAATGGTTTTATACAGACATGTTGGTATCAATCAATATTCATAATAGGGCAGACACAATAATCTGATACAGGTAACCCATGATAATGCTGCTTTTCTTTGAAAACCTCATAACTGCAGCTTTAAACAAGCTGCAGTTACGAGGTTTTCGATGAAAAGCGACAATTTGTCACATTCATGATTTATATCCATGTAAACACTCCCTTTATTTGATGCCTTGTTTAAGTCATGAGGGCCAAATGGGACTAATTTATCAGAGCAATATACAGCATAAACTGCAGCCCGCTTCACCATTTTTGTCCTTTTTCTGTTGGCCTGAAAGTATAATAAAATCATGGTTAACAAGAGCTGTCACTGTAAGATGACAATGCCCCCGACACCGCTTTGATTTTAAATTATGGCCAATCTATGTTCAAGGTCAAGGTCATCCAGGGGTCAAGGTCACCAAAGTATGTGCCTATAGAAAGGTAATGTACCAAGGAATGTTGTGGTAAAGTATGAAGCGAATATGTTAAGTAATAAGGAAGTTATGGCCAATGTTAAAGTTTTTGGACGGAATGACGGACAGACGGACAGACAGACAGACGGACAAGTCAAATTTATGATGCCTCCCTATCGGGGGCATAAAAACAAAATGTGTTTGTGAAACACAAATATCTTGCAACCAAAAATGCACAGCAAGGATATTGTCAAAAGGGATAAACATATGCCAGTAATAGTTCAAAAGTTATTCCAAAGTTAAAATTCTAAATAGACAAATAAGCAAACAGGCCAAATATACACCTGTATTCTCAATCAGTTGTCCTATATTTATATTTCCAAAGTTTTCTCTTCTAGTGACACGAAAAGCCAGATTTATTTTAGCAGAGCTCCAGATAATTTTCTGAGGCAAGGAGTATTTACCCCTCAGAATTTTTTCCAATGCGTATTTCCAGATATTTTTTGGAGGCAATGAGTATTTACCCTCTTGTTCGGGAAAGAATTATAATTAACAGGAGCACCCCACCGGAACGACCTACTTTCATTTTCGAGGACATCTGACAGTGTTGAATCTAGCTTGGCCCAAGAGGGGGCCCGTCGGGCCCACAGCCATCAAAACAGGGGGACATTTGGGGAAACTGGGGGACATAAAGACAAACATAGAAAAAGAAGTAAAATTATGATACTTATCTTTTATTGGTTTGTACACATGAATATACATTGTTTTCTTGCATAAGTAAGTAAAAAAAAAAAACTGTGTTGACTTTGTAATATTCAAATTTAAAAATGTGTAACGATATGTCAACTTATGGCAGTTTCGCAATATTTTACCTTACAATAGCGATAGGTCGATAGAACTTTTAAAGGGGGAATAACACTTAACATCTTGCAAATTTTCCGAGAACTTCGTACAAACAAGAGGGCCAGAATGGCCCTATATCGCTCACCTGAAAGAAGTTTAAGACATGCCCACTTTTTTTGACAAATCAAAAATTTGCAAACAAATTTTGAAAAGGGTCACGCAAGGAACATCATTGCCAAATTTGTTTCAAATTGACCCTATGCTTGATTTTTAAAGAATTTTCATATGATTTCTCTAAGTCTGATAAGCCACGCCCTGCCATGCCCACTTTTTCTTACGAATACAAAATTTGCGAACATATTTTGAAAAGGGTCACTAAAGGAACATTTCTGTAAAGTTTGCTTCAAATTGGGCCAATGGTTGATTTTTAAAGAATTTTCTTAGGATTTCTGTAAGTCTGATAAGCCACGCCCAATTTTTTCTGAATTTGAGAAAAATTTTGAAAAGAGTCACCGAAGGAACATTTCTGCCAAGTGTGGTTCAAATTGGGCCAATGGTTGATTTTTAAAGAATTTTCTTATGATTTCTCCAAGTCCGGTAAATGCTGACCTGCCACGCCCACAATTTTAGATGAATAAAAAATCCGCGAACAAATCTTAAGAAGGATCACCCAAGGAACATTCTTGCCAAATTTGGTTTTAATTGGCCCTATGGTTAAGGAGAAGAAGATTTTTGAAGAATTTTTTTGAATTTTTAAAAAAATTCTCTTGGTTAGATAAGCACTGCCCTGCCACACCCACATTTTTTGACGAAACTATAAATTTATGAACAAATGTTGAAGAGGGTCACTCAAGGAACAATTCTGCCAAGTTTGGTTCAAATTGGCCCAGTGGTTGATTTTTAAAGAATTTTCTTAGGATTTCTCTAAGGCTGATAAGCCCCTTCCTCCCTGCCACGCCCTCATTTTTTGACAAATATAAAAATTTGTGAATCAAATTTGAAAAGAGAGACTCAAAGAACATTCTTGCAAAGTCTGCTTGAAATTGGCCCAATGGTTAATTTTTAAAGAATTTTCTTATGATTTCTCTAAGTCTGATAAGCCCCTTTCTCCCTGCCACGGCCACAATTTTTTACAAATGAAAATATTTGTGAACAAATTTTCAAAAGAATGGCTTAAGGCACATCCCTGCAAAGTCTGGTTCTAATTGGCCTAATGGTTGATTTTCAAAGAATTTTCTTATGATTTTTCCAAGTCTGATAAGCCCCTTTCTCCCTGCCACAGCCACGTTCTTTGTCGAATCAAAAATCTGAGAACAAATTTTGAGAAGGGTCACTCAAGGAACAATTCTGCCAAGTTTGGTTCAAATTGGAACAATGGTTGATTTTTTTAAGAATTTTCTTAGGATTTCTCTAAGTGCGATAAGCCCCGCCCTGCCACACCCACATTTTTTGACAAATCAAAAATCCGCGAACAAGTTTTGAGGAGGGTCACTCAAGGAATATTCCTGCCAAGTTTGGTCAAAATTGGCCTGTTAGTTTTGGAGAAGAAGATGTTTGAAGAAATTGTTGACGGACGGACAGACGGACGGACGGACAGACGGACGACGGACGGTGAGTGACCACAATAGCTCCCCTCGAGCACTTCGTGCTCAGGTGAGCTAAAAAACAAATATATATTATTAAAATATGGTCTTTAAATTGCATATATGCCAAATCTTAGCTTTCTACCTTGTGTATTGGCTTAGATGTCGACGGATTTAAAACCCAATGATTTTTTGTCCCGGGGATAATATTTACAATAATGGAACATATGGGGTTTTAAATCCGTCGACATCCTAGCCAATACACAAGATAGAAAGCTAAGATTTGGCATAGATGCAATTTAAAGGCCATATTTTCATAATACATATTTATTTTGTACGAAGTTCTCGGAAAATTTGCATGATTTTAAGTGCCATTCCCCCTTTCAAAGTTGATAAATATCACGATAGTTCTTTCGACTATCAACTGTTTACGTTAGTTTTCTTAAAAACGAAAGTAGAACAATAGAATCCAGTAAACGCTTGATTCTAAGTAAACATGAACTCAAAAAAAAGCGTTTCAAAGATCATGAGTAAATTACTTTACTCCTAGAGGGGTGCTCTCAATGAAGTTAATTGATCAATTACTCGGGCAGGTGCGTGGAAGCGTCTATTTTGAAGCAAGTCAAATCGGATCAGAAAAATTATCAATGAAGGCATTTCACACAAAGGAATGTTTTCTGTTTTTGTAGGAGGTTTAACTTTCAGAAAATAACTGAATTTGAAGTGTATTGGATCGTTTCAGCACAATCGTAGGTTTCGGAGTTTTCCTCTCTGATTAAATCGCCCGATAACCTACTCAAGCCGTCAGGTAATACTAAGTTCCGCCCATTTATGCAAATTTCTCATCGATCTCTTCCTTACCCATGCGCATCGTTGGCGGATGTTGGAAAAATGTGAACAAACCAAACAGGGAACCTCTGAATAAGCGGAAAAGTTAAGTTAAAAATCTCAAATGAATTATTTTCAAGGCGATAGTGAATAATCCAATTTTAGATTTGAAGCTAGGACGACCATACCGGCTTTAAAATACCCGAATGGACTCTTTAAGCTAGAGAAGTGAGTGCGCCCGTCGGGCCCGAGCTTGTGTTTCCATTGCGTCATTTGCGGATTTTGCCAGTCCATGGCGCAATGGCGCACTCTAGATTCAACACTGCATCTAAGCGCGCTATGTTTCCGACTATCAAGACTTAGGCAGCATTCGGTAGATCTACGGAACAGCCGATTGTCATCTGCATTCGCTCGGCTGGTGACGTAATCGGTATTCCCCAATAATTCCCGGTTTTGATTGGCTGAGTCGTATAAGACGCTTCGATAAGCTATTTTTTTACAGACCAAAACATTATTTTTAATCTTTGGAATTTCCTATTCTATGTGTTTCTTCCGGCGCTCTTCTATCTTGATACGCTATCTGACGATTATCAAATGCGTATTCCTTATTTTGAATGCGTATCTGTACGCATTTTCACGAAAGTAAATGCCTATTTAGACCAAATCAACGCGTATTTTACGCAAATACGCATCCTATCTGGAGCTCTGTTTTAGGAAAGGATTATGATAACATTTTAGTCAAATAGCTTGCCTCTTTACAGATTTTATGAAGAACATATGGTCGAATATTGAAAAGAAATACATGGAGGAAAACTATTAACCCTTTTCCAAAAAGGCAACAATTTAGAGCACCCCTTTTTGTGAGCTTAATGAAAACAGAATTAGCAAACAAAATATTGAGGAAATAGACAAAATGCAGATCATCAGCATTTTTTCTTTTGCCTTAATGGTTTTCTAAACTTTATCTACTAGGGGAGTCAAGACCAGAATTGTTTGGAAGAGGGTTTAGCCCATTCCAACACAGTGATGCTTTTTGCTGAAGAAAAATGCATGTGAAAACATTGTGAAAATTGAAGATTGTTTGTGACAAGCAATTTCTTCATTGTCCACTATGTTTTCCAACCCAAAATAAAAAGAATTTTGAAAGGACCTCTACTGATAAGGCGAGAAATCTCCCTAAAAGGCTCAAATGGAAAAGTCATTTTTCAAAACATGCAAATTGATTATTATTTCGAACTGTATTGTTAGATATGTATCTAAATCATATGAAAACTGATTTTGTACGATCAAACAATTCGACAGGTACAGATAACTCTTGGTTTCTGTACCTACCCCCAAAATTACATTTTCTTACCCCACCGTTATTCATTAAACCAGATTTAAGTTTTCTTTAGTTTTATAAGCAAAAAATTTTCTGTAAATGTAAGGACAATTGGTGTTGAAATCATAAACCATTTTTCGATTTGTCCTTAATGCGCATGCGCATCATTGAAACGAGTTTTGGCGGGAAAGTGCGCGTTTAAAGTTCTTTCAATGGCGCGCATGCACAATACGGACAAAACCAAAGCTGCCATATGATGTCAACACCATTTATCCCTGTATCTGTAGAAAATAAATTGCAAATAAAAATAAAAGAATCTTCATTTTACCTCTTTGAATACCGGTAGTGTAAGAAAACGAAACCATTTAGGTGGGTACTAAAATCAAGAGTTATCTGCACCTATAGAACTTTTAAAATGACATGAAAATCGGTGTTTATTTCCTTTATTTGTCTACCTAACCATAAAGGTTAATTTTGTTTCTCAATTTGTTAGTTTTGAGAATTGACCCATCGAGCTGAGCCTTTTAGGGAGAATTCTCGCCTTATCCGTAGAGGTCCTTTCATCTACCTGAAATTGTCAACTGCCACTCTTATCAAATTGCAATAGTCTAAAATTTTGTCGTTTTTTGGTTAATCCTTTCCCAAACAAGACCTGATTTTGCACCCCTGATAGAAAATACTTGTGAAAAGTTATTTTGGCATAAGTAGAAAGTGCTGGTAATCAGCACTTTCTTCTTTTGCCTCAATATTTTCTGAGCTATTTCATACACAATTCCTTTATTTAGCAAAACTAATTTTGTTGTCTAAAGTAGCTTTCGAACTGGACCATTCTAAAATTTTGCCCTTTGGGAAAGGGTTAAAGAAAAGCATGACATACCCTGATTGTTTGGCTCGGGTAAGTTCTCCCTTGCGACTAAATGCATCACAGTTGTTTTACCTAATGGCAACTGCAAAGCTGAAACACAAAATGAGAAGAGATAGAGGATAATCGTTTGTTCCAGTGTAAGATCGATTTATATTTCATTTCGTGAACAACAAAAGCTTTATTTTCACGTGAAAATGTAGCTTTCGTTGTTCACGAAATGAAATATCAATCGATCTTACTTGAAAAAGAAACAATTATCCTATTTTTTTAATGCAAAAATTAGACAAAATGCAAAAATTTTAAGACAGATTTTCTTAAAGCATGTCAATTTGCATGTGACTGCTATGCAACGCTTATGATGACATCACTTATTTGGCCCTGCTTATATAACGTCAGATAGGGTGAAATGAACGAAAGCTGGGCACAAGTTTTTGATAATTTCACTGGATAGGGGGTAAGTTTATCGAATGATAATCTACCGTTATTTCCTGATTATCCACCGAAAAGCATTAAAGAAACATTACAATTACAAGGTAACCACGGGTGTGGCGGAGATCTTGCCCAATGCTCTTGTTTCAAAATTTATGCATAAAATAATTGTAATTTTATTATTAACAGTGCTCAGGTCAACATCACATGCAGAAATACGAGGGGTGATCCAGAATTAGCGGTACTGAATTTATAACTTCAATACGAATCCATCGAAGTCAATCAAATTTTTACAGCATGAACTGTAATTTATCAATGATCCATCGACGAAATATCATCAAAATCGGACTAAGAACAAAAAAGTTACGATAAAACTAGTTTTGTATATAACGCATAGGCGGGGAAGGTATTCACCGAACGTCACGACGTCGCAAGTTCGCAACGTTAAATAATGACGTTACTCCTCCACAGAGCCACATAGAGTTGCAATACGTTTACTGTGACATTCAATTAATCCACCTAAAATATCCATGTACCATTGCTTGTCGATTAAAGAAAACACCCATAGAATGTCTAGAGCTAATTTACCAGGTCCTTGAAACTGACATTTCAGTAACGATTTCATATAGGGAAATACCCGCAATCAATTCCACTGAAACTTTAACTTGTGAGAAGGAACAATTTTAGCTTTCTTTGATTGGGGATGAGACAGGTGATGTCCGTTGTTGTGATTTTAAGTGTTTTTATGTCATACAAACACACCTAAATTAATCTGCTGTTGAGATTTTATCACGGGATTTGCTTCTAAACGAAATCTTTGATCAAGAATTTCTTCAATGCCTGTACGCGTTTTCCCAGAATTTCTGTTTTAGGTAGATATGGAATCTACTGACATCTGAGCCTATTCAGGTTAAAATTATCGGTCAATATCCAAAACTCTCTACCATAACTTAGGTCCGTCTTGTAACAAATGTATTTTATGGTGAAGTGCGACTTCAAGTGTTGACGCCCTTATCAGATTTAGTTGACGTCGCATCCAGACTGCGCATCTAGATACTACCCGCTTTCTTTTCCTACAAAAATGTTCTTCCCTTTTTGAGAATTCGGTGTCAAACAATTGTGAAAATTCTAGTAAAGAATGTTTATGAGTTTTTCTACATTATTTGTAAGTATCAATTATGGAATATCCACGTTACATACGCAAAACTAAACAAGAGCTGTCCGAAGACAGCGCGCTCGACTTTCTAAGTGCTGGACTTTCTAAGTTGCTAAGTACAAAGGGGGCATAACTCCAAATATAGTGAAGTCAGGGTCATGGGCCCTGATAGTAAGGTAGAGGGTGTGATGGTGAATAAGCATTCCAAGTTTGGGTTGAATCCCTTTGATAGTATGGAAGTTATTGATGTTTGAAAAAACTTTAACCTTTGTTGCAACGCCAACGCCGACGCCAACGCCCGGGTGACAGTATAAGCTCTCATTTTCTTCGAAAAGTCGAGCTAAAAACTGTGTACGTTCGAATACTCTGCCAACGTCAAAGTTGGCTTTTATCGCCAAAGGAAAGTGGTCCACAGTTCTCCCGTTTGGCCAGAAATAACGTTTAAACTTTGGTCACAGAAAAGCACGAAGTCATTTTTGATGTCCACAACGTTTCAGTAAAATCATTTCGTTAGAAAGGCTTGAAAAAACATTTTGAATATTAAAAAGTCAAGTTATTCTACCCCTGCCCCGCTTAACCATACCTTGGTTGCTATGGACACGCTTTCAACATGGACGCAATAAAAAGACAATGCCCATATTTCCGTATCATGTCAAATATGAATAGTACTTGTATTATGCCAAATTTCATCAAGAAAAACACACAAATATTAATTTTAGAGGATCAGTACCGCTAATTCTGGATCACCCCTCGTAAGCTACAGAGAGGATCTTATTTTTGGACTTGCTCTCTATTTCGGCAGTGATAAGGCAGCAGATGTGTATACTGTATGTATGACCATGTCTTAACCCATTACCAGATAACTAAATTTCAGACTGATCCAATTTCAAAGATGTTGCAGACGACAATATCGAGTGAATATAATTTTATATTTTTGATCTTCTGGGGTGAGAAAACATTGTGGAAAATGAAGAAATTGCTTGCTACAAGCAATTTCTTCATTTTCCACAATATTTTCCCAAGCTTTTCATTTGAAGGGCATCAAAAAAGTGTCACCCTGACTGTGTGGGAATGGGTTAAGTAGAATTAGTTTACCTCCTAATGTTACGTTTCCATGTAGAAACCTGCCTTGGTATATCAATCGTAAAATGTTGGTCTCTGGTAACTTCTCCTCACCCCATTCTGAAAAAATGTAGAAGAATTCAACAAATTATCAGACAGTACAATTTAAAACTTATCTTACCAATTCTCAAACAAGACCTGATTTTAACGTCCCTAATAGATATGGCTTGGGAAAACATTGAGACAAAAGAATAAACTGCTGAAAACCAGCAGTTTCTCCTTTTGTCTCAATATTTTCTGTGCCATATTTTACACAAATCATGTCTTTAATATCATCATTTTTGTAATCTGCAGCAGCTTTCAAATCGGATCACCCGAAAATTTTGTCACTGGGAAAGGGTTAACGAAGAGATGTTGAACATGATAATGTAAAGTTAAAGATATTGTATATTTTCTCGTCTTTCTAGGTAGAAAGAATTGTTGGAAATGTAGATATCGCTTGTCACAAACTATTTGCTCATTTTCCTCATTTTTCTCATTTCAAAATTTTTTATCTTTTAGGGGCTATTCGGGCGTCAAAATGAGTCATCATGTGGAAATGGGTATTAAAGCAAACCCTCTCCAAAATTATTCATAACAAAAACATGGTCCAGTATACATTAAGAGAACAAAAAATACTGAAAGACTGGAGAGGCAACAGATTAAAACTGCAACAGGTTATCCTGTTACAAGTCCAGCTGTTAGCACTGCATCAAATCCGCATCTTTGTTGCTCTTGAACATTGATATCAAGACATGCAAGGAATTAGCAACACTGGTTCAGATAAGAGGCATTACTCATTACTCATTAGAGTCGTCTCGTTGAGAAGATTCAAATGAGTACCCACAATATAGGGATTGGATTTGATATGAATGTCTTTGCCGACTCTTATCCGTTGCTATAAATGGTGCAAGATTTGTGGACCATGTAAATGGCAAAGAATTTTGTGCTAAAAATAGACAGTGTTTACCGTTATTTATCGATAGATTGTCGGTTTTGTTATAAGATCTCGCAACTACGGCTTGAACAAGCCATAGTTACGAGATTTTATAACTAGAAAGACCTGAATGTCTTGAGTCGCTCCACAGGCCTGAATTTCTTGTGGTTTACAATAAACAAGAGGACCAAGATGGTCCTATATCGCTCACCTTAGAGCACCTGAGACATACTTTTTAACAAACCTTTTAAATCTCCGAGGATTTTGAAAAGGAGTCATATGTCAATGGTACACACTTAATTTCAAAGCACAATTTGGGAAAAGATTGTCAAAGATTTTTCCCTATATCTGTATTTAAACCAGAAAATCCACAACATATTGCTGAATTTCCATTGCACATAGACAAATTGAAGCATTAATCTTGGAAAGATGTCATCGGGCTATAATATTTAGAAACCATAGAAAGTTTGGATATTCTAAGACAATTTTAAACCTGTTCCCGCTTTTTCAAATCTAGAATACCTCATGGTAGAGCTTATTTTCAAAGCGAAATGATAACTTGAACTAATCTGTTGAACAAAACAATATGACACACACAACTTATATGCACTTTTTTCTGTACAAAATGCAAGAGCCTAAAGCATAGGAATAATTCTAAAAGTTCTTAAACAAGGCAAAAAAATTATCTTCAGGCCTTAACAAGTTGAAAAGATTGTCAAACATTGCCCTCTATCATTTATATGGAACCCACAACATAGGGGAAATATTCATTGAACAGTAAGGATTTGGTTATGGTTAAACCTTTTCCATACAACATAACATAAGAGCAGACATAATTAAAAGCTGCTGTAGATGATAAAACAGGTGTTGATAAAGACTGCATTCTTCATGTATAAAAATGCAGAGAAAATTATGAGGCAAAATGAGTCAACACAGGCTATCAAGTTATCAACATTTTCTTCTTTTACCATATCATTTACAAGCCTTTTCTGTCGGTGAGGCAAACCTGTGTATGGTAGAGAAAGGGCATAATGCTTTCCCATACAGAAAGGTAAAGAAAGGAAATAGACTGTCGCAATTTGAAAGTTCAGAATACAAAATTGACAGCGGTACAAATAGGATTCGTTTACAATAAACTAGCATATAAAATATTGAATAAAATGAAATATTGAGGTAAAAGGAGAATCAGCACTTTCTTCATTTGACTCATTAATTTCAAAAGCCTTTTCTAATAGGGACTTCAAAACAAGGTCTTTCCAGGAAAGGGTTAAAGTATTTAGTTGATCCCTAAACAAACACAAGTGGATTAGGTGCCTCAGGGATACAGGTAAAAGAGGGTAATGGCTTTCAGAATCATAAAATATCTTTTTAATATTTTAACACCCTATGTTGAGGGTATTCATTTGAATTCTTAAATCAAGACTATTCAAATGAGTACCCATAACAAAGCGTTCAGATTTTAAACATCAAATATAGAATGATTTACCTCCTTTTATCTGTAGCTCCATATGCATTCTTTATCAGATATTATGATCTGCATAATCTGATAATTAGGGCTGACTATCGATGCCAATTTTAACTATCGCGATAGTATCGCTATCAGAAAATCACTATCACGATACTATCACTATCGTGACATACTATCACGATACTATCACGATACTATCGTTTTTCACAAGAGGGTCTGTAAAAGGTGTGTTACTTACTTAAATCATTGGCTTTTTATGAGGATTAATCTAGAATGTGTAACACTGCTTGATCAGTAAAGTGTAAGTAGAAAGATGTGTTCGATTTGGTCTTTACGGGGACGACGATCAAGTCATTTAATCGATTTATGAACACAAAAACAAATCACGGCAATCATCTACGTAATCTCATCATATTAATAAAGAATATGACAAATAAAATACTTGTATGTCTAGATAATAATTCGTCAGTTGTTCTTCGCTGAAGAAAAAAAGACGGATTCGTTTTCAACTGGTCAATTATCTTATCGCCGTTTTTTTCAGCATGCCTAGTCCATAAAAGGTCCTCGGTCCGTATGGAACCGAAAATACGATGGAAATGCATGATAATTCTTAAAACTTCGGAACCCATTACAGAAAACGATGAATTCACCCACTCACAGGCTAAATTTGATAACATAGATCTACAGATTAGTTCCGTTTAAGAAATCTGACTCGAAAGTTTCAAGCAAAAAGAAGAAAAAAAGTGAATCTTTTTTTTTTCACAAAACATTTTTGGCTACAATAAGGTCTTCAGACTCGTAGTCCAGTGCGGATTCTGACATAAGTTTTACCTCGTGTTTTATAATTATTTAGGCCTACCTTGTGTTTTATATCCATCATGCGATGGATATTGAAATCTTTTCAAATGCAACAGAAAGCAAATTCCACTCAAAGTGATTCAACACGAAAGACACACTGTTTTGGGGTTAACGTAAATGGATACCACCGATACGGTGTTTTAGTCACTCACTATTCATATGACGTTACTTCTCCGAGATCAAATAAATGCCGCCGACTACAAAAATGCGGTGTTTTACTTTACAAGGGAATATGTGTAAACGATTTTGAATATAACTACGTCATGTCTCATGATTTTTTCCATTGATCTGCTCTCCCGCGTGCATGATTAATGTCGTAAGTGTAGCTTACATGAGCTGGAGTTTTCACATTTTTGAGTGTGACCGACGCTATCGTTAGAAGGGACACGCCTTTGCACGCGCCTTTGGGAGAATAGAAAATCGCTGTCTGGTTTTCGCACGCGCCTTTGGGAGAATAGAAAAACTCTGTCTGCTTTTCAACCAATCAAAGTGGAGATGCTTTATGACGCACTTGTCGGCACGCGGGCTTTTTTGTAAACAAATGATTACTAGATCATCCCCCATGGAAAATAAGAACCAAACACTTTTTTCAATGCATTTTAAAAAACTGTTTTACCGATTTCATGACACGGACTAAGTCTTTTAAAATGGGATTTACTTTTATTAAGGTATGTTGGTGTAAACAATTTTAAAAAAGATAATGCATCTTTTTTTGTTTTGCTACAAAGTTCTAAGCAATCTTAGACCGATAAATATGCCGTTTGCATGGTTAATTGGCTATTTATACGATATCGCAGCTAGATCTAGATGTTTTCAACCTGTTTGACAAACAAATATTCCGTCCACACGGCAACTTGTTGTAGCCTTCTTCATAGATTAAACCGTGTGCAAATGACAGGAGCGTTTTGGTAAACGGAATCGTTGAGCAGACGACTTTCATTCTCTGAAAGCCAAAAATATCGAACTCGGTTACACAGGCTCGGAAACAATTACGACGAAGACTAAAATATGTCAGGGCTTATAAAAAGGACAAGGAAACAATGAGAGAAAGGTTCAACTGTCATTATGTAAGTAAACTATCGAAACTATCGATAGTTGGACGAACTATCGGCGATAGTTATCGATAGTTCATTTCACAATCGATACATCAACATCGGAGCAGTCTCTATCGCGATGCATCGATATATCGATCCATCGTTACACCCCTACTGATAATAGGGATATGATATCGCCGGTGGGGAGTCAAAACCTCGTAACTCCAGCTTATTCAAGCTGTAGTTACGAGGATTTGACTCCCCACCAACGATATGTGATAAAATCTACCTGGTCAAAACAATTCCTCACTTGAAAATTCCAGAACCCATAACATAGGGCTTCTTTCCTTGCAATGTGATGATTTTTAGTATTCTGTTAGAGGTTTATGAGATGTAAAGTCATGCAAAATTTCAAGACTCTAGGCCAAATAGTCCTTGAGAAAACTGTGTTTCAGTGTGAAACCTTAAACCCCACAACATAGGGCCAATTTTTCTATAAGCACAATTATTTGAAGTATTTTGGTAGAGGGCATTGAGACAATACTACATACAAAATTTCAAGGCTCTAGACCTTATAGTTTGGGAGGAGAAGATTTTTTAGTAATTGTGGACAGACAGACGGACGGACGGACAGACGGACGGTGAGCGATCACAATAGCTCACCCTCAGCACTTCGTGCTAAGGTGAGCTAAAAAATTGACAAATTTATCTAAATGCTTAAACTTATATATTATTAAATTCTTTTGGTTCTTAGAGCAGAAACAAAGTTTAATACAGCAATGCGGTCAAAGAAAAACTAGATTTCTCAAAACTTGTCGTTCTTAGAGCGAAATCAAAGTAAAAAGAAGCAATAATGTGGTCAAAGCGAAAAGAAGGTAAATGATTGACCAATATTTTGGGGATTTTTAGAGTGATGATAAAGTTGAAAACTGTAATAATGCCAAATTCAAGGGCACATAATTCAGTATGTTAGTTTATAGTCAAGCTGAAAATTAAACTCGTGCAAGAAATTATGGTCAGCATCATTCTGTCCAAATTTTGTCATTGTTAGTCTATAATCGTGGCCGCAAAAGTGAAAAAAGTGTCTAAAACTGAAATTTTGTCAATTTCAAGGGCACATAACTCAGATTGTAGCAATGCAATCATCCTGAAAATTACACATAAGCAAGATCTTGTTGTCAACTAGATTCTGTCCAAATATCATCTTGATTGGTTAACAATTATGGTTGTTAGAGTGAAAACGAAGTCGAAAATGGCAATTTTGTCAAATTCAAGGGCACATAACTCAAGATGTAAAATTCTGATTAAGCTGAAAATTACACCCAGGCAGGATATTATGCTGATATATATTCTGTCTAAGTTTTGTTTTGATTGGTTAATATTTGTAGATTTTAGAGTAAAAATATGGTTAATATTTGTAGATTTTAGAGTAAAAATAAAGTCAAAATCAGCTATTTTTGACATTCAAGGGCAGATAACTCAGGTGATTCTAGTTCAATCCAAATTCTTTGAAGGAATCTGAGAGAGGGTCACTCAAGGATCATTCCTGTGAAGTTTGGTTGAAATCCATCCAGTGGTTTCTGAGAAGAAGATTTTTAAAGAAAAAGTTTACGGACGCACGCACGGACGGACGCACTGACGCATGACGGACACATCGCCATGACAATAGCCCGCTGGCCTGAAGGCCAGTGGAGCTAACAACACCAACAAAATACCATTGTTTGTCCGAAATTACGTCACGGATAACTAGAAAAAATCATTCCCTATTGTTGCTCACCTGTGGGCCAATTACTGTAAACATGATCCGTAATTTCTGCAGCAGAACTTGTATGTGAAAACAGGAATTCCTTGGTTCTACCACTTACAAGTATCAACCGTAAATTGATCTGGAAAAAATAACAAGATAATTATAGAAATGGATTCTCAATATAAATCAGATCATTTTCTTTCTGGAACAACTTGAGACTGAGTAATGAAATCATATCTGCACCCAATTCTGTGTTTAACCTAGAATAGATTTAAACTGTATTATTAGTTTATTAAATCTAGATTAAACACTGAGAATTGGTACAGTAAGCATAATACCTTGTCTCAATGTTTTTCTCCTTCTTTACATGAGTCTGTAAAACGGACCCGTTCCAAATACCAACCAGGGTAATTTTTTCCCAAAATATTATAAAGGAGAAGTCCCCATACAAAAGTTCAACATTGTTTTTAAAGACAGTTTGCTCCAATTCCTTTCATATGCTGAGCTATCCTGAGCTATCCAAGACTTAACTGTAAATCCTTCCTGTTTATTTAGCTATACTGAATTATATCTAGGACTTAATTTTTCACAATGTTTGAGAAATAGATGAATTTTTCCCAATTTGGCTGTTTTCGGACCCATTCCCAAACTATGAAAAAACACACTGCTGTCTAAAGACAACTAGTCCTACACAATAAACACTGATTCTACGATAAAGTGCCTATTTTAATAAAATATCTGTCCTTGTGCATGCATGTTAATGTTCAGGCGCTGAGGCGAACATTAATTGCTTTTTTGATGACCCTGACATTGTGTCTAACTATTGAACCTGAAACACTTTGCTGAATATGAAAGTTGCATGTTGGGCACAGCACAAAGCATGACGGATTATGCAACAATTTGCTTGTCCTCACACCATATGTCTTATTTCAAAGCCGATTTTCAATTTTGTTAGTGAACATTTGGCACTCTGAGAGGTCTGTTTTCAACAGGAATGAACTCGAGACTTAAAATCATTCAAATAGTAAGCGATTAAAGCAATTATTTGAGCAAAATACTCAAAAGAGTGTTGTCCTCATTTTATACATCAGATACGTTAGACAGATTTAAATGATACTGGAAAGTGTAATAGCAACGCAACAGTAACATATTATTGACAGAAACATAGTTGTAAATGCAGAAAGGCTGAAGAAAAAATGTTATTCTGCTTAAGCTGAGTTAGTTTTGAAATAATTGTGCCTGAAATCATAACTTTAAGAAATATAAAAGAATATCGTCAAATACGTTAAGATGTTTTTCGTCGTTGTGCAGCAAAAGCTTCATCCCGAAGACAAAATTCCATTATAATTTCATCATGGATATGCCAATGGTGTAAAAACACTCTCTTACAAACAAAAATGGATAACATGTTCAATTTTATTGCCATTGTTACAGTTCGACCATCAAATACGTTAAAATCAGATACGTTAGTTAAATTTTATCATTCGATGTTAAACCCCGTCTGAATCCCACAAATTGAAAAATATCTTCGTGTCATGACGTCATGTTGTTTTGTGATTGTTCTATGAGAACTTCAAACCATATGATCAGCATAGCCTGATAGGTGCAGCGTGTTTGTGTACGTGCGAAGTGTGCATGCAGTTCAATAATATCTAAAGGCTAAAAGTGTATCAATTCTCTTTGATTTTGTTGTTATTACCTCCTGCTTAACTTAATACTATACAATATAACATATATTTACATGATGATGATCGTGGCGAAAGGTGTAGTGCTTAACTTTGACACTATCCGATATCTAACGTATCTGATGAAAAAATCTAGCGTATTTGATGAAAAGAACATTTGTGATTTAAGTTATATTTAGCAAAACATATGACATTTCGTCTTTTATAATGTCAAAATAAATACAAAAAATACTTTTTCAATAATTAGCAGTACATATACATCCGGCAATACGAGTTTATTTAAAGTCATCAAATACGTTAAATGATCTAAAATATTTTATAAAAAACATATCTTTGATATACTGTGTTATGATATCTACCTACCAAAATGTAATATGACTGAACTGTTCAAATTGCATTCATTTAATAGAAGATGACAAACATTTTGAAGGTCTACGTTTAATTGGAAAAAGTGTTTTTGCTTCAAAATACAACACAACAGTTCCTGCTTTGAAAAATGCTTGATAATTTGATTATTACTTATTATGCTATAATCTATTTTGTTAATTTATGCGAAAAAAGAATGACCGTTCATAATTTGTTAAAGTTAAGTCGTTTTGTCTCACAAAGAAAGGCATAATACATGTGTATAAACAGATGGTATACCCTAACGTATCTGACGTATGAAAAATAAGGACCTTTGATATGCGCGATTTTTCCTGGAAATTGATGTACATTTGAGGCCCCTTTTAATTGATTAATGAACTAGACATAATAGACTATTCATTAACGAAAAAATATATGACTTCGAGTCTGGTTGATATTTTTCATTTTTGAACCGCTACTTTGTACATTTAACGTAGAATCAGTGTAAAGTGCAGACAATTGGTCGAGTTCCTGGTCGAGGTTATATTTTGCTGTCAAGATTTCATCAAAAACCTGAATAACGCCAAGTGATCAAAGAGAAAAGTTAGTTTCGACCATTTGTAGCATGTACATAATTACAACTTCCAAACATTATCTTCCATAAATGTCCACCCTAGATAGTGATAATGAAAAGAAATCAATTTAAATCTGTTTCAACTTTGTCATTCAGACAATATTTGTGATACTCAAAGAATTTTTTCTTCTGATGAATTGTCATAATTAACATGTTGGATAAATTTACCAGAATATAACTCGCTCTACAATGGTACATTAACTATTAAGATGCACAATCAAGGTCAAACGAGACTTGGCGAGTGGTGCAATGCTACAGATAATTTTTTGAGGCAGAGTATTTACACCTCAGAATTTTTTTAAATGCATATTTCCAGAAAATTTTTTGAGGCAAGGAGTATTTGAAGCTAAAGTAGGCGGGGGTATTTTCTATGTTTTCCCTATTAACCCCATATAAATTTTTAAAAAGTATCAGGGGGATTGTGCTCAAATTCAGTCAAATTCAGTCAAATAGGAGGGGTAAATCCCCGCCCCCGCCTCTTAGGGCGTACTTGATTCGCCGTTCGGTGTACACTTTCCAGTGTTCTCTCGAATCAAGTGAGCAAGAACAATGTTCGGTGCACACACCTTTTGACCCAACTGGCAGGTAGGTGTGGATTACCCGGATGTAAGAACAAAAATGGCTTCCAATTACTAGGAAGTACCGCAAATGTTGATTATTTTTCTCTTTTCTTGCCTTTTTAAAGCAACATTGCTGTTGCACAGCCGCATGTAAATCCATATCACCCAAACAAAGAAACATCAGCACAAATATTCTTGAATAAACGGCGCAGTTCTGGAATATTTGCTCTGTTGGGAATAGATGCAAAATTCTGGTGTAATAATGTACCACCAAATCAAGGATGGTGCAAAAATAAAAAGATGGCGTTGACCATTCATTTGCTAACTCATTGATTTATTTAATATGAAAATGCTAAAAACCGCATTATGCGAGCTTCAGATGACGATTTACTTCCATTTGTAGCTATTCTAAAAAATTGTTCCATACTTGATTCGCTGTTGAACTGGTGCAACGTTCCATTCTACTGCACTCAACTTGATTCAAAGCGGTGTAGTGTGACATTCCAGAACGCCCTGGAACGTGCGAATCAAGCGTGCCCATAATGAAACCCCTGTGTGTGTAAACATGTGTATTTTATATTATCAATCTAAAAATCAGTTTTGGTTAGATGAAATTATTTCAATTTAATCTGTAATGTTCGTCAATTAACTAGCACTCAGCGCCTGAAATTACAAAGCGAACCCGACCTATAAACAAAACGGCCCCGGAACTGCACCTGCGTATAACGGTAAATTAATATGAAGTTACATCAAGTTTTCGAGCATAGAGCATTATGCTTATTCAGGGCCTTCGAGTTGAGGTGATCTAGTTTGGATTTCTCCTTTTACTTTCGATTTCAGGCACAGAAGAATATTTGTCAGCGGCCCAAAAAAGTAAAATTTGATCTCGTCATTTTCATGCGACAGAAATTGCATGTTGCCAAAATTCTATGCGACATTTACTTTTTTCATGCAAGAATGTCGCGGAACCGCCTCAATCGCGGCCTCGCCAGAACACTGATATTGACCCTGCAATTATGATATCCAGTGGTGGATCCAGGATTTCTATGAGGGGGGTTCGGATTATATGCAAATAGGGGGCTTCGTTTTTCTAGTGTTGCACAATTTTTACTGAAATTCTGCATGAAATTGAAATAATCAGGCTACAGAGGGGGGGGGGGGGGGTGTGAACGAACAAAGCCCCCCCCCCCCCCCCCCCCCCCCCCTGGATCTGCCACTGATATCAACTTACTAGGCATGAACTGAAATCAGCAGAACAGAGTAGTTCCGATAATCTAATGTCTGTCGGTGTAAATGCAAAACCTCGTATGTCGATTCTTGCGATTTTCAAAGTACAAACTTATGTGGCGAGTTACAGACATTCTTGCAGGTTTTGAGATATTTTACTGATCACTATTGATGAAAAATTATACATGAACAATATGTCCAAATTTGAAGTAAAACATTTCAGTTTGGGAAAAGTTATTACACTTTTTCCCCTCCCCTTAGAAATTTTCCAAAAACGAGATACCAGGTTTTGCATTTACAACGACGATATGTGATAATCTCTTCCAAATTTGCAACAAGCCATCCAATTCATCTATCTATCTTCCTTTTAGTCGAACCCCGGTTCGGGACTTATGCTAGGTTCCCACTGCCGATCTGATCAACTCGATCAACATGACCGCCTAATTTCCCCGATCTAGCCCGACCAAATGTAATATGTACACAACTTCTTCTCGATCTCTAGTCGATCACACTAGACCCCGCCCGAGCACTACCGAGCATTTTCCGATTTCTACCCGAGCACCCCGTCCTTAATTCGAGCCCAACTCGATTAAGACCCGACCATCTCGATCTATACAGGACCAGATCGAGCTTATTATTCTAGGTGTTCTGTATGAAAATCTGTCTACAGTGTCTGTGATATCACATATTAAAATAACTTCATAATATTGTCGGTTTAAACATATACACAATTTAAATGTAACCTAAATGCATTTTTTGCTATTGACTCCCCCTTCTATAAGCCAGGCATTAAATACGATAATTTCAATCATATGTGTCATGTCTTAGGCCTGTAGGAAGCAATTTCATAGGGGGGTGGGGGGGGGACAAAGCCCTTGTCCTGAATATTGGGGGGGCTAATTTGGATTTTCCCAAAATTTTCAGTGTAAAATTAAGAAAATTCGACATTTTTGGCCAACATTGGGGGGGCTTAGTCCAGAGCTTCAGATTGTTTCAGAGACCTGTGGGTCACAGGGCCCACCACACAGGATTTTGAGGGGTCATTTTCCAAAACAATGGGCCACAATTAAGCGTTCATATCCAAACTTGGGATTGGAGTAAATGACTTATTTGCTGTGAATTCATCATTGTATTGTTGTTATTTGATTGGATGCATATAAACATTGCTAAAATTAAGAATATTTCACTTCATTTAAACAGCGTTCTCAAAATCAGCCAGCGGCCGGCGATATCGCTGTCTATGCTGCCGGTTTGCGCCGTCTAATTTTTGATTGAAAAGAAAAAAAAAAAAAAAAAAAAAAAAAAAAAAATTAAAACAAGATGTGTTTGTGAAACACAAATGCCCCCGAAATGGCCATTTTTCTAGAATGTTAAGTTTTCGTGGAGTAAAGGGTAATTAAGGGTTAAGGGATGACCTTGACGATGCTCAAATTGCTTGGAACAGATAGATATCATTGAAAGGAAGTTGCATACCAAATTTGAGCTTTGTATGTCAAATACTTTTGGAGAAAAGGCAAAGGTTAAGTTTTCAGAGTAAAAAGTTAAGTTTTCGTAGAGTAAAGGGTTGATAAGGGTTAACAGATGACCTTGAGAAAGGTTAAATTGCATGGAACAGAAAGATATCATTGAAAGGAAGTTGCATACCAAATTTGAGCTTTGTATGTCAAATACTTTTGGAGAAAAGGCAAAGGTTAAGTTTTCGGAGTAGAAGGTTAAGTTTTCGTAGAGTAAAGGGTTGATAAGGGTTAAGGGATGACCTTGAGGAAAGTCAAATTGCATGGAACAGATAGATATCATTAAAAGGAAGTTGCATACCAAATTTGAGCTTTGTATGTCAAATACTTTTGGAGAAAAGGCCAAGGTTAAGTTTTCGGACAGACGGATGGACAGACAGACGGACACGAGTAAAACAATATGCCCCCGATTTCTCGATACAGGGGCATAAAAAAACAAACAGAAATCAGAGTTTCCATTCACGCTAAATTGAAAGAAATAATGTACAAAATTACGGTCCCGTAGGTGATTTCACGCACAAAAATTTTGATCAGCATCTTCAGGTGTAAGCAATATTTTTATAACCAAAAACAGATATTTCTTGCGATAGGGAATTCCGTCAACCTATTTTTAGAGCATTTATGGTAGCGCACTCGAATTTTATCTTTTAGATAAACGAAATGTGCATGCTGTCTGCTTTGTACTAAATTCACACTCGCTAGTAACATTCATTTCTCAACAAACGGCAGAATTAACTTTTATTTTTCTGAATGTTGATCGTAGATGCCAGTAATTATTAGATCTATATCAACAATCCCGAAAGTGAAACTAAACAAAGAAACTAGAGTAAATCTGTGTTACTCATATGCAATGAGTAAAGCGAGATCAAAGACGCCGCAAACACAGTCAACTGATGACGTAGTCATTCCAGTTTCAATATAATCACATGATTTTTCCGCTGCCAAATAAGGTTACGTTTTACTACGATTTGTTTATAAAAGTCGCGCGTGCCGGTAAGCGCGGGAAAATGGGATGAAGCAATGAAAACAAAACGCTATCTGCGAAGTAAATACAGTGACGTTAGGTGGTTTTAACACTGACGCGTTGTCTCTTTCTGTCATGCCGACTCGCAATTACACAAAGGATTCTGTTACGGTTAATTCAGGGTTCTCCGCAGAAAAACTTGAAGATGTAGTGGCAAAATTTATAAGTATTGTTGAACCTTACAATACACTGGTTATGCAAATAGTTGTGAATCAAAACATAATGCTCACTTTGAGCAATTTCTTCTTTTCCCATAATGTTTTTATGCAGATTTTTTTTGTATAAAATGCCTTAATTCATCAGTTAAAATACCATAAATTTCTCTGTTTGGTGACCATTTTGAAGCTGTGGGATGCTTTTAAAGCTGTAGGGGCCTTACACTGATTTTCATGAAGCTGTAGTGGGGCCGATACAGCTTATTGGGCTGGGGAGAACACTGTAATTGTACATATTGAACTGGTGTGCTTACTCGACCATTTAGACAGCCAATCTATCTTTCGAATTAAATAAAGAAGTAAGTGTTGAAGGTTAACGAATCGAAGGTGAAGGCTACAGAGATCGCCCGAGATTGGCCGACTGCTTGTTTACTGTTTGAAATATGGGATATAATTGGTTGATCAAGTAAGGTCATTATAATAATCTAAAAATAAGTTTATCAAATAGGTCACTTAGCTTGATGTAAATGTATAGCAGATTACGGGTGTTTTATGCGAAGTTCAATCTACTACTTCATGATCATACTTTTACTGAAATTCGTGCGCCCGGCTGGCGCACCACTACATAATTTTGTGCGTCATATTTTGAAAATATGCGGGATTGGCGCGGGCGCACCGTCAATCTGAAGCTCTGAAGGTCTTGAGATTGAGTATGATCAGGTTGATGGTCAGTATTCCGACCTGCACTCGATTTCCTCGACTTGTGCTCGAGTAATTTCCGACCACACCGCGATCAACTCGACTTACGGTTCATCTGTTCACCCGATCAAATCAGGTGAAGAGGTCGGGTTTGATCAACTAGAGATCGAGAAGAAGTCATGTGGTCGGATTTGATCAATGGCAATTAAGCGATCGAGTAGAATAAGATCGAGTTCATCAGCTGTCATGAGTAGTTGGAAGCACTCGATCACCTTGACTTGTACGAGTAATTTCCGAACTCACTGCCAATCAACTCGACTTCTGCTCAATCTGTTCATCCAATCAAATTCTGGTAAAAGATGTCGACTTGATCACACACAATCTCTACATGATTGATTGTCAATCAGGTCGACCTTCTATACCATCTATACTCAAGCAACTTGCCAAAATGTTTTCTACTCGATCGCTACACATTTTTATTGACGTGTCAAACAAATTGGCAGGATTACAGCAGTATTCGCGAAAGCGCCGCAAAATCAGCATACTGTAAACTCGGGACTGGAACAGCATTTTGTTAACTGAGTAGTACATAATCCGAGTCTTCTCTGATGTAAATAGCGAAAAATCAAAATATCAAAGAGCGTATTTACATCAGAGAAGACTCGGATTAAGTAGTACAAGTCGATGTCTACCAGTACATTGTAAACTAGGGACTGGAAGAGCATTTTGTTAACTGAGGAGTAGTACAAATTTGTGCAAGAAAATGGATTCGCATTTTAACTTTGTTATGGTATAGAATAGTCATGAAAACATTGAATGAATAAAAATCTTTTATTCAAACAGGGGATTCGGAAAGTATTCATTAAATTAAAAGGTTTTACACATTTGTAAGGTTTAAAGGCACTATATCATACAAGCACTATATCATACAAGTTACAATAAAATTCAAACTTTATTCAAGATGCCCTAGAACAAGTAATGCAACTTTCACTGAAGTTTCATTCTACCAATGGACCCTATCAGACAGTCTTTGCTGGGTCTAGAGTACAATACAGCAGCTACTGAGAGAAAAGACTGGACGGTGTGTTTGTTTTTAATGCCGCAATAGATCTATGAAGCAACAGCTCTACTTGTCCTGTCCGGCCAAAATTGATTGGGTCCAGATGTCAAGCAGTTTTTTCCAAATTTCGCGAAGACTGTTACAGATCGATGCAGACCAAACTCAGACCAAACTCAAATCATCTCGACCATTCCCGACCACCCTTGCCGAGTGACCTCGATAGGTACCAGCGTTCCAGATAATTTCAAGTGCCATCAGTACCATACGAATCATTATAATTGTGAATCCGTATCTGATATTTTGGATCAGTACCAACATTTACGAATATTTATAAATCACTCAAAATACAATTTACATTTATTTAAACACGTCACATGTCGAGAGTCTAGTCTAGTTTCAATTTCAATCGCTAAATTTTGACGTCCGAAAATCGGAGTGCAATAAATTGTAGTGGTGCCCGGGATGGTTCACCCGCAAGTTAACATAGTCAATATTCAAGCGAAGAATATAGTAGGCCTTTACAAGAATGATACCTGACAACATGATCACAATTTTTCTTTCGATTGGAAGAGGTTTATGTTGAAATCACTTTTCATTGAAGTGTCATTTAATTTGAAATCCGCCAAACCTTTCAATTTTGTAAATATCACCCAGCAGCCGCTATTTTTAAAGAGATTCTCGCGAGATTACGTCATTTGTTGACCCACGCACCACCACGCACCAACCAATCAACTTTTCTGACGGTATTTACGGAAACTCTCGAGTCTGGCGAAAATAATCGGCAATACGGGATTAGCCGAGTGATTATCAGGAATGCTCGTAGAGAAAATTCCCTTTTGTTTACTAACGGGTTCGTCCCATGAAATCTCCGTACATGTTATTTAGTTCCGTATCTTGTACAGGAATTCGCCGAAATATATCCGTACAGGGTCCTCCCCAGAATAATTTGAAGTTGTAGTGGCAGTATTGTTGAAGCTTAAAATAGAGCGGATATGCAAACAATTGTGGATAAAAACATAATGGGAAAAGAAGAAATTGCTCATTTTGAGCAATTTCTTCTTTTCTCATAATGTTTTTATGCATATTTATTGTACAAAACACCTTAAATCAACAGTTTTTGACATGAAATAACTCAAATTCCCATATTTTGTGACCATTTTGAAGGAATTAAGCTGTAGGGGTACTTTTGAAGCTGTAGTGGCATTACACTAATTTACATGAAGCTGTAGTGGGGCCGATACAGCTTATTGGGCTGGGGAGGACACTGCCGTATCCAACAGATTTGCGTCCGTAAAATACGGGAATACGGACACTATCTGGAGCGCTGGGTACTCAACACTTGATTGGGGGGTAGATTCCAATTTAGAGGTCCCCAGACAAAATGGCCGCCATTCTGTTACCGCACATTAAGAAGTAAATGGTTAAAGTAGTGTATTTTTTCATCAATAAAAATGAAAATAAGCGGGGGTGTGGGGGCAGCAGCCCCCATGATTTTAAAATGAAAAAAAAAGTGGGGGTGTGGGGGCGGCAGCCCCCATAAATACATTCAAGTGGACAAGGTGAATGGACGCCATTCTATCTATCTATCTATCTATCTATCTATTTCTGTAAATTCCTCCGATGACTTTGCGGAGAACCGCCTAACGGCGTTACTTATCAAACCCTACACCAGTTCTTGTGATTGCACCATCCCACCACCATATTTACAGATGCAATCACAACAACTCCTTTGAGAGGCTGTGACAAACTCGAAATTACATCACAGCCACCCATTAAACCATCTACGAGAAGAGAGGCAGTGAGAAACTCGAAATTACCTCACTGCTACCCATTCACAGCTGGGTAGACTGAGGCAGTGACAATTAAGTGTCTTGCCCAAAGACACACCTCACCCCGGTGGGGTTTGAACCTGGAACCTCCGGGCTTCAAGTTCAGTGCGCTATCCACTGCGCTACCGAGGCTGCATTTTGGTAGGGACCGGCGGACCGCTAAACTGGAAGTGTTCCTCGATTGGGTATGATCAATTTAATTTGGTCGGCAGTGGGAACCTAGCATTAGACTTGCGTGTCACTGTTTACCTTATCCGCTGGCACATTCCGTGATCCCATTCTTTACTATGAAATGTCTTTCACAGGTTAACAGTTTTAACTTGTTTTAAGAATAAATGACAGCAATTCTAGAGCAAATTCTTAGAAATGTTGATGTTTGCCACAGCCTATTTTTCTAGGCCAACCAGACAATGTGGTGATCTTCATTGTGTAGTCCTCATTTTCATTTATCAACACTGTGTTGAGGCAGAGAATAAAAGAATAATGGGCACGAGTAACTTGGTATTTTCCGTTATATAATGGATTTCAGAATTTCATCTTTTTGTTTTCAGCCATTGATAATGGATTCTGGATTGACCGGAACAAACGTATTGCGCATGCGTAGCGAACATCTGGATTATCGAGGCGCTTTCTACATTCGGAGATACCTAAACATCAAGCGTCTACAGGAAAATCAAATTGATGACATTCACAACACAAAAAATCAACTTTTCCAACTTTTCCCGTTAAATGCACCTTATTTTGCTTATGAAAATCGAAAGATAGATGATCATGAATGAGACTTGAACCTCTGCTGATGGGTTGATTGTCAAACTAATCGCAATCATGTCCTCAACTGTTGTGATCACTAAAACAAACATTGCTGAAGACATTGCAACTCATGTAGATGGGTAAGTCATGAATCTGTATCTCTGTATCTGTATCTCTACGTCGCAGATCCCACTTCTGGTTTAAACGCGACAGGGGGGAGGGGGGGAGAGTGCGCTATTAGATGTTGTGAATTAAAGTGTCTAGGGCGGATTTGAATGCCCCTACTGATTTGGCGCTAACTGCTTCTTCTGACAATTTGTTCCAAAGTATTGCTTGTCCACTTTGAACTTGGAATCCTTGCATATTCTGTAAATCTTTCGGTCTTTCTGTATATCTACTTATTTACGCTTAACTTACAGTTTCCGTGATCAATGGTAAGCGTCTAATCCGAGTCTTCTCTGATGTAAATACGCTCTTTGATATTTTGATTTTTCGCTATTTACATCAGAGAGCGTTGCTCTTTGAAAACAGCGGAAAGTTCGGTAACGTTACAAGTAACTTGAAGCTTTGTTTTTGTGTATCATATCGAATCACTCGGTAAAACACTGTAGGGTATATAGATCAATAAATCATTTTTTTGCCATACCTGACCAAAAATTTCATTTCAAATCGGCCTGCTGGATGAGTATAACCTTTGGTTTTGAATGGAAGGTCAAGGTAAACAAAGGCTGCTCAGGTGAGGGTTGTTGCAAAACATTGCCTATTAACCTTTTAGAAATACTTTTTGGTCGTAATTTTTTCAGCAGCCATAACAATAAATGGTTCATTTATCGATATCATCAGGGGTTTTAACGATAGCGTTTAAGATCGGACGGTGAATGATGCGCAACAATTTGTTGCGAACTTCTTGATTTATTCAAAGAGCAACGCTCTCTGATGTAAATAGCGAAAAATCAAAATATCAAAGAGCGTATTTACATCAGAGAAGACTCGGATAAGTAAGCGTCAGGGTTCTTGAGATTTCTTCTTTAGATGTCCTACTGTTGAACTCATTTAATTTACATCGATTGGGTAGCAAGTTTCTTCAACTTATTTTAATCCCTCTGGGTATCGGGGTTTGGATGGGGCTCACAAATATGTGTAAATAAATAAAGGGTTGTATGACTCATACCTGTCAACTTTTGGAAATTTCAAAGAGTGAGATTGTGCGCGACGACCTTTAAATGAGGAGTTTTCGCGGGTATTTTTCGCGCGGAGTGATTTAACCTCAACTTTTAGGAGTGAGATTTTTTTGCAGTGTTTCTTCAACTTGAGTCTTTAAACAAAGACAGTAGCTTGTTCTCTAGGTCTTATATTTATCATTTTATTTCTTTACAAAAGCAGAATAGTTAAATAGCAAAGTTCATAAAGGATAATTATTGTAGGAAACAAAACATCCTTTGTTTTGCTTTGTTCACAGTTTAGCAATTGCCAAGTTCCTTCCCTTTTTTAAAAAAAAAATCTTTTAGTCTGGTGAATGATGCAAAATAATGCCTGTGCAAACATATCGCGGTTATTTTGCGGATAAGAAAACCATTAGAAGTGCAATATGGATGAATATAAGGTAAACCGCAAAACATAATGGGGCGAAACAACCTACGAGTGCGAAATACCGATTTTCTGGAATGTACAGAATCTTATCGAAGCGGTGGTCCACGATCGATCCGATATTCTCAGTGTAAATAGGCTGTTATACTAGTTGATCATCATCCATTAAATCTTGTTAAATGGTAGAATTGCGAAGATAGGTTTACTCGATAATCAAAGTTTGTTTACAACTGAATGGGCAAGCACTAATTGTCATCGACAGATTATCGGAAAACTGCCCCCTCGATAACATATCGCGCATTTTGATTGGTTGACTTGACGATATTAGCCACGCCTTACACTTACCTCATTTGTAATAAGTCGATACCCGAGATCGTCGAGTTAACGCATCGGCGCGTTTTGATTGTCAATCAAGGAAGGTGACAATAAACAAGATAATCGCTAATTGAGCGAGTAAGGGTGCAATTTCACAATGCTAAACAATAAAGGCAGACGGAAATTGCAAGCGTGTGATTGCTGGAAAATCGTGTTTTTTAGCGATTTTAGACCATTCGTGCGTGTGATGAACTCCTGCACTTGAAATCGTGTTAGTCACGATTTATTCGTGAAAGTTGACAGGTATGTACAGTATGACATTCTCAGATTTTTGATTTTCGAGCTAGAAACAAAAACATTTCAATTAAATGACGAGACTCACCTTTCAACCGCTGATTTGTTGGTTCCTCTAACCGCCAACCGGATATCCTTTAAACTTTTTTTATACACAACAGAATAACATTGTGATTTAGTAGATAAGCGGCCAAGTTAAAAATCAAGCTGCCTATTTAAATATTTCAGACATGAAGAAAATGGTGATGTTCTGCCCGCTAGAGAAGCTGAGCTCTTTGAGTACAATATAGCACAGAAAGTATTGACGCAAAAGGAGAAACTGATGGTTATTAGCTGTTTCTTCTTTCTTCTCAATCAAGTTTTCCCAAGTCTTTTGTTTTAGGATACTCTATCAAATCATGGTCTTGCTTGGGAGAGTGTTAACCCATTACCAGACAACAAAATTTTGGACAGTTCCAATTTGAAAGGTGTTGCAGACGACAATTTCAAGTTGATGAAATTTTGTAAATCTTTACACTTTGGTTTAGAAAACATTGTGGAAAAATGAAGAAATTGCTTGTCACAAGCAATTTCTTCATTTCATTTCCCACAATTTTTTCTCAAGCCTTTTCACATGAGGGATTTAAATGAAAAGTCGTCACTGTGCAGTAATTGGTTAAAAAACAAGTTGTCTATTTTGATATTTCAGACACAAAGAAAATGGTGATGTTCAGCCTGCTAGAGAAGCTGAGCTCTTTGAGTTTGACAACTGTTCAAAGGGACTAGGTAATTATTGTCACTTTGTGTGTATACCATTATTATTCTTATATACGCCCATATTCTAATAAACGCCATATATCCCAAATATCGGCTGAAAATCTGCTTATTTCAAGAACATATTTAGTGATAAAGGTTGATTCTGATAAACGCTCATCTCCCTATTCAGGAGTAAAATAATGTAAGTCATCAACAAAGATTTTTTCCATAAGCAATTAAAAAGAGGGTTTCCTGCCCTAAATCTGTTAGCAATGAAGGAATTTCTTCAAAAAATCATATTTTGCAGTTCTTATTTAAAGTGACATTTCAGATTTTTTGTCATAAATTATACTTTTATTTTTATCTGAAAGAGCATATTTCCTTATGAAAATTCTGAACATTTCAAGCCAAAATATTGCGCCGTTTACGAGAAATTTATATTTTTGTGTTAAAATTGAACAAATTGTTGTGGACAACAGTTCGGATTTATATGCAATTTATCGATTATGTCTCAACTTTAAATGCGTGTTTCTCGCTTATTGGCAACAACTTCAAATAACTAATAGTATTTATACTCATTAGAATAACCAATCTTGGCATCAAGACATACTTTAAAAAAATTAAATTGGAATGAAATGTCCCTTTAACAAAATTTTCCCAAATTCAACTTGTTGAATTTCAAGTCCCAGGGTTCGACACTAAGGGGAGTCTGTGAGTCCGAGACTCCCTAAAAATTGGTGGGACTCCCTGATTTTCAACCTAGGGAGTCTGACTGACTCCTAAAAAATTCTGTCGAAAAATTATAAGCAAAATGATAAAAAGGCTGTTAGCTCAAAATAACAGGATCTATTGTACTGCATTTATTCTTTAGTATTCCATGCAGACATGAAAATGACATCGTCACAGATAAAAGGCAACATGCATGCAACATAAAATATTTGCTTCTTTTCGGACTCCTTTACTTTTGACTGGACTCCCCAAGTTCTCTTGATGGGAGTCCGGCGGACTCCTTGGTTGGGAAAGTTAGTGTCTAACCTTGAGTCCATGAATTGACTCGTGATTCACAAATTTTAACTGACAAAATTAGGATACCTCTAATAAAGGCCCACCCCCTTCCTTTGCATCAACCATGTTTTTAATAAACGGCCGGGCGTTTATTTGAATAATTATGATATCTTTCTTAACCCTTTCCCATACGACAAAATATAAGGGTTGTCCAGTTTGAAAGCTGCTGCGGACGACAAAATGGGTATTGATAAAGATATGATTTGTGTACAAAATAGCATAGAAAATATTGAGGCAAAAAGAGAAAATGCTGACTATCAGCATTTTCTTCTTTTGACTCAATGTTTTCCCAGGCCTATTTACTTAGAACTGTCAAAACACGCTCTTGTTTTGGAAAGGGTAAAATAGCAAATTTTTAGCAATGTCTAATTTGAAGGCTTCTGATGACCACTAAATTCACGTTTAGTCTACAATTTGTGCACAAAATAGTACAGAAAATATTGAAACAAAAGGGAATGACTGCTGATTTGTAGCTTCATTGGCTGATTGATTTTGTGTCTGTAAGCTTTTTTACATCTTCTCCAAAATTACTGGACCAATCTCAACCAAACTTCTCATAAATCTTCCTTGCATGGACTTCATTTAAATTTTTTCGAATAATCTAATTCCATGCTGAACTTGAATTTAATTTTGAATTACTTAATCAAATTTTTCTAAAAGACCAAAATCTTGAAATTAACGCCTGCATCATAGATCTTTTTGAATTTGGATGAGTCTAAAATTTTTTGGTCTGGCAATGGGTTAAATAAAACATGATATTTATTGTACAGGAATCAAGATATGTGGAGGCTGTAGTCAAGATGGTGAAGAGCTGTATGGAGTATTTATAAAGAGGATCTTACCGGGAGGTCTGGCTGATGTAGAAGGTACACTTTTCACTTTTCAGCAAGCCGGGACTTTATGTCATGCAATGTCACAGCCCTAGTGTCGGCCACCCGTCTTGTCATGTCCCATCTTCACTTGAACTTTAACCTGGTCTATATCTTAAGTAGAATTAGAGATACAGCCTTCATATTTCACTTGTGGATACCTCCTGCAAAGACCTTTCATTTTGGGGCATGACCTTCAACCATGTGACCGTGACCTTGGAGTTTGACCTCCTTTTAAAGAATTATGCTGTTTTTGTGACAAGCTCCCATATCCGCGGACAACTCTTGTTGTTATGTCAACATCAATTCTCACAAGATACTGTTCAGTTTTGTTAAACTGATAGTTTTGTCATTTCCTCATTTATCAAAAAGTGGTTTACAGAATTTATATCGGAAATTTGGTATACAATGAATTTTTTGTAAGAGAACTTTTCTTTTGGTACTGGATTCTAAGTCGTTAAAGCTGAATGTCAAAATATCAAGGCCAATTTTGTCTTAAAAATCTATTTCAAGGCTATTAGTGTTTCACAATTAAATTTTGTATGTGGAAATTAGCTTTCATATCACCATGAAACAAAGTAAAACAAAGTATTTCAATGAAAAGTCCTAGACTCAAAATACATATTGGTGCCTTTTGACACCCCACAAGATAAAGGCATAGGAAAACATTGTGGAAAATGAAGAAATTACTTGTCACAAGCAATTTCTTCATTTCCCACATTATTTTCTTCTGAGAAAGAACAAAAAATATGAAATTTCATTGACCCAAAATTGTTGTCTGCAACTTTTTTCAATTTGGACAAGCTTAAAATTTACTTGTTTAGTAAGGGGTTAAGCTAATATTACTGTTGTTTTATTTCTAGGTGGTCTTCAGAAAGGCGACCAGATTTTAGAAGTAAATGGTGATAGTTTGGAGGGAGTCACAAATGAAAGGTACAATGAACACTTTCCCAAACAGTGATGCATTTTGGTAGTCCTAACTGTTAAAACTTTGGAAATATTTAATGACAAGAAAGAAAATACTGATATTATCTTTGTACTAAAATGAAATTATTACAGTTGAGAACATCATGAAATTGACATTCTGAGTGGAATGGCAATGTTTTATGAACAAATGAACAAATGAATGGACGAATGGAATAAGCGTTTAGAATGATTTTGTGGAATGTTTTAGCAGGGTTCGCACAGTCTTGAAAAGTGCTTAAATTTGAGCATGTTTCTTTAAAAGTGCTTAAAAACAAAAAATAGTGCTTAAAAGTGCTTGATTTTGATTCCTCTCTTAAAAAAGTCCTTAAAAAGTGCCTGCATTTGTCAAAGATGTGCTTAAAAATGATTGAATGACTAAATTCATGGTAAAAAGTAGATGAATTAAACATCTACTTGACAATTATTTTGGTTAAAAAAAAAATGGAGATACAATCTTGAACAAGCCTTCGTCAGAGACTGACAGAGATTGACTTGCAATTCCTCCTCCCCCTCCAACTTCTTTGCAAGAGTTATGCCGCTTGAAGGTATGAAATTTGGCAGGGCAGTGTATTTTGAGACTGCAGCACTTTTGTTGAAGACCATCATTAATGACTGGTGTAGGAAAAAACATGCTTGAAAAATGGAATTATGTGCTTAAAAAGTGCTTAAAAAGTGCTTGAATTTTGGCATTGGCTGTCTGTATGAACCCTCTTTAAGTGTTTGGAATGATTTTGTGTATCTGGAAAATCAATAACACACCAATGATAACGATAACGTTTCAACCAATTAAACGTGATCTTAAAATAGTAACAGCCCAAAATTGGAAATTTACCAAATATTATAGGTGTGAAATGGTTAATGAATAAACTTTGCATTTCAGAGCTGTATCCATTTTGAGACTGGCCTGTGCCTCTAACCATGTAGAAATGGTTGTAGCTAGAGATGAAATAGCAAAGTAAGTACAGATAATAGCCCATTACCAAACAACAAAATTCTAGACTAATCCAAATTCAAAGATGTTGCAGACGACAATTTCAAGCGAATGATATATAGCAAATTTTTGTCTTTTGGGGTAGAAAATATTGTGGGAAATGAAGAAATTGCTTGTCACAAGCAATTTCTTCATTTTCCACAATGTTTTCCAAAGCCTTATTCTTTAGGGGAGTCAAAAGGAGTCACTGTTTGGTAATGGGATAGAGAAGGATGGCGAACATTTTGAAATCTGCTGTAGAAGGAAAAATGGAAGGTTGATTATGACTTGGTTTTGTTTATAATGTAGGACTGGAAATTTTGAGGCAAAAGGAAATGTTCTCCCAAATTTTAGGGCCAAAAAGGGAAATTGAACCACAATGTGTTTTCACCAGAAGGACCAATGAATGTAAAATTTCATTTACTTGTAATTGTTGTCTGCAACATTTTTGAATTTGGATAAATCTAAAATTTGGCCGTTTGGTAATGGGTTAAAAGTTAGCAAAATTTCCGACTTGTTCAAATTAAAAAATATTGCAGACGACAATTTCATTAGAAATGAATTTTGTGTTTCATGTTCTTTTTGGGTAAACATTGTGGAGAATTAAGAAATTGCTTGTCATAATCAATTTTAATCATTTTCCACAATATTTTCCAAAGCTTATACTGTGAACTTGTAGGGCATGAATTAGCATGTTTATGTAGGAATGTGATTAACGCAATGCTAATTTATTATGCCCCCTGTATCCAGAGATTGGGGCATATTGCAGGGTTTTCCCTGGATCGCAAAATTCTGCATTTTGGCAGTTTTTATTCATTTGACCCTCTAAAAATTATCAGAAGGTACATGAACAAACAATGTTACAATAGGAATGACCCCTTAATTTGAAGACCATGGGGTGAATCCTAAATACCCCCTGTAGAAAAAGTTGAGGGAAAACCCTGATATTGTTTTACTTTTGCCAATTTCTCTATCCATCTGTCTGTCTGTCTGAAAACTTACCATTGACATTTTCTCAAAAAGTATACAACATACAAAGCTCAAATTTGGTATGTAACCTTCTTTCAATGATATCTATCTATTCCATGCAATATTTGACCTTCATCAAGGTCATTCGTTAACCCTTATCAACCCTTAACACGAAAACTTAACATTGGCATTTTCCCCAGAAAATAGCCATTTCGGGGCCTTAGTGTTTCCAGGGCTTTTCTTCTAAAAATTGGGAAGGGGCCCTGGTCAGTCATTTTGGGAAATTTTATCGCGATTTTGGTCAAATTTGGAAAAAAATAATAAATGGGAATAAATGTAGAAATGAGAATACATTTTCTTAAACAACACTTTTTAAACAGAATAACTGAAGTACAGAGGATATACTGCTTCTTTGTGACTCAAATTGCCAGTTGGTAAATGATCTTTATTTACTTTCCAAATTTTGAGAATTTTAGTTTTGAAAATTGGGAAATTCTTACTCTGAAATTGGGAAAAAAGGAGCCCTTTTCCAATTGGGAAGCCACCGAATTTCGGCCCCTGTTATAGAAGGAAGAAAAGCCCTGGTTTCATAAACACATTTTGTATTTTTTCAGGAAAGAGTTCAGTGAGATAATGGAGCGTACAAATGGTTACAGTGTCCCGTGTACGCCGGTTCCCAATGATCCGAGACAGCAGAAAGTGGTACCAGACATAATCAGGAAGCTGTCTGTGAACTCTGCCGACAATCAGAATGGTGCTAGTAATAGTCAACTTGTCACTGAAAATGGTGCTGTATCTTTACAACAGGTTTGTAATGTAGTTCCTTTTATTACAACAGCACACGTTGACTCCCCAAAAGACAAAGGCTTTGAAACACTTTGTGGAAAATGAAGAAATTGCTTGTGACAAGCAATTTCTTCATTTCCCACAAGGTTTTCTACTCCAAAAGTCTTAAAATAATGAATTCTATTAACTTGAAATTGTCATCTGCAACATCTTTGAATTTGAACCAGTCTAAAAATTTTGCCGTCTGGTGAAAATGGTGCTGTATCTTTACAATAGGTTGGTCATTTAGATCCTCTTAACACTTTCCCAAACAGCAATTTTAAGGGTTGTCGAATTTGAAAGCTGCTGCAGACGACAAAATGGGTGTTGACAGCTTTTTGATGATTGTGTACAAAATAGCATAGAAAATTTTGAGACAAAAGGAGAAAATGCTGGTTATCACCAGTTCCTCCTTTTGTCTCAATGTTTTCCAAAGCCTTTTCTACAAGGGACGTCAAAACCATGTCTTGTTTGGGAAAGGGTTAACACTTTCTCAAAAAGCAAGAAATTTGACCCTTTCAATTCAGAAGCAACTGCAAATGACAAAATGGATGTTGAAAAAAACGAGGAAATGTGTACAAAATGCCACAGAAAATATTGTGGCAAAAGGAGAAAACGCTGCTATTCTTTTGTCTCAATATTTTCCAAAGCCTTTTCTATTAGGGACATCAAAACCAGGTCTTGTACGGGCAAGGGTCAATGCAAGCAATCATTTTTCAGTAGAGTAGAAAAATTTCATACAGACTTAAAACTTCAAAAGCTGCATACATTTAGTAATGTTTTATACAGATGTTCCTTTTCATCTTTGAACAGAGGCAGTGGCCATGGCACTGTTGATTGAATTTCGTGCAGTCATGGGGTCATTGATTCAAGTACTGAACCACCATCACTATCCTTTCTGACATTTATCTCCCATTAACCCTTTCCCAAACAAGACCTATTTTTGACGACCCTAATTGAAATGACATGGAAAAACATTGAGGCAAAAGGAGAAAATGCTGATCATCAGCATTTTCTCCTTTTACCTCGATATTTTCTATACTATATTTTATACAAATCTTCTACTAATTTATTACCATTTTGTCGTCTGCAGCAGCTTTCAAATTGGACTACCCTAAAGTTTTGTTGTTTTAGAAAGGGTTAACATGATATAACTTCAGAACTCAGGAATATGGTCTTATATCCTAATTAATAAATTTTGACCAGGATTCTGGTATTAAATCATGTTTCAGATGATCCACATCTTCTCAAATATTTCAGGGTTATATTTTTATTTCATTAACTAATATTTCACCAGTAACTAAAAATGGAAAATTAGCTTTGCAAAGTGAGGTTAAATTCTTTTTTTAACCCTTTCCCAAACAGCCAAATTTTAGACCGTTCCAATTTGAAAGCTGCTACAGTCTAAAATATAGATGTTGAAAAAGATGGACTTTTTGTGCAATATAGAATGGAAAATATTGAGGCAAAAGAAGAAAATGCTGATAATCAGCATTTTCTTCTTTTGCCTCTATGTTTTTCCAAGTCCTTTTCATTAGGAACATCAAAACCAGGTCTTGTTTGGGAAAGGGTTAAAGAATCAGTATGAAACAGGGTTCATTTATTTGATCAATCATTCATAGTTGATTAGTAACTTTTTATCACAGGTTACCCCTACTACACATACACCTATTTTGAATGGTGGAGCAACTCCCAAGTTGGCCTGGCGAGGAATGATACCTAGTATGGCATCCACACCTAACCATAGAGGTATGAGTATAGCTTGATTGTTTTTGCAAGATTAACCCATTCCCAAATGGCTCTTTATCAAAAGACTAGACAATGAATCAATTTCCCCCAAAGTTGTATTTTCCCAAAATTAAGGGCCTTTGTGGCATTTAAGAACAACCTGTGTCCAGTCATCTTTGCTAGCCAAGGTTGAACCCACCTACGTTCGTATTCACCCTTGGGGGATTTAGTCCGATTTTCTTGAAATCGCTAAACACCGCCTAGCAGTTGTCCTGTTAGTTGTTATGGAGTAGCAACCAATCAAATGTCGCATACTAAAGGCATTTGGTGTTATTTTTTCCATTATTAATGATGTTATTGACATGCATTCTCTTTCGCGTTTTTCGTCCTACGTACTAGGTAAAACTTAGCTGCTTTTTTGGTCAAATTGTTAAGTATAATAGTTCATCGAATAAAAATAGAAAATTGCTGTCTAATGCATTGAGATTCTCAGGGAAATTCGCACATCTTCACGCTTTTGAGTTACAAATGCAATGCCTTTTTCCTCCCGTTGTCATGAATTGCTTACTCATAACAAATATATGTGTTGGTTTATCTGTACTACATACACCAAAGGTGAATACAGAAATGATGTTATGTCGTAGATGTCACCCTTGGCTTGCGAAGATGTTGTTCAGTATGCACAGACTGATCAGGATCCAAGCTGTCCTCAAAATAGCTTCTTCTTGATTTGTAGCAACTATAAGAGAGCAGCATCAATCCTTGGACCTTTTCCCAGATCCTGGCTCAAATATATCCATTGTATAACATATTGTAGAATCGGTAGCCACTCCGGCCAGTTCGGGTAATACAGACCGACCCTTCTCAACAACACATAGTGAACCGTCACCCGTAGGAGCTCCCGACCTGTCAAACATCGCTCATCAGTCATCCGTCGATCAGTCTGTCTTCGAGCACAGTCAGACGCACACACAGCCTCACTCGCATAACATGTCACTCACCAGAAAACTCTCATTGGATCCTCATGTTAGATTGAAAGTGGAGAAGTTGAATGCTGTAAGTTTTTATGACCCTTCACGCAAAAAGTGACCTTATAGGAAGTGTGAAAAATTTCGACCCTAGTCAGTCTGCGTATCCAGACTAGGGCAGACACTTTTCACTTTTATGTAATTTTTATACCCCCGCAAACAAAGTTTGGAGGGGGTATACTGGAATCAGCCTGTCGGTCCAGTGGTTGGTTGGGTGGTTTGTCTGTTTGTCTGTCTCCAAAACTTTGTCCGGACAACTCCTCCTACACTTGTGGACCGATTTAGTTCATACTTGGCACAAGTGTTCATTGTCACCTGTAGATGTGCAAGACGCAAATTTTACGGAAATCGGACTGATACTTTTTGAGTTATGGCCCCTGATTTGACCAAAAAATGCTTGTCCGGATAACTCCTCCTACACTTACTGTCCAATTTGCTTCATACTTGGCATAGGTGTGCATTAGGACCTGTAGATGTGCATGATGCAAATTTCAGGGAAATCTGACATTTACTTTCTCAGTTTTGGCCCTTGATTTTACCAAAAAATGCTTGTCCGGACAACTCCTCCTTTAGTTACTGTCCGAATTGCTTCATACTTGGCACAGGTGTGCATTAACTTCTGTAGATGTGCAAGACACACATTTCATGAAAATCAGACCAACACTCTCTGATTTATTGCCCCTGATTTGACAAAAATGCTTGTCCGGACAATTCCTCCTATAGTTACTGAACGATTTGTTTCATACTTGGCACAGGTATGCATTAGGACCTGTATATATGCAAGATGCAAAATTCATGGAAATCACACCGATACTTTCTGAGTTATGGCCCCTGATTGGACCAAATTTCAAGAAAATCGGATTGACAATTTCTGAGTATGGCTCCTCATTCAACAAAAACCCTTGTCCGAACAAAGGTGGTGGCGGGGGTATTTTTATCACCTTCAGTGATAGATTTCTAGTTTAAATCCAGAATGTTTTCCCTATCTTACTATATGTTCATTTTTCGCATACGGAATCTTGTTGACCTGTGGTGAGTCTGACAAGTTTGTCAAAATTTGGATTTTTATGGATCCCTTTTAGAGTGATGGGTCATGTTTGTTTGATAATAACATGAACAGAGCTATTAGTACTTAACCCTTGTCCTGCTGACTTTGAATTTTGCTTAAAATAAACTACCAATCTAAGAGACATTTCAATAAGATTAGTTTAAGTTTTTACCACAATGATTGAGTGGAAAGCAGGCAGTGTAGGCTAAGATCAGACTGCACTTCTGTGCAGGCTGGTCTTAGTCTACGCTGCCTGCCAAAGATTTGGCCATAACAGTAAATTGACATGAACAGCATGAGAAGGGTTAAAAGTTGTGCACATGTCTATTTCTGTAATGCAGAGTCCTCTTTTATGTCACAGGATTAATAGCTATCACTTAGGCTTATTATCATAGATACCAATACATTGTTGGGATAAAAGTATTACACATTTTGATATCATTTTTGCTTCTCATAGATTGATAAAGTGATCTGAATGTTTTACTAAACCATTGTTGACCTGTTCAAATCAATATTTCGTCGGTGTAAATGCAAAACCTCGTATGTCGTTTTGGGCAATTTTCAAAGTATGGTTTTGTTTGCCTAGTAAAGACAATTCATGGGGAGCTTGAGATAGTTTAACTGAACAGTATTAATGTCACATCATTTGTGAACAATATGTCCAAATTTCAAGTAAAACCTATCAGTTTGGGAAAAGATGTAGCACTTTTTTCCTTCCCAGTTAAAATTTTCAAAAACGAGATACGAGGTTTTGCATTAACAATGACGATTTGCATCCTATACCGTACAGTGACGGCTTTTGACTACTTATAAGATAAAGATTTTGGAAAACATGGTGGAAAATGAAGAAATTGCTTGTCACAAGCAATCTCTTTATTACCCACAATATTTTCTACCCCAAAAGACCAAAAAATGTGGAATCCCATGCTTTTGATATTGTTGTCTTCAACGCCTTTGAACTTGGACAAGCCTAAAATTTTGCAGTTTACTAGTGGATTAAACAATTTTTCAGGCCTTACGTTACCTAGGACTAGAGCCTACTCCAGACCAGGAGACGAGAATGCACTCTCAGTTAACAGTAGACTCATATGGAACTGTTAAATATGGAGGTATGTTCTTATACAGCTGATTTCATTTGACCTGACACTGATCTCTTTGCAAAATGCGTCCATATTTTCCATGTAGTGTAACATTCTTCAAAAACAGTTGTATCATAGTACACAGAATGATGTGACAAGTATGCAAGAAAATATTACTGAATTAACTTTTTTTTAAAAAAAACTGTGTAAGGCCTGTAATTTTAATGATAATAAAAGCTAAAGCTGGGCCATGTCATATGTAATCAGTAATGCAAACAAGTTTATTGCAAAAATGTTTTACAATGGGTAGGGCTTTTCTATTGCTGGGTGGTTTAGCCTTAAGCAAATAGCAAAAGTTTAGACTGTATAATTTGAAAGCTTTTGCAGTCAACAAAATAAATATTGATAAAGATATGATATGGTACAGAAAGTATATGGGCAAAGGGAGAAGATGTTGGTTATCCTTTGTCTCAAAGTTTTCCTAAGCTTTTCTATTAGGGAAGTTAACCCTTTCCCAAACGGCGAAATATTAGAATTTTCCAATTCAAATGCTGTTTCAGAGGACAAAGTTGGTATAAATTCACATGGAAATTGTGTATATTATGGATCAGAAAATATTGAGACAAAAGAAGAAACTGCTGGTTATCAGCAGTTTCTTCTTTTGTTTCAATGTTTTCCCAAGCCTTTTCTATTAGGGACGCCAAAACCAGGTCTTGTTTGGGAAAGGATTAATTGTGTCAATCTGTCCATTTGGCTGTCAGTCCATTTGTCCGTCAATCCATCAGTCTGTCTGTCCAAAAACTGTTCATTTGCCATTTTGGAGGCATTCTTGTTTCAAAATCACATGTTTTTATTCCAGATTTTGTGGAGGTTGTGAAGGATGTGTTCCATAGTGATATAAAGGACAAAAACATCAGTCAAGGTGCTATGATGTTGGCTGCTGGAGATATTACAAATATTATAGAACCTCCTGCATTTAGGCCAGAGGTAAGCAGTGATCAACAGTTATCAACATTTTTATGGTGGATAATCACATGATACACTAATTTTAAGAAATATTCTATCTATCTATCTATCTATTTATACTGCATCACCCCCTCGCAGGGATTACGTGCAGGTGCGGGTCTGTGCGATGTTAGTAGAAATGGTAAAAGATAAAAAGTTCTCATAAAGGAATATTAGTGAGAGTGAATTAAAGATGATAGGGTTAAAATGTTAAAAGTCAGAAACAAGCTGACAGTGATAGCTAAAAGATAAAAACAGCGCACTGGCATTTATGGCATTGGGTGACTGATCATGCATACTGCCCTCTTAAATGACTCAAAGGTGGGCAGTAATGCAACTTCTGAAGGCAGCCGATTCCATTGCACAATTGCGAGGGGGTAGAACGAGTATTTGTAATAATCTTTCCCTGCATGTAGTTGCCTAAAGATCAGGGGATGGGAATTTCGAGAAATCCTGGTTGGGTGCTGGACATATGGTGGTAAATCTATGGCAACATAGCCGTGAATAATTTTATAGAACAATCATGTCTGTGACACTTGCTTGTCTATTATAAATATCAAGTGTCCATCGAGCCGCCCTACGTTGGACCATCTCGATTTTTCTAATGTCATCATCAGTATGTGGGCTCCATACAGGAGAAGAATATTCCACCAATGGGCGCACCAAGGTCTTATAGGCCATTTCACGTATGGCTTGGGATTTTGTCCTTATGTTGCGCTTGATGAACCCAAGGGATCGATTTGCAGAAGTGCAAATGTTTTGAATATGTTTCTTAAATGTTAGATTGCCGCTGATTTCCACGCCCAAATACTTGGAGCCTCCAACCGATTCAAGGATTTGACCGTGTAGGAGGTACTTACTAGGGACTGGATTTGTTGCTCGTGTCACATGTATAACAATGCACTTGCTTGGGTTAAATTCCATGTCCCATAGTAGTTCCCATTCATGGAGTCGGTCGAGATCCTGCTGCAATATCTCAGCATCTTGGAGATTGGAAACTGCCAAGTAGATGGCCGTATCATCAGCGAACAATCTAACTTTTGATTTGGTCTTATCTTATATTCAATGATTTTGTTAATACTGGACCGATTTGAATATATAAAAGTAGAGAAGGTAGACAGATTTCACGCATTAAATGGACATAGTGTATATTTGATAAATCAGTTGATAGAAAACTTATTGAAGATCAACCAAAATTTTGGTTGATCTTCAATAAATTTTTTATCAGCTGATTTTCCAAAAATCCACCAGGTCTAGCTAATTCCTGTCATTTACCTGCCTTCTTTGCTTCAAACTGAGTTCAAATTGGCCTTGTATAAACAAAATTATTGAAGGTTTTTTGAAAGTCTAAAACAAATGGTTAAGCACCGTGATTCTGACTTTTAGAGATTCTATTGGTCTGTCTTTGGCTGGAAGTTTTGGCTTTTGCACAACAGCTTGGAATTCATTATGATATTCATGTTGAATTGTGTGATATCACTTTATCACATTTTGCTGTTGTATAACACCAGTGAATATGCTTTGCATGAAAATGCACTTTTAAATAAATCAATATACGTTTCTATTCTATAGAGACATTTCTTTAAAAGTGCCCCATTAACTTTAACCCATTCTCATGCAAAGATGCCTTTTAACGCCCAACAATTTAAGGGCTTTTGAAAGTATTGTGGAAAATAATGAACTTGCTTGTTACAAGCAATTTCTTCAGTTCCCACAATATTTTTTAGCAAAATAGAAAAAAAAATCATTCTCTTGAAATTGTTGTCTGCAACATCTTTGAATTTGAACCTGTCTAAAATTTTGCCGTTTTGGTAACTTTACCCCTTTCCCAAATAAGACCTGGTTTTGACCTTGGCTTGGGAAAACATTGAGAAAAAAGAAGAAACTGCTGATAATCAGCAGTTTCTCCTTTTGCCTCAATATTTTCTGTGCTATATTGTACAGAAATCATATCTGTAATTGCATCCTTTTTGTTGTCCACATCATCTTTCAAATTGGACTACCCCCGAATTTTGTCGTATGGTAATGTGTTAAGCTTTATTTTTTCTACATAACAGATGAACGGTGGTGCTAGTGGTATAAGCCAACATCATCTGGAGCAGGAAAATGAAGATCTCAAACAAGAAAACATGAGACTACAGGTAATTAACCCTTTCCCAAACAACAAAATTTTAGGATGGTCAAATTAAAAAAAAAAACTGTCACAAATGACAAAATTTGAGATGTTAAAGATAGAATTTGTGTAAAATTTGGCATAGAAAATATTGAGACAAAAGGAGAAACTGCTGGTTATCAGCAGTTTCTTCTTTTGTTTCAATGTTTTCCCAAGCCTTTCCTATTAGATAGGGGCGTCAAAACCAGGTCTTGTTTGGGAGAGGCTTAAGGCTCTAGTCAACCCTTTCCCAAACAATGAAATTTCTGACAGTCTCAATTTGCAAGCTGCGACAGATTATAGAGTTGATGTTCATAGAAATGGTATTTGTTTACATAATAGCACAGAAAAAAATGAGGCAAAAGTTACTTTTGCAAATGTTTCCCTTGGCCTTTTCCACTGGGGACCTCAAAGCCAGGTCTTATTTTGGAAAATTTTACATTAAGAATATCATATTTAAAGAGAAACAATTTACATTGGTTTTCCATTGGATGTCATACTAAATTAATGAAATTAAATGCCCATAAAATTTCATGCAAAATCCATTAAAACATTAGTCCAAGAACAATAAGACAATTTCTTGTATGGCAATATTGCATTGGATATAAAAAAAACATATAACCATTTATCAGGCAGCAAAATGTTAGACCAATTGGAATTCAAATATGATGCAAACAGACTATTTCAAGTGAATGAAATTTCACATTTATTGGTCTTTTTTTTGGTAGAAAACATTTTGGGAAATGAAAAAATTGCTTGTTACAAGCAATTTCTTCATTTTCCACAATGTTTTTCAAAGCCATTGCCCTGCAGGGAGTAAAACAGGTTATTGTGTTGTAATGGGTTAATGTCTTGTTTTAGGTGCTATTGAGAGAGAAAGAGGATGAGATGTTGAGAATCAGGAAGGTAAGCTATTCTTCCACATCACTACTTTTCAACAATAACATTGTAACTACAGCTTTAAACAAGCTGTAGTTACGAGGTTTTTGTTGAAAAGCGACAATATGATTTCTTTCATTCATATCTTTGAAATATATATCAATGACACAAAACTCCGAATATGCACATTCTGTCCCCATGGTTCTGTGTAAATGTGTAAACTTTGACAATCTTTCACCAAAGGATGAATTATCTATGAATCGCCTATCTAAGATGATTATTTAGTGGGTTGGATTGGATGTGATGTTTTCAATGGGATGATATATGCCCTCAGGAACTCGTATTTTTGTTTGCCAGTTGACTCAATGTAACAAAAAGTGTTTAAGTCGACTTTAAACCCATTCAACCCTTTCCTAAACAAGACCTGGTTTTGACGTCCCTAATTGAATAGGCTTGGGAAAACATTGAGGCAAAAGAAGAAACTGCTGATAACCAGCAGTTTCTCCTTTTGTCTCAATATTTTCTATGCCATATTTTACACAAATTCTATCTTTAATCACATCCATTTTGTCAATTTTGGCAGTTTTTGAAGTGGATCACCCTAAAATTTTGACGTTTGGGAAAGGGTTAAATCTTAAACCCATCAATATTTTGCCCACTTTCAGACTAGTCTCAATAGAAAAGAGTATCAAGAAACTGTCTTTTGAAAGGACAGATGAATCATCTGAATAAGCACCATCATCCAGTTTAAATTAGCCCTGCGATTAGTCCTCGACTGAGTGTGGGCCTGACTTCTCAGTCTTAACTGTGGGGTTTCTCTCCTCAGGCAATTATATTAAGCTTTAATTATACAGTCAAATATCTTTATGTCGAACCTCCCTTAGCCGAAGTTCTCCCTACGTCGAAGTAATTTTCAAGTCCCGATTCTTTTGCTCTTTATTTCTATATATTTCAACCTCTATACGTCGTTTTCTCTTGCACGAACTTCCTCCTTACGTCGAACCGATTTCGAAGTCCAACCACTTATATTTGCACACATTCACATCTCTAAACGACGAACCTCAAACTTTAACGATGATAATTGCAATCAAGTCAGTTTTTCACACCTTTCGACTCGTCAACTCGAGCAATCAACACAGGTGTTTATTACCCTCATCGAATATTGATTTTTACCTGATTGTGTTTGATTTTGTGTTTAATTACTGTTGAGGACGTCAAAAGTGGATTATTTGATGATTTAAAATAAAAAGGCCCGAGAAACTGTATACAGCGTTACATTTCGTCGGTGTTAGTGCAATACCTCGGATGTAGATTTTTGCGATTTACAAAGTAAAACATTGCGTGCCCATTTAAGACGATTCTTGCAGCTTTTGAGATATTTTACTGATCAATATTAATGACACCTTATTAGTGAACAATATGTCCAAATATCAAACAAACCTTTCAATTTGGGAGAAGTAATTGTACTTCTTCTTTCTCCTTAAAAATCTTCCAAAATACCAGGTTTTGCATATACAACGACGATTCGTTCTTCACAATAACTTCAGAAGCATCTAACGCTTATTTCACGCAGGACTTGTTTGGTGAAGGACCCGGGTCAACACGGGAGAGGGGGGGGGGGGGGGGGTTGAGGTATCCAGCAACTCCGACCGACATGACGTGACGTGCCCGTAAAAGCGATGATGGCCGCTTGTCTCCAAAATATCTCTTCGTCGAACATTCTATACGTCGAAGTTTTCTTGTAGGTCCCACGAAGTTCGACATAGAGAGATTTGACTGTACATGATTTTTTCCCTCCAAAAAAGCCACTGTTTTGTTCTTTGAAGATTTTGTATTTTATCGCAAAATTATTCGTCAGGGAATATAATAAATACACTATGACAAATACTTGTATCAATTTTGGCAAAATTTGCATTTTTCTAAAGATCTCTTGAAAAAGGCAAGTTTGCTGACATACATGTATTATATCAAGTGTTAATTATAGTGTATTATACTGTATTTTATGTTTATTGAATGTATTAGGAGGCCCAAGGTGCTATACAAGAACAGCGAACATTGAGAAGTAAAGTACATTTAGCAGCGGAGGCTCAAAAGGCAGCTCGAGATATGGAACATGATTATGAAGAAGTGGTGCATTTGTTAGAGAACGAGATTGCTAGGCTTAAATTACAACTGTGCCATCAGTCTGTAAGTGTCCTTCCTTATAGAGCTGCAGATAACAGGGGGTTAAGGCATTCAAAATTTGTTATTGCCTTTTCAAACCCTGTGTTGTGGGTACTCATTGGAATCATCTCAACGAGACGATTTCTATGAGTAGCCACAACATAGAGTTTGACTAACACTGAAAGATATTTTCCATTTTCAAAATGACTTTATTGCCTCTTGTCTCTTGCTCTACCATTGGTTTCTCATGGTAGCAATACTGATTTGATAACAGTTTTACATGTTTAGAATGACTATTTAGATTGATAAGTATATTGTCATTAATCCTTTTTCACAGTGTAGGAGCGGAAGTGTGTGAAAGCTTGTCTTTGAGTGATAGCTTGTGTGTCTGTACATCGAGGAAACGCAACTTGGTAAACATCAGCGGTTGACCTTGGTAAGAAAAAGTTCGTGATTGATAATTATTTCGACATATATCTTATATTTTGTTGTAATGTCGTAATCTTGAATAAACATGGAAGGCATCGTCCTAATATGCGCCCGGTCTGAGCTGTTTAAACCATGAAAAATGTCTTGAACATTTGGATGGGAAAATTGGAGCATGATTTTCACCACATAAAATTGCCATTTTTATCGCTTTTTATCATTCATCGTATCGTTTCTTCCATAATTAAATGCCTTTATGTAAGTATTTTTTCACTACGAACATGATTCAGACGAAATGATATCCATTCCAATACAATTCCCGATTTAAGTGTCCACAGTTTGACAGTTTTTATGTACAATCAATTGGCTAATGACAATTCCCTTATGAATTTATTGTACAATCGCTTACAAGCAATTTGTAATGTTGCTTGCCTATTTTTCATACGGATCAAAATATCAACACAAACACGAAAGTTCGGTTTATCTTCTTTAATTTGTTATCCAATGTTCAACTGGATAGGCTTCTTCCTTTACCTATATTTCAAAATTAAATTTAGTGTGATGAGTGAGTTTATACATGTATAATAGCAAGGAATTTTGTGCTAAACGTGTAGACTTGGTTTGCCGTTATATGTTTTGATAAACCGTCGGTGTTTTTTTGAAAACTCGTGACTTCGGCTAGAATCAAGCCGTTAGGTTTATTGTGGTTTTGCGCAGTTTTCAACTACTAAGGTCATATTGCGGCGGCTGGAGCAGCTAACCATAGATTCCTGGTATTTCTCTCACCAGTACTACCACAACACCCTAACCGAGCCTCCAGCTGCTCCCCCCACATAGGTTCACGATGTCAAACCATTGATGGGTGACATATTTGTCAGAAAGGGTATTAGCCGCGGCCGGGTATCGAACCCGGGACCTCTCGTATGAGAGGCAGATGCGCTACCAACTGCGCCTTGGCCGCGGCCTCAAGCCATTGGGTATGCCTTGATGAAATCACATTTCAGAGCAAAATCGTGCGTTTACAATTGTGATTTGTAAAATTATATATACTAGACAAAAAAAGAAACGCAACTTCCTTTTCAATTCCTTCTTACGCAAAGACATCAAATTAGATTTAAACAAAATGTAATACATATAAAGCAATAACATTTCACATTGCAGAGTTCACAAAATCTTGTTTGTAGTAAATTCCATTAATAAGAAAACACCCAGTTTACACCGGGCATCAACACAATTTTACAAAAAAAAGTGAATGTAGGTCGAAAAACACAATCTGATTCGTTCCGTTTGGTCCGATATTCGAATGTTGTGAAGTCCATGCGATTTATTAGCGGCCCCCGTTGCAGTTTAAACCTATCCCATAGATGGGGTTTACCTGACGATACGGTCCTGTCGTGACGTCATATCTCTTGCACGTCTGCTCCGTGCTCGATCGATTGTTTTCCCATTGAGAGCCAACAGCGTATACAGTCGAAAATGTGTCGATTTGTTGCCATATCAATGTCGTGCGACAACATTTTGACTTTTTCCACCTAACAACATCCGCACTGCAGATTGGCGCTGGTTTTGGCGTAGCCCTGCTATGCGTAGTGTAGTGAGAAGTGTGTGAAAGTTTTGGCCTCTTCTTGGTCTATGTTTCAGCTTGTGTTTGAAGAAAAATTATTTTGAAAGTAGTCATTTAGAAAACACGACAAGGGATAATCAGTTTTCAACAATTTGCTATGTACTAGTACTATGTGACGAATTTACGACATCTGAAGAAAATCACACTATATTTATGCGTATGGAGGCAGGAATATTAAAAATGTACTCAATAGCCATTAAAACATAGTTTGTCGAAAATATTATGAAATATTGGGGTTTCGTATCTTTTTTGTTCTAGTATATAACAGGAGATCTGTTTGGTTACAGTAAAACTAATCGGTATTTGATTTCACAGGGTCATGGGTGATGACCATTTATTGGTCCCTGTCAAATGTTAATATCGGTTAAAACCGGATTTTAACAGATTGACAAAGATTGAGACTTCAATTACACTTTAGTATAGTATTTCGTTGGTGTAAATCAAAGACGTCGTAACTACAGCTTGGTTGAATCAGTTGTTACGATATTTTACAACAACACCGACATTGGATCAAAATAAATTTGCAAACTCAGTATAATTGACAAAACGCCGGCTGTCAATCAAAATCATCGATTAGCCAATGGACGATTAGAAAAATACCCCACCCCAATTGTCTTAAGATCTACGTTGTGCGTGATATTGTATCGATCTATCGACTGACAATCAAAACAAGATCGATCAAGCGATTGAGTACTGATCGAGCTTGGTCGGCAAGAGTGATCGGGACGTCTCGATCGAGCGTGGTCGGCAAAAATGGTCGGGAATTAATCGACAAGAAATAAAGAAGAAGTCGTGTAAATACATTTGATCGAGTTAAATCGGGTTTGATCAATACAAGGGATTAAGCCGATCGAGTTGATCGAGTTGATTTGGTCGGCAATAATGTTTTTGTCAGATGATTTTAAATGATCTAACATACAAAGTTTATTTCTGATGTTTTTACACATTCTTTGCCCAAGCCAAATACAACTTGGTCAAATATTAAGATAGTTATTGAAGATCTTATGAAATTATGTCACGTGATTCTCCATCCTGCAAAAATTTCTCATTTCCCCGACATTTTTTCTTTTTATCTTTTACGGGCGAGCATAATATCATGAAAATATCAGTCGAATATAATGCAAAAAGAGGTTAAGACGCATTTATTACAATCAATGTGTCACATATGCAATTCAAGCCATTGTACAAAAGTAAATATTTCTTGTCAGGCTATTGTACAGGACTTGACAATTGATTGTACAAAAAAACATTTTTTAAACGGCAAAAATTGGAAGTTTTAGACGGTTCCCTAACCAAATAATTATATAAGCCTCAACACACACATATGCACGAGCTGTGAATGAAAATTTTGTTGCGAAATACCATACAGTATGCATTTATTCGAGTGAAAACTGCGATTCGTAACAGCTAAGTCACCCGCTTTAGTTCATGCCCAAGTGAATCGGGCCTAAAATGATTTAAATCTAGAGCCAATGGCTCCGATTGCTCTAAAAATATTACAGGGAATAATGAATAAAGAGATTGGTACAATGATCTGACAAAAGTATTGTGTTTATCCAGAAAAAAACCATAAATTCTTACCAATGTCAACCGCTGATGTTTACCAAGTTGCGTTTCCTCGATGTACAAACACACAAGCTATCACTCAAAGACAAGCTTTCACACACTTCCGCTCCTACACTGTGTTTTTCAAGCAACAGAAGTTTTTTTCTCATTGAAATTCCAAGGTATTGCGGGTAATAAAATCAATGTTACGAAAAGTTTGATATTCAAACAGCTATATATATGGAAAACATCAATGTAAATAGAGAAAATGCTGATCATCAGTGTATTCATTCATACTGATTTGGAAATTTTCTAATAGAATTCTAATTAAGAATATCTGGTGTATAAACCTAAATACTTGATTTCCTTATTAGGTGCAAATTACTTACTAAGAAGCACATTTTTCTCCTTTTATCTCAAAGTTATCAATATTTTATTCAATTGTTCTTGTCATCTGCAGAAGCTTTCAAATTGAAACAATGTCATTCATATTGCTTGTTTTGAAAAGATTGTACACTTTTGTTGATGTTATGACAAAACCTTGTAACTCCAGCTGAATTCAAGCTGGAGTAACAAGGTTTTTAGCTCCACTGGCCGAAGGCCAGCGGGGCTTATGTCATGGCCCTGTGTCCGTCGTGCGTGCGTCCGTCCGTGCGTCCGTCCGTCCGTCCGTGCGTCAACAATTTTCAAACATCTTCTTCTCGAAAACTACTGGACCAATTTCAACCAAATTTCACATGAATCATCCTTGCATGAATCTCTACCAAATTCCTTCAAAAGAATAAAATCTGTGCTGAACTTGAATTTTAATTAATTTAATTGAATTAAATTTTCGAAAAAATCTTTAAAAATTCTTCTTCTCCAAAACTACTGGACCAATTTTAACCAAACTTCACAGAAATCTTCCTTGCATGAATCTCTACCAAGTTCCTTCAAAAGAATAAAATCCGTGCAGAACTTGAATTTTAATTAATTTAATTGATTTAAATTTTCGACAAATCTTTAAAAAATTCTTCTTCTCCACAACTACTGGACCTATTTCAACCAAACTTCACAGAAATCTTCCTTGCATGAATCTCTACCAACTGTCTTAAAAAGAATAAAATCCGTGCAGAACTTGAATTTAAATTAATTTAATTAATTTAAATTTTCGAAAAATCTTTAAAAATTCTTCTTGTCTAAAACTACTGGACCAATTTCAACCAAACTTCACAGAAATGTTCCTTGCATAAATCTCTACCAAATTCCTTCAAAAGAATAAAATCCGTGCAGAACTTGAATTTTAATTAATTTAATTGATTTAAATTTTCGACAAATCTTTAAAAAATTCTTCTTCTCCAAAACTACTGGACCAATTTCAACCAAACTTCACAGAAATCTTCCTTGCATGAATCTCTACCAACTGTCTTAAAAAGAATAAAATCCGTGCAGAACTTGAATTTTAATTAATTTAATTAATTTAAATTTTCGAAAAATCTTTAAAAAATCTTCTTGTCTAAAACTACTGGACCAATTTCAACCAAACTTCACAGAAATATTCCTTGTATGAATCTCTTTTTAATTCCTTCAAAAAGATGAATTCTGTGTATAACTTAAATTTTAATTAATTCAATTAAAGTGACATTTCAGATTTTTTTGTCATAAATATTACTTTTATTTTTATCTGAAAGAGCATATTTCCTTATGAAAATTCTGAAAATTTCAAGCCAAAATATTGCGCCGTTTACAAGAAATTCATATTTTTGTGTTAAAATTGAACAAATTGTTGTGGACAACAGTTCGGATTTATATGCAATTTATCGATTATGTCTCAACTTTAAATGCGTTTTTCTCGCTTATTGGCAACAACTTAAAAAAACTAATAGTACTTATACTCATTAGAATAACCAATCTTGGCATCAAGACATACTTTAAAAAATTGAAATTGGAATGAAATGTCCCTTTAAATTGAATTTATGAAAAATCTTTAAAAATTCTTCTCCTCCAAAACTACTGGACCAATTTCAACCAAACTTTACAGAAATGTTCCTTGCATGAATCTCTTCTTAATTCCTTAATTCCTTTAAAAAAATAAATTCTGTGCAGAACTTAAATTTTGATTAATTAAATTTAATTAATTTTTCGAAAAATCTTCTTTTCCAAAACTACGGGACCAATTTTAACCAAACTTCACATGAATCTTCCTTGTATGAATCTCCTCTAAATTTCTTAAAAAAAAAAAAAAAATTCCGTGTAGAACTTAAATTTTAATGAATTTGATTAAATTGAATTTTCGAAAAATTGTTAAACAAACTTCTTCTCCAAAACTACAGGACCAATTTCAACCAAACTTCACAGGAATCTTCCTTGCATGAATCTCTTCCAAATTCCTTCCGATCGGATGAAAAGCTTGGCCGCTGTGGGCTATATGAAACATAGTGTAATTTTAAGAAAATTTTAAAAACATTTCTGCTCCTTAATCTTTTATTGGATTTCATTTTGGTGTAGCATGAATCTTCTTTGGATAGCCCTCTATTGTATTCCTTGAAGTAGTTTGTAGTCTAAAAGCCAGTGGAGCGATACAGGGCCATCTTGGCCCTCTTGTTCAATAACACTGACCATTTGTAAAATGACTTCTTCCAGGAGACAGATCCCATCATGCAGAGAAGGCTTGCTGTTTTGACTTGCCAACTGAGAAAAGCTGAGTCTGAAAAAGAGACATACAAAGTGGCAACAGAAAAACTCCTACAGTTTACAGAGGTATTAGCTGTGGATTAACCCATTACCAGACAGCAAAACTTTGGAGTGTTCCTATTTGGAAGAATTTGCAGACGACAATTTCAAGTTGATGGAATTTTAAAAATCTTTCCATTTTGGGTTAGAAAAGATTGTAAAAAATGAAGAAATTGCTTGTCACAAGCAATATCTTCATTTTCCACAATGATTATTTAAGCCTCTTCTTGTGGGAGAGTCAAAAGGCGTCACTTTAAAATTATAGGTTAAACTTCTTTAAACATCTATTAGGAACAATACATGGTCACGGCCCAAGTTCAGATAATTCATGTTCTCCAACATAATTTAAGGATCATGAATTTATGTATCTCAATATAGATATCAGGCCTACTGCTTTAGAGCTAACCATGTGACATTAGCATCATATTTTGTAAGATTTCTAAATAAGATTATTAAATAAATTCATAAAGCTTGAAGATTATATAGTAATAGAAAGAATTTGATAAAGTTTTGACGGAATGTAAGTCTTCTAGAGTTGTTGATAAATGTTACACTATTTTTTTCCATTTCAGACTGTTCATGAGACTCTCAATGAAAATGGTAGTGGGGCCAAATCTAGGTAAATTTTGTCTTATATTCAAGCAGAGCTACAGAAACCTAATTTATAATAAACTCTTGTTACCTAAATTCCAAACACTGTTGTGGGTACTCATTTGAATTGTCTTGAGATGATTCCAATGAGTACCCACAACATGTGATTTGATAATCATTTGGTTAAATATTTCGTTTTGAAAATCCATCAACTCATCTTATTTGTAGCTCTGAATCAAGTTTATTATACCCATACAAACAAAAATTTATAGGGTATACTTGAATCAACCTGTCACTTGGTTGGTCTGTCTTACAAGATCTTTTCTGCGCTACTATTACTGTTTTAGTATAATTTGTTTCATACTTGCAGAAGTCTTCACTAGTAGCTGTAGATGTGCAAGAATGAAATTTTGTGAAAAAATTCTATCAAGAATTAAGAAGTTATTGCACTTGATTTGACTAAAAAAAAATGATTGGTCTCATTCTTTTCACAATTAGATATCTCCGAACATTTAGACATTTAACAACCAATATTAATCGTAATTTAATCATGCTACTTCAAAGTAGAATCATGTTTACAAATATATTTTTTAAGAACATTTATTTTTGAAATCTTTCCGGAACAAAACTTTGTTTTGACATTCCTTATAAAAAAGTCTATAGAAAATATGACATTAAGGCCTAAGAAGAAAATTCTGATAACCAGTATTTCCTCTGTTTTCTCAAAATTTTCTGTGCTTTATTTTATCTTTATTAACATTCATATTGCTGTCTGCAGCATCTCTTAAATTAGACTGGTCTTAAATACTGTACTTTAAAAAAAGGTTTAGTGTATGTACTTGAATGGCCTTGCACTACTGCTTAGATTTCAATACTCATGTTTTGTATTTATATTTAGACCACTCATTGGTGGGGGATCCAAAAACAATACCGGATTCCTAGGTAAACACAAACGATCAGCACCCTCAACAAAAGCCATAGCCAATGAGGCCAAGGAAATCATGACATCTGTGAGATCCATGATTGACAAACAGCGTAAGTATTGAACTTTAAAAGATACAAGTAGTTCTCCTTTTTAGAGAGCCATGACTTTATGTCTGGGGAGTTAAATGTCACAGCCCTCGTGTCATGTCTTCACATGAAAAACTTTAACCTATGGTCTATGGTCTATATCTCAGGCACTATTAGAGATACAGCCTTGAGATTTCACACATGGATACTTCCCGTCAATGTCCATAGCTATTTCTTCAGATTTAACTTAACTTGAATACTATATTGTAGGCCAAGTGAAATAAAGAAAATTGTGACATACACATATTCAGGGAGAATAACTCATATCTGACAAGTCTTGTTTTTACTTACAGCCCTACCATTTGGATGGGAGGAAACATACACATCTGATGGCATGAAATACTATATCAAGTAAGTCATGGCATGCATTTTACAGTGGTTACAGTGTTGAAATAAGTTGAATATTTTGATACTCTCTTATCAGAAAAAAGTGTTAACCCATTACCAAACGACAAAATTTTAGATTGGTCCTAGTTCAAATATGCTGCAGACGACAATTTCAAGTTAATAAATGTTACGCATTTTAGGTCTTTTAGGACAGAAAACATTGTGGGAAATGAAGAAATTGCTTGTCATAAGTAATTTCTCCATTTTCCACAATGTTTTTCAAAGCCATAATCTCATAGGGAGTCAAAAAGAGTCACTATGTGGTTATGGGTTAAACGGCAAAGGGAATATCTTATCTGGTAAAAGTGTTAAAGGTAAGAGGGGTCACATGTGTTTTAACCCATTATCACGAAGTGATGTGTTTTGAGGCCTCACAAATTAAAAGCTATGGAAAGCATTCATGGAAAATGAAGAAAATGTTTGAGAAAAGCAATTTCCTCATTTCCCACAATGTTTTCTACCCAGAAAGTTTAAAATTGTAACATTTTATTCACATTAATTGTCATCTGCAACATCTTTGAATTTTGATGTTTCTAAAATTTTGCCATCTGGTAATTTGGTTAACATCCCTTTTGAGATTACTAATGATCAAAAGAAAAAAAAATTAGTAGTTTAAGAAAAATGCTGATATTGATTATGTAATAAGAGTAGCTAACCGAACTGAGTGCATTAAAAGACCCAATCTGTTTTGAAAGAAAATTGTTTGACCTATCTTATCTCCATCCTTTAAGCACCACCACAAACCCAGGATATCTGCATAGTTAACGACCCCACTTTGGGGTTTTCATAAAGTGTTAATCTAACTGACCTTGCCAAGGAAAATTATGTTGTTCTAAGTTAACCCTTTCCCAAACAAGACCTGGTTTTGACATCCCTAATAGATTAAGATTGGGAAAACATTGGGGCAAAAGAAGAAAATGCTGATAATCAGCATTTTCTCCTTTTGCCTCAATATTTTCTGTGCTATAATGTGCACAAATTTCATCTTGATTAACGCTCATTTTGTCGTCTGCAGCAGCTTTCAAATTGGACAACCCAAACATTTTGTAGTTTTGGAAAGGGTTAATTTTGGTAAACTATACTTTCAGTCATCTAAATCAGATCACTACCTGGTCACATCCCCTATCTAACATCACCACACTACCTACAACATCAACGGACGATAAAGATCAGCAAGTAACAGAACCTATACCATCAACTTCACATCAGGAACAATAGAACTCTGTCACTGTGGTTAATCATGTGACTCGGAATTTCAGAAAATCATCAATATTTTTGTTAATACTTGACCAATTTGAGTTCAGTTTGAAGTGGAAAAGTTAATAAAATGCCAAGAATAAGCTGGATGTTAGGCATTTTTAAAAAAATCAAATGAAAAGTCATAGAGGATCAACCAAACTTTCAAAATTTAAAAAATCTGCTACATTCATCTAATGTGTGACGTCTGTCTGCTTCAAACCAGATTCAAATTGGTTCCGTATTAACAAAATTATTGAAGATTTTCTTTGAAATGCTGCTCTAATAGCAGATGGCAATAGCTTGTTAAACCTCCAGCCAAGTATTGATAGAGGAAAAAAAGAATCACATGGATAATAGAAATATTTTGAGATATTTTGAAAAATTGTTAATGCACCATGTAAACTTCTATAATAATTGGTTTGCAAAGTCTTCCATTTTATTTAAATATCAAAATATTTTAAATGTTCAAGATTGAATTAGATCTGGTATTTTAGCATTTCATTTTGTGAGTAGCATGAATAAAATATCATACTATCTAGATCAATGAATCTCTGTATCTGCAAAGATAATGTGTCACATTTGTTTGTTTTTGTTTCATTCAATTCAATATCTATTTATGGCATTTATATTCTGTAGCAATATGAATTTTCGTTTTTTCGTGTTTAGAAATAGTTATTATTAGATTTACATAATATTTTTAATTAAAATTACATTGTTTTGATGTAAATGATTGTATTTCTTTTATTTGATCAAGGACCATATAATCATGCAAATATAACTTAACATTTGAGATGTAACTCATTACCACATAATGACGCCTTTTGACGCGGCGCAAGATAAAGCTTGAATCATTGTGGAAATTAAAGAAATTGCTTGTAACAAGCAATTTTTTGCCACAATGGTGTTTACTCAGAAAGACAAACAAATGTAAAATGGCATTCACTTGAAATTTCTGTTTGCAACATCTTTAAATTTTGAACAGTCTTAAGTTTGCCGTCTGGTAATGGGTTAACCATTTCATAGACAACATCATGTATTGTGACTGATTGATTTGAAGTCTGCTGAATGTGAAATAAATCTGATAAAAAAAAGACTTTTTCATAGATTACAAAGCATCGGACGAAAAGCTTGGTATAACAACATTTTAATGTCTTTTTTTTCAAAGCATTTCTTTGGGGGAAAGATATGACGTCTTAAGAAGGACTTAGTGAAATTTTAATCTACATTACAATCAATTTTGTGTTGATACTGCTTAATGCACTTTATAGGCCTACATCATCAATATGTATGCAAAGATATAGTGTGTAACTCAACATGTCTGGTGTGATATTGAACACAAAAAAATGCATAATATACTAGAGGAAAGAAAAAACGCAACAACTATTTTTTGTTTTTTCTCTTAATTCTTTTCTGTTATTGAGTCAAACTTGTTACTGATTATTACAGGGAACTGTATCTTGCTATTGATCTTTGTTTTTAAGTTAGAACTGGTCTTACCTGTGAGATAACGTCAAAAAAGACGTTTACACGTTTTGCACGTGGAAACCATTAGATACCTAAACTTTTCTTAAAACTCTTTTGATTTGTGTAGATGCACGTCGACTCTACAAAAGGCAATAATTTTCGTTTGGATATAATCCCTCATATCATTTTGCAACTTATACAAAGACGTCGTGCGGTAGCAATTGTGATGTTTAAAAATGGAACATCTCAAACCCCTATTGCTGCTGACTTTGATGTACATCGGTTGACAAAATATTGCTTGAGATAACGTCTTAGAACGAACAGAACAACTGACGGTCGCCCGAAAAGCGGTCGTCAACGTCTAACGTCACGACATCAGGACCATAACGTTCGCTTATTTTACCAACGGAAACACATTCTCTTACCGAGAAAAACTGTTGATGCTATTCGTGGAGAGTACAGCAATCAAATTTCAGCCAGGAATCCTTAACGTCAAATTGGATTGCGTGCAAGAATGCATTTAGCGTTGACTTCAAACCCCTCTCATTTTAACGCATATTTTATGGCACATTAAACCTGTGACCTTGATGAAATTTTGACACTAGAAAGTCAAATGATGAAGTTTTACTATGCATTGAAAAAAAAGTACTCGAATCGGGTTGGTTTTGAGAAAGACAAAAACAAAACGTTTGATCAAATTTATTTTTGTTGCGTTTCTTTTTTCCTTTAGTATAGAAAAATATCAACATATTTTATTGTACATTTATAAGTTACAAGTGCCTTGCAGTCTATATGCACTTCATGGAATTTGTGAATACTATGGAGACCTTAAATTTTGTAATGTAATTATACCCCGGCAAACGAAGTTTGGAGGGGGTATACTGGAATCTGCCTGTCGGTCCACTGGTTGGATGGTAGGTTTGTTTGTTTGTCTGTCTCCAAAACTTTGTCTGGACAACTCCTCCCACACTTATTGACCGATTCAGTTCATACTTGGCACAAGTGTTCATTGTGACCTGTAGATGTGCAAGACGCAAATTTTAGGAAAATCAGACTGAAACGTTCCGAGTTATGGCCCCTGATTTGACCAAAAAATGCTTGTCTGGACAACTGCTCCTACAGTTACTGTCCGATTTGCTTCATACTTGACACAAGTGTGCATTTGGACAAGTAGATGTGCAAGACACACATTTTCACGAAAATCGGACCAAAACTTTCTAGTTATGGCCCCTGATTTGACCAAAAAATGCTTGTCCTGACAACCCCTCCCACAGTTATTGTCCGATTTGCTTTATACTTGGCACAAGTGTGCATTAGGATCTGTAGATGTGTAAGACGCAAATTTCACGAAAATTGGAACGATACTTTCTGAGTTATGGCCCAGGATTTGACCAAAAAATGCTTGTCCTGACAACTCCTCCTACAGTTACTGTCTGATTTGCTTCATACATGGCACAAGTGTGCATTAGGATCTGTAGATGTGTAAGACGCAAATTTCACGAAAATTGGAACGATACTTTCTGAGTTATGGCCCGGATTTGACCAAAAAATGCTTGTCTGGACAACTAATTCAGTTACTGTCATATTTGCTTCATACATGGCACAAGTGTGCATTAGGACCTGTAGATGTGCAAGACCCAAATTTCACAAAAATTGGAACGACACTTCTCTAGAGTTATGGCCCCTGATTTGACCAAAAAATGCTTCTCCGGACAACTTCTCCTACAGTTACTGTCATATTTGCTTTATACTTGGCACAAGTGTGCTTTAGGGCTCGTTTATCAGCAAGACGCATTTCACGAAAATCTGAACGATACTTTCCGAGTTATGGCCCCTGATTTGACAAAATTTCAAGAATTTTTGATTGACAATTTCTGAATTGTGGCCCCTGATTCAACAAAAACGCTTTTCCGAACAAAGGTGGTGGGGGTATTTCTATCACCTTCAGTGATAGATTTCTAGTTTTATTCATTCTGTTGTATATAAAATATAAATAAGTGTGCTACTATTTTGTAAAGCTTCCTTTTTTTAAACAAAAATAAATGTAAATAAACAAGTATGTACATTTTGTTAAAGGGCTGGCCAAATTATTTTATTATGCTACAGAGTTGCCATAGAAAATTTCAAGAAGCATTTTAAATTCCCGAAAGTGTTATAACAGAAATTTATCTACCAACTGTCTCATAACTCGTGAAATCCATGTCTGTTTGTGTGCAACCAACAATAAATGAATTGATTAAGTGATAAAGCAGGTATTATATCTTAGGTATCATAAAAATTTATCTGTGGTTGCTAATTCATGTAAAGCTAGTAACATGGCATTGTCTAACTTTTTCTCGAATTGACAAAATTGTAGGGTGAAACTAGTCTGCTGATGACAAATTAGATGTTCCCAAAGACGAAAATTGTGTAGCACAGAAAATAATAGGACATAAGGAGAAATTGCTGATCATCGGCATTTTCTTCTTTTGCCACAATGTTTTCTCAATTTTTTTTCTTACAGGGATGTCAGAGCCAGGTCTATTTTGGGAAAGAGTTTGTTAGCATATTTGTTACAGTTCGATTTTCTGTAAGTCATCGACCTGTATATCAAATCAAGTATATTCCAGTCACAATATTATGGCACATGTTTACAAATTTTACCTATATAAACAAGGGATAAAATTCTTAATTTGCAATATAATAGATTCACTATTAAACGAGAATGATTACTGTTGAATTGCTTTATCAAACAACTGTAGTCATTCTTGTTTAATAGTCAATTTATAAAACAATTTTGCATGTGTTTTGTTTTCATAGGTAAATATTGTTAGCATGTGCCAAAATATCATGATTGGACTATAGTAGAAATGTTTACAACCTTAATGTTTCTAGTACTTGATTAAGGATTTTGCATTTCAAGATCCTTTGTTGGAAAGTTTTGAAGGAAGAAAAAAGAAAGAAAAATATGCTAATGAAGTTTTATCTGGTCTTTTGTGGTAGAAAACATGGGAAATGAAGAAATTGCTTGTCACAATAAAAGCAATTTCTTCATTTTCCACAATGTTTTCCAAAGCTTTTATCTTTTGGGGCTTCAAAAGGCGTTACCACAGGTTAAAAAGGACTTGCAACATATTTTTGTGAAATATATTGTGTTGGTCCATGATTGTAATTAGAATAGATACTAAAATAGACAGATCTGATTGTTAAACCCTTTCCCAAACAGCAAACTAAAGAGTTGTCCAATTTGAAAGTTCTGTTGACAAACTAAGGATTTGTGCACAAGAAAGCCTAGAAAATACTGAGGCAAATTATATAACAGAGAAAATGCTACTTACCAGCATTTTCTTTGTCATTCTCAATGTTTTCCCAAAATATTTACATTTGAGATGTCAAAATCATGTTTTGTTTAGTAAAGGGTTCATGATTGAAATCTCTTCTAAATGGCAAAATCTTACCGTGATTCACTTTGAAGCTGATGCAACTGACAAAATGGAATTTGATAGAGACATGACTTGTGTGAAATTGAAATATAGCACAGAAAACAATTAGGCAAACATAGAAAATGCTGATTATCAGCATTTTCTTCTTTTGCCTCAATATTTTCCCAAGCATTTCCAACCAGGGATGTCAAAACCAGGCCCCGGTTTCTCGAAAAAACTTAAGTATATTCTCACGAGAACATGCTCAACTTCAAAGGGATACTCTCCAACGTTGAAGGGTATTCGATTGAAGTTCACGTGATTTTCGTGCGATTTGAGCATGGTGCTCAGATTTGAGCATGAGAACGTACTTAAGTTTTTTCGAGAAACCGGGGCCAGGTCTTGTTTGGGAAAGGGTAATGATTTAATAATTATACTCATTCTTTGTACTCATTATAATTGTTAATGTATGCAGAAATCTAGTCTATTAACAGTTGTGATTAACATTTTCTCATTTATTTAATCATTTTTAGCTCCACTGGCCGACAGGCCAGCGGGCTATTGTCATGGTGGTGTGTCCGTCGTGCGTCTGTCCGTGCGTCCGTCCGTCCGTCCGTAAAGTTTTTCTTTAAAAATCTTCTTCTCAGAAACTACCAGATGGATTTCAATCAAACTTCACAAGAATGATCCTTGGGTGGCCCTCTCTCAGATTCCTTCAAAGAATTTGGATTGAATCAGAATAACCTGAGTTATCTGCCCTTGAATGTCAGAAATAGCTGGTTTTGACTTAAATTTTACTCTTAAATCAACAAATATGTACCATTCAAGACAAAACTATTATAGAATGTTGGTGACTATAAGATCTTGCCTTTGTATAATTTTCAGCTTGATCTGAATTTTACATCATGAGTTATGTGCCCTTGAAATTGACAAAATTGGCATTTTCGGCTCTTTTTGACTTTGTTTTCATTCTAGCAAATACAAATATTGACCAATCTAGACAATACTTGTACAGAATGTTGGTGACTCTAAGATCTTGCTTTGGTATAATTTTCAGCTTGATCTGAACTTAACATCATGAGTTATGTGCCCTTGAAATTGACAAAATTGCCATTTGCGGCTCTATTTTGACATTGGTTTCACTCTAGCAACTACAAATATTGACCAATCAAGACAAAACTGAGACAGAATGTAGGTGACTCTTAGATCTTGCTTTGGTTTAATTTTCAGCTTGATCTTAATTTCACATCATGAGTTATGTGCCCTTGAAATTGACAAAATTGCCATTTTCGGCTCTATTTTGACTTTGTTTTCACTCTAGCAACTACAAATATTGATCAATCAAGACAAAACTTGTACAGAATGTTGGAGACTATAAGATCTTGCCTTGGTATAATTTTCAGCCTGATCTGAATTTTACGTCATGAGTTATGTGCCCTTGAAATTGACAAAATTGGCATTTCAGGCTCTATTTTGACATTGCTTTCACTCTAGCAACTACAAAAATATTGACCAATCAAGACAAAATTAGGACAGAATGTTGGTGACTATAAGATCTTGCCTTGGTGTAATTTTCAGCTTGATCTGAATTTTATATGAGTTTTGTGCCCTTGTTATGGACAAAATTGCCATTTTCGGCTTTATTTGCTCTTTTACAACTATTAGTATTAACTAATCAATACAGAACTTTCACAGAAATCTTACTGACCATACGATCTTACTTGCTTGTAATTTTCAGCTTGGTCATGCATTTGCTTGTTTGTGCAGCCTGAATCTTTGAAATTGCATTCAACAAGACAAACAATCAGGCCTGTGGAGCGCTTCCAGGCCGCCAGGACTGTCTAGTTAGGCATTTATATATTTTACTCTGTCTCTTTTATTTATTGCTATGCATTTACTCAGATAAGGTTGTTTACTAAAGTTTACCGTCCAAGTTCTCATCTGTAGTTCTGCACTCCATTATGAAAGCAATACCATTCAATCTTGAGAAATAATTATATACAGTGTACATAGATCTTGTTTGAGACTTTAACCCTTTCCCAAACGACAAAATTTTAGGGTGATCCAATTCAAAAGCTGTTCCAGATGACAAAAATAGTGTTGATAAAAATTGGATTTGTGTACAATAAAGCATGGAAAATATTGAGACAAAAGGAGAAACTCCTGGTTATTAGCAGTTTCTTCTTTTGCCTCAATGTTTTCCCAAGCTTTTTCTATGAGGGACGTCAAAACCAGATCTTGTTTGGGAAAGGGTTAAGCGATAGATAAGACTGGAATGATTGAAAATGTTATAGATGCTTTGTCATACAATTTGTTAACTCTTTCCTAAACGACAAAATTTTAGGGTGATCCACTTCAAAAACTGCCACAGACAACAAAATGGATGTTACTAAAGACAGGATTTGTGTTAAAATTAGCATAGAAATTATTGAAACAAAAGGAGAAACTGCTGGTTATCAGCAGTTTCTTCTTTTGTCTCAATCTTTTCCGAAGCCTTTTCTATTAGGGACGTCAAATCAAGGTCTTGTTTGGGATAGGGTTAATATGATTTTATACGCGACGGAAGTTATATATCAGCAGCTGAATTCTAAAATGTTGTTACTACAGCTTGTATAAGCTTTATTTGACGGCATTTTTGAAAGTAGCAGAAGATATATTGGTAGTATCTCCTCCATCTGTCTGTCTCCATTTATAACCGTAGGTATATCGAATACCTGGTTTTGTTTTTTAGCTCGACTTTTCGAAGAAAATGAGAGCTTATACTGTCGCGTTGGCGTTGGCGTCGGCGTTGCAACAAAGGTTAAAGTTTTTTCAATCATCAATAACTTCCATACTTTCAAAGGGATTCAGCCCAAACTTGGAATACTTATTCACCATCTCACCCTCTACCTTACCATCAGGGCCCATGACCCCGGCTCTCTTATATTTGGAGTTATGACCCCTTTATACTAAGCAACTTAGAAAGTCGAGCGCGCTGTCTTCGGACAGCTCTTGTTAGCTCACCTGAGCACAAAGTGCTCAAGGTGAGCTATTGTGATCACTTTTTGTCCGTCGTCCGTCTGTCTGTCTGTCTGTCTGTCCGTCCGTCCGTCCGTCCACAATTTCGTGTTTACACTCTAGCATCTACAAATATAAGCCAATCTTGACCAAACTTGGTCAAAACATGTATGGCCATAAGATCTCGGATGAGTTCGAATATAGGTCAGATCGAACCAGAAAGTCAGGAGTTATCTGCCCTTGAATGCAAAAAATACCTAGTTTTGACATTGTTTACACTCCAGCATCTACAATTATTGACCAATCAAGACAAATCTTGGACATAATGTTGCAGACAATAAGATCTCGGATGAGTTCGATTTTCAGTCTGATCTGACCTGAAAGACGAGAGTTATGTGCCCTTGAATTTGACAAAATTGCCATTTTTGGCTGTTTTTGACCTTGTTTACTCTCTAGAATCTACAATTATTCATCAATCAAGACAAAACTTGGACACAATGTTGGGGACCATGAGATCTCGGATGAGTTTGATTTTAAGTCTTATCTGATTAGAAAGTTGAGAGTTATGAGCCCTTGAATTTGACAAAATTGCTGTTTTTGACTTTTTTCGACCTTATTTACACTCTAGAATCTACAATTATTGGCCATTCAAGACAAATCTTGGACACAATGTTGGAGACCATAAGATCTCAAATGAGTTTGATTTTCAGTCTGATCTGACCAGAAAGATGAGAGTTATGTGCCCTTGAATTTGATAAAATTGCCATTTTCGGCTGTTTTTGACATTGTTTACACTCTAGAATCTACAATTATTTTTCAATTAAGACAAAGCTTGGACACAATGTTTGAGACCATAAGATCTTGGATGAGTTTGATTTTTAGTCCGATCTGATAAAAAAGTCTAGAGTTATGTGCCTTTGAATTAGATAAATTTGTTGTTTTCAGTTGTTTTCGAACTTGTTTACACTCTAGAATCTACAATTATTGACCAATCAAGACAAATCTTGGACACAATGTTGGGTATCATAAGATCTTGGATGAATTCGAATTTCAGCCTGATCTTACCACAAAGTCAAGAGTTATGTGCCCTTGAATTTGATAAAATTGCCGTTTTCGGCTGTTTTTGACCTTGTTTATACTCTAGAATCTACAATTATTGATCAATCAAGACAAAACTTGGACACAATGTTGGGGATCATAAGTTCTGGGATGGGTTTGATTTTCAATCTGATCTTATAAAAAAGTGGAGAGTTATGTGCCCTTGAATTTGACAAAATTGCTGTTTTCGATCTCGTTTATACTCCAGAATCTACAATTATTTATCAAACAAGACAAATCTTGGACACAATGTTGAGCACCATAAGATCTTGGATGAGTTCAATTTTCACGCCATTGACCATAAGTTCGTTTTCAGTCTTAAAGTCATAAATATTTATTGAATTGAACAAAAATGTTGCTCATATCATTTTGGTTCAGGTGAGCGATATAGGACCATCATGGTCCTCTTGTTTAAAGATTTGTTAGAAAATTACCAAATTGCCATTCCCATTTCCAAACATTGAAGCCTTTTGACGATGCAAATGATAATGATTTTTGAAAACATTATGGAAAATGAAGAAATTGCTTGTGACAAGCATTTTCTTCATTCCCTGCATTGTTTTCTACCAATAAAGACCAACAAATTAAAACTTCATTCACTTGAAATTGTCGTTTGCCACAACTTTTAATGTGGAGTTTAAATTTTTGCTTTTATGTTATGGGTAAAGTGTAAGAAATCCATCCTTTTTAAAACTTCGGAAATACTATTTTCTATTTACATGTACATTTTATCGACTATATTCTATTTCATATAAGATTTTAGAACACATACAAATGATTATTTCTTGATTAAAATTGAATTAATGCAAACTTCTTAGTTCTTCTTTGTTAATATGTATCGGTATATCGAACCATAGTTTGAGAATTTTGAACCTTTCTTTCTGACACTGCAGAAGCAATTTGTCTCTCCGATGCATTTTCTACATGTATCGAGCAGTTTAATTAGGAATGGATGTAGTGCAAGAAGCGCTCAGATGAACATCGCTGCAAGTGAATTAACCCATTACCAAACATTGACACCTTTTGACGCCCCTAAAATGCTTCGGAAAACATTGTGGCAAATGAAGAAATTGCTTGTGACAAGCAATTTCTTCATTTTCCACATTGTTTTTTAATATTTTCTCTCTTTGGTAAGCCAAAACATCTTTTGGCAATGCTCGTTTAGTAGAGCGGCGCATCAGTGCATATTTGTTTGGCTAGATTTCTTCTTAGTGAAGTAAAAGTCCTATGAAAAGGTTCTTTATCAGCATTTTATTCTTTTGGCTCAATGTTTTCCCGAGCTACTTCTGCCATGTGCGCCAAAACCTTGTGCATGAAAGAGTAAATTCTTGATATATCTTTTTTTTTCACATGACGTTCATAAATCAATGCCTTTTATATAAATATTATTGTTCATAAGCATCTTGTTGCCTGGAAAGTTCCACCTCTGAATGTTTTCGATATCGCCCGAATAATTCCGACTTCACACGAATCTCATCAGGGGTAGACTATCTTAAGGATTTTGCATTTCAAGATCCTTTGTTGGAAAGTTTTGAAGGAAGAAAGAATGAAGAAAATACGCCTAGGAAGCTTTATCTGCTTAGAAAGGACTTACAACAGTTATCTTTTGTGAAACATTTTAGGTTGGTCCATTATGATTGTAATTAGAATAGATACTAAAATAGACAGATCTGATTGTTTAACCCTTTCCCAAACAGCAAACTAAAGAGTTGTCCAATTTGAAAGTTATGTTGACAAAAAAATGATTTGTGCACAATGAAGCCGAGAAAATATTGAGGCAAAAGGAGAAAATGCTGAAGAATTTATTAAAATATTATTGTTCATAAGCATTTTGTTGCTTGGTCTCAATTGGACTTTTGAAAAACACGTAGAGCATTAAATACTGATTTTATTGTAAAACCTGACATATCACAATTAACTTATACATATAATAATTACATATTTTTTCATAATGTATAAAAAAGCCGCTTTACAACAAAAACCTCGTAGCTGCAGCTTAAAACAAGCTGCAGATACGAGGTTTTTGTCGAAAAGCAACAATAAGTAAAATCAAGGAATATGAAACAACTCTTTTCTAACCATAAACTTGCATACGCGCTTACGAACTGAAACTTGTGCAGACAACAAAACTAAAATAAATGAAATTTTTAAAACTGTAGACTACTGCGCAGAAAGTAATGAGGACAAAACGAGAAAATGTTGATGATCATCACTTCCGTTTGCCTCATTCTTTTCCAATGCATAAGCCACAGTAGGTACCGCATGTTTCAAAACCATGGATTATTAAGGAAAGAATTATAAAGTAACACAGACGGCTTGTTGTAACAAAAGGTTTGTTAAGGCAAGGATGTTCTACAGATTATTCATGTAAACCGAAAGATCGTGCTTCATTGGGACTTATATAGGTGAACGGAGGTGGGACCGTGCCTTCTGGTATATCTAATGGTTTATTATACACGCTGGGGTCAAATCCCGGGGGGTAGGCGGGGTCTAAGGGCCGGTCTTTATTCGCACCATCCGGTTTCATCTGGTAGAAGGACGGATTATCCGACCCGCCACGTGTATTTACAGACGGCCCTGGTTTTCCTGGCGGGAATGGCGGTATAGGGGGCGCGTTAGGTTTTGGGTGTACCGGTTGACCTTGTCGCGTAATGACCTTCACTCCTGGTGCTGATGGCGCCGAATCCGAGCTTTGATATTTCCCCATATTAGTCTGTCTTCTTGTAAGCTTCTGCTTCGGTTTTTCTTCTGCATCTTTCTTCATTTTCTCTGATATTTCTGTCAAGATCTGCTGCGGTGTCTTAGGCTTCATTTTCTGTTTTGGTGCCGCAATAGCCCCACTAGCGATAGCCGTTCTACGTCGTTTGACTCGTTTGTAGTAGATGAAAATTGCAATGGCTGCAATAATGACCGCTACAACGAATACACTGACTATGGCTATGATAAGATACAGTCTAAATTTGTCGTCGTCATCTTCTTCAGCGTTCTCTTCTGTGTCAGTAGTCGCAAACGATCCTGTAAATCATACAAAAACGTTCACGTCAAAAGAATTTCGCCACTTTTCAACTAAAACATCGTAAATGCTTGTTTAAGCTGCAGTTATGATGTTTTTATTATTATATATATATATAAAAAAAAACACCGATAGTGAATACCATTAAGGTAAAATACCCGCAATGTCGCCATTTTGAGATTAATAAAACACCGGCTTTTTTCGAGCGGCGTCATTACGTGTCCGAACCTATTCGAGCGCGGTCGTAAACTTTCGACGGTGGAGAGTTCTACCGCCTAATGTTTTCGATCACGCCCGAATAATTCCGACCTCATGCGAATCTCATTAGGGGTGTACTACCTTTAATGGTTGCACATTTCCTGTAACTGTCATTTACGACAATTATCTCATTCAATAAAGCTTGAAGCTACATTAACATTATATAATATACATGTACTGCCTTAATGGTCCTAAACCTTACCTATATAATACTGAAGAGTAAACCCCTCCTTGACCACGCTACCATCTGTTTTAAACCTGACCAGAACGTAAAGTCCACTAGCGTCCTCAAACGTCACCGGATAATAACCACATACAGTCGCTATAACAGGGTCAGTGGTACAAGTACCTGAAATATCAGAATATCACTGCATTTCAACAAAAACTTCGCATCTGTAGCTTTCAACAAGCTTCAGTTCCGTGTGTTTTAGCTCCGCTGGACTATTGTCACGGCGCTGTGTCCGTCGTGCGTGCGTCCGTGCGGTCGTCTACTTTTTCTTTAAAAATCTTATCCTCAGAAACTACAAGATGGATTTCAATCAAACTTCACAGGAATGATTCTTGGTTGCCCTCTGTCAGATTCCTTTATTTAATTTTGATTGAACCAGAATTTTCCACCGCCAAATGTTTACAACGTTGCTCGAATGATTCCGACGTCGTGTGAATCTCATTTGGGATGGACTACCTTAACGTACCATCATAAAACGTTAGACTGTCATATACACATCTTGTAGCCTCTTATATAATCATGACCGGAACATCTAACACGATGTTGTTATTCTCGTCGGGCGACGTCATAAACATTTGGCGGTGGAATTTTCCACCGCCGAATGTTTACGACGTTGCCCGAATGATTTCGACGTCGTGCGAATCTCATTAGGGATGGACTACCGTAACTTACCATCATAAAACGTGAGACTGTCATATCCACAGCTTATACCCTCTTCTATACTCATGACCGTAACATCTAACACGATGTTGTCACTCTCGTCCGGCTTCACTATCAACCAAAACACGTCCTCGTTACTGTTGAATAGGGCGAAATACGGTAAACAAAGTGTAAATACATTTAAGCGCGGATCTGGAAAAAGGTACCTTATAGCATTTGAGGGAGCCATATTTCAAAATCAGTATAAGCCAAAGTAAAGACTGGCAGACATCTGTGTTGCTATTTTATTATTGCTACATGTCATGAAGAAGCTAGTGGAGAACAAAATGGTTCCGGATCAGACTGCGTGTACACGCAGGCTGATCTAGAACCATTTTGGACTCAAAAGCCATAAGGGACCCTTTTCTAGATCCTGGCTCATTTTTAGTTTTTAAGGTAGTCCACAACTAATGAGATTAACGCGACGTCGATATTTCTCATGCGAAGACGTCATTATTCGTTTCGTATCCGAACCTATTCGAGCGACTTCGTTAACATTCGGTGGTGTTAGTTTGAAGGTTCCACCGCCAAATGTTTACGTCGTTACCTGAATAATTCCGACGTCGCGTAAATCACATTAGGGACGGACTACCTTAAAAGTGTTTATTGTCCAATGCAGTAGACATTGCATGAAAATAAGACCAAAATTTTTGATAAAGGTGTTATAATTAACATATATACCTACAAAGTTAGGAGTGAATTGTCTGGGCGGTTATTGAGAAATGTACCTAAACCATACTGTTCAAACATTGGTTTGTGACAACTAAATGATTTTAAGGGGGAATGCTCCAGTTTTTCGGAACACTCGGTCATTACTGTAGTAAATTAAATGTTTCGTACCAATATGTTTCGCTACCATATTTTCAATAATATAACACATCATTACAATTTACCGTTTTCGACGGTTATAGTGTATTTTTTATGCGAAACTGATTTCCTCAAGATGGAAATCGATTATTTAGAGCAAGACAGTCGTAGGTGTGTATGTAGTTACCACTGTTTTGCGTCATTTTATTCTTGCGTAGCTGATAAAAATTGCTGTAAATCACTAATAAGTGCGCTGACCTATACATTTTCCTATTGAATTATTACCAGGACATGTTGCTTAATACAATGATGGAGTTTTATCAAATTCTATTATGTAGAACTTGAAATAATTCCAAAAATATGCAAATTTTGACATAAAAAACTCCAGCTTCGTTGATCTAACCGAACACGTGAGCATGCTGTTTTATACATTTACGCTTTTATAATAGCACATATTTTGAGTTTTCCGTTCTTATTAAATGTAAGGCGTTACTTTAAATCCGTTTTCGGGACTAAACGATAAATATACAGCATTTTATCAGCATTTTAGTGACCTTTGACAGGTGCAAGAAATTGTGCATTTTTTCGATGTAGGGGTATGTGATACGAATGCCTTTAAAATTCAAACAAGATCGCTGATCATCCATTTTTATTTTATTTTTCAATTGGTAATAGCATGTAATTTCAACATACAAAATATAAATAAATTCTATATTGGGAAAAAATAGGAAACTGGAGCATTCCCCCTTAATGCATTCTTATGAATAAGTTTTGCAATCACTTATAAGAAAAATAATCAAAACAGGTATTTATCCATTTGATTAACGCTTAGCAGCATGTATACGAGATACAATTGGACACTGAACAATAAGAGTAACCAAAAAACCAAGGCCCACCCGCACACGACACCTCAATCTTTCAAACAAGTTTCGCTTTCTGGTTAATAGATAATGGAAATGGTGATGCTTACTTGGAATATGCACCTTTAACAATGGTTCTTACTGTGGTATCTGCGCCGTAATTTGTAAAGCTTGAAGCACAGCTGGGAATGCCTGCAACAAACCAGTTTAGCTAGTTGAAATCAGTTTGGCTAGTTAGGCCCTACACATGTACAAATTAGTTTAGCTAGTTAAAATTCGGTTTAAGCTTTTTAACACTTCCCAAAACAGCGCAATTTTAGACCAGTCCAATTTGAAAGCTACTGCAGACAACAAAATGGGTGTTGCTTCGGAGAGGATTTGCGTACAATATAGACCAGGTGAGTGTAGAGTGGCGTGCATTTTATGATGGAGATTGCCAACAATGATATTCTTCTTTGTAAATGAATTTACTAATATTTGATAACTGTTGGCATTCTCAGAAATCAACATCACGCAGGGTAATCCCGTGACTCGGAATTTCAAAAGGATCACCAATATTTTTGATAATACTTGACCAATTTGAATTCGGTTTGAAGCAGAGAAGGTGGTAAAATTCCGGGAATAAGCTGGACGTGATGGAGTTGTAAAAATCTACTGATAAAAAGTCATTGAAGATCAACCAAAGATGAGAGTGATCTTCAATTACTTTTTATAACAGCTAATATTTTGAAAATTCAACACCTGCATCGAATGCATGATGTATTCCCACCTTCTCTGCTTCAAGCCGAATCCAAATCGGTCCCGTATTAATAAAATTATTGAAGGTTTTCCAAAAATTGGTGTATCGCGTGATTATCCATCGTAAACATGGTGTTCAAAAACTCATAGTTAAATTTTTAAGATACTCATTCGGGAGAAAAAATAAATGGTTTAGTATGAATTAATTTCTCGTGAAGAACATAAAAAATGTAAAATCTAAAAGTTCAAATATTAAGTTATGTTTCATGCAATCACAGTTAAATGCAATAAACTAAATTATCGGAGTGTCATGGTCATAACAACACTTAAGTAGTGCTAAGAACAACGCAGCCTTAACTAATCACTGTCCTGATCTGATTCCACGTCTTCGAGCTCGTTGAGTTAACGAGGATCAATAAGACACCGGGGCCTTGTTCCTTTGTTGGACATGGCCGGAACAATACATTGTTTGATGCATCCTTATCCCAACCAGAGTTTTCTTGGTTAGGTAGAGATGGCTGTCCCATAATGCTATTGTTCCAGACAATGTATTGGAACAACGTTCGTTTTAAAATTTCGATCAGGATGCTTCTATTGGTGGCAATCTTTCCGACTCGGCTTGTTTACGTCGAAACATCCACCACCTAATTGAAGCTAAGTCTTTAATATTTGTCCCTGGCTGATAGAGTTGGCACTCAAATTCTTCCATTACAGATATTGAAGACTCCGTCAACTCTAACCCATTTGATATTTATTGAAGAGCCACCAATACCTCAGGGCCAGACGTCTTCATTACTTTCCAATATGATCTTTTTTACCTTTCTCGACAAAGGATCCAGTGTTGTCTACTCCAGAGAAGGCATGAGAAGCTGGTAGAGCGGTGCAGTTGTCATCACCTATTGCATCAACTATATCAGCCAGAACAATATGACGCCTGTTTTCACTATTACCAGTCATAAACACAGTGTTTTGTGATAGGTGTTCCTTGAACCTTCGCAGGCAAAAAATGAAAACTTAAGTGTCAAGCGAATTGATGTGAATGTTCGATGCCCCACGTTTGCTACAGTCTACGGCATGTAAGGCAAGCTTTGTGTCAGCCTCCTCATGGATGCTTGATAGATGGGAAATATCTATTTATGTAGACTTTGTTACAATATGATACGAGGTCGATTGCTTGGTGATGTTTCAAGATGTTCAGCAAACAGGACTGTGAGCTCGTCTTTTGTAGCTGAAGTTCATAACAATGACTGCATGGTGACATTTGCCACTGGTGTTGTCTTGAATGAAACGCTTACTACGACCTATCTCTGTAGGCCTATAGCTTAGGTGGAACCCCCGCAAAACTCCCGTATACTCGGAATAAAAGTACAAATACAAAGAGTCTCCCTACTATTTATACAAAAATATTTATCTTGTAATCTCTAAACGCAATTATGGAAGAAAACTTACTACGAGCTATCTCTGTATAGCCGAAGCGAAACCCCCGAAAAACTCTCGTATATCCGGAATAAAAATACAAATACACAGAGTCTCCCCTTGTTAGGGGGCCTACTATTTATACAAAAAAAGTTATTCATGGATATTTTAGATATAGCAATACTTACTACGAGCTATCTCCTTATAGCTTAAGCGGAACCCCCGCAAAACTCCCACATATCCGGAAGAAAAGTGCAAATACAGTGAGTCACCCGTACTATTTATACTACTTCCGGTGGACCACGACCTCCCCAGAAGGTTGTAGCCTAGACTCGGACCTGTATAAGAAGAAACAAAGTAGGCATATATATCGTCGCTTTTCAACAAAAATCTCGTAACTGCAGCTTAAAACAAGCTGCAGTTACGAAGTTTTTGTTGAAAAGCGATGATATGTAGATGAAATGAGACTTGGAAAAAGATATTTATAGTGTTTGATACTAAAACAGATCCGACAAAAGATTGTATATGTCGGACCTCGAAAATCCACAGAAATTGCCCTCATATACTAGCTTTTTATATTTTCAAAAAGAAGATCTAATTTGTCACTCATAAATACACACGATCTACAACATGACGCTGAGATAAACAATTTAGAAAGACATGCAACGACAGAACATACCATGCGCGCAACGGGACTTAAAAGAGCCGTGTGCGATTTAGGCCGGTAGAGCTCTTCCAGAAGAGACTGGTTCCGGCCTCTGATACACTGCGTAGTAGAAAAATGCCACGTAGTGTATCAGAGGCGGGAACCAGACTGCATCTTCTTCTTCCAGAAGACAACTTCTGGCCTAAATCGCACGCGGCTAAGGAAGAATACCCGTAATAGGGCCATTTTGAAACTCATAAAACATCGGATTTTTTTGTTTGTACGGTGTCGTTAAGTATCCGAATCTATTCGGGCGTGGTCATAAACATTCGGCGATGTAAAATTCCACCGCCGAATGATTTCAACTCCGCCCGAATAATTCCGATGTCGCGCGAATATCTTTAGGTGTGGACTACCTTAACCATTCTTACCGTCATAAATGTACAGGTTGTCGTCAACGTTAACGTCATAATCGGTAAACGTAATCATCACGGCGTTACCGGAATTGGACGCTGTTATGAGCAGGTAACAGTTGATATTGCTGTAAAATATCAAAACATGCCACACTATAGATATCAAATGTACAACGAATATTGATATGAAAATACTGAAATGCGATAAATGTGTCCTACCATATTTTTACTAAACGTTTCCTGAGGCTGTGGAAATGTATCGTTCTCACGATACTAAGTTTGGTACACATGAGAAATAAACATCAGACGCGAGAATACCATCTTAAAAAATAATTGAACCGGGATCTGAAAAAATATCCCTTATATCATTTGAGATAGCCATGTTTCATGATCAAGCTGTGCCTAAGTGAAATCTGATCCGGATCCATGCTACTCGCGTGTTGTTGCTACAGGCCATGACGAAACTATTTTAAAAAGAACAACATGGTTCCTGATCAGACTGTGTGTAAACGCAGGCTGATCTGGAACCATGTTGGACTCAAAAGCCTTAAGGGACATTTTTCTAGATCCTGGATTATATTGCGTTTTGTAGGTATACGTAGGCATAAAAGTATGAAGATAGTTACACAACTACTAAGCAATCTCGCTATATTGCTTTTTCCCAAGATTGCTTGCGGCATACCGGTAATACACGAGTACATTTTCTGGATACGAACTACGATAGGCATAGTTCGGTGACGATATCATGGACCATGTTCCAGGCTACTATGATTTCCATTTGATGGTTTGAATTTTGCAGGTGTCTCACTAATCCGAGTTTTCTCGGATGAAATTCACTCTTTGATATGTTGATGTCGCGACATCAACATATCAAAGAGCGAATTTCATCAGAGAAAACTCGGATTAGTGTCTCACTTTTCCTCTTATTTACAAAGGTAAGATTTGTAAACATGTACCATAATATCGTGACTGAACTATAGACGATTTTTTTTCTTGGCAGTAATGTTAATATAGGGTTAATTCACGTTTATGAGGTCGTTAACATTCTCAGAGGCCCCCCAAAAAATACGGTATCGCCTGCTCAAAGGGATAACCCATTTTGAGGGCCTCTGAGAATGTTAACGACCGAAAAAAGTGAATTGACGCTATTATTGCATACAATATGAAGAAAATAAGACGAATAACTAAAGAAACTCTGTGAATATTTAGTCACATTTACACCGACAGATGCCACATTTTCCTGGCAATCGACTTGACATATATCGTGTGTGTACGATATCCATTACATGGGCCGTTAGGTTTTCATCGTGTAGCTATATAGTAAAGTTTTATCGCATTTTTACTGACATAATCTTCATTTTAGCTGGCGAATTTGTAACAATTCGACTAAGTGTTCTTTTGGAAACATACTCTGGATATATCCTAACGTTGATTTCAGTGCGAGAAAAAAAAAAAAAAAAAAAAAAAAAAAAAAAAAAGAAAAAAAATCGGAACAGAGGTAGATCTCTGGTTCGTTTTGGGCATTCATTCATTTAAAAAAAACAAGTTGAAAAGGAAAAATTGCAGTAACTTAAACAAGAAACGCATATATAGGGTTACCGCTACATCCGACCTAGACCATTCTCTTACAATAAGATAAACAACCACTAAACTTCACTTTTTGATTCCAAGAAAACTACGTCAGTAGGCCTATATTACGTCATCAGATATGATAACACTGGGAGATAACTAGTTTACTATTTATTAGGGTGTAAAGGAGGTCTTCCATGATTTTACATCGCGGAATTTAGGGAAATGACAAAATTTCGGCTTTATTAATCACTCACAACAAATCCCCGATCGAGGATATTTGAGTGCAAAACCAGTCCGATAACGCACGAGAATTTACCGAATAACGACCATTTTTTACGATATCTGACCGATTTTTGCTCGGTATCCAATGCTGATAACGGTCTGAAAACACACATTTTATGCAATAATACCAGTTCATACACTTACTATGGATATGGGCTCGGGTAGTTAAGTGATACAACATAGTTGGCTGTTGAAGTTGCCGCTACACTGGAGAAGTCGCATATCGGCGTACCGTAGTCTACTGCGGTCGTAGTCACGATATTGTCTGAAATCAATGTCATTCTTTATACATCTCCTTTATGCACTAAATACCGTTTCACGAGAAAAATGTTCGATTAAATGGGAAATCACATCTTTATCATGATTTTTTTGAAGACAGCATTATGTTAGATATATATTGTAAATGTATAATTGATTTCAAGTGAAAAATACGTTCATACATGTCATAGGTAATACTTTAATATGCGTACTCTGAAACTTTGTCCTTCAGGAAAGTTTGGAGAGCGACCATGTGACTTACAGATTTTGTGTTTATTATGCGACACCAAATTTATGCCCATGCTACAATTTTCATCAAATTTTTAAAGCGAAACGATCCCCTCAAGTTGCAAATCAGTCCCCTAAAAAAGTGATTTTTCAAATGTTCCCATATTTTCTTTCCAGAAAATGGTCTTAAAATATTTCTTTCGATCATATCATCAGTTTTGTGCATATGTTAAGTCTCTAAATTGTTATAACATTTGAAATTATCTATCCAGAATAACTTGCTATACGACTTTAAAACATAAGGGTATTTTTGCGAAAATGGTCATTACTTTTCAAGGGCAGATAACTCTAACAGGAAAACGAGCGAGGAAACTTAGCCTGATTTTTTCTATATTTTGTTCAGGAAATGATATGTTACGTTATACTCCCCGTAATAAGAAAGTAGCCACTTGTCTAATGCAAATGGTCGGCAATTTTAGGATTATTCATAAATGTACCAAAATAAATACAAAACATTGAAGCATAGCAAGTGCAAATGTTTTCGCGAAAGAATCGAAAACAGTTGTATTACCCAATAACCTATTGTAGCTTGGCGGTAGTTCCAGGATATCCGTAACTGAAACGGAACACACTTCTAAAATTCACGGCCATATTTAGGGCCGGAAACAGGCCAAAAATGAATAAGGATATGTGCTTGTGATACTGTTTTTATTCGAAACGATTAGTGAATAATAAGTTATTTTCATAACACCCAAAGACCCTTGCAATTGGCGGTTTCCGGTTTTACCCCAACGAAACCCCAAATTCCTCTCAAATGCTCTATCTATTGAATTTCTGTTTCTGTTTGGTCCTCAGCAAGTTCCAAATTAAGAAAATGTTTTCCTTCACTTTATCCTCCAACCACTTCCGGTAATTGTCGAATATTTAATATTGACACATTCTTTACTGGTAGTGCTAAATTTTCATAGACCTCTATCATTTCAACGGAATGATTGACTGTAAAATTGAAATAAGACTTTTGTTTCTGTTTCAATAGCGTCAACTTATGCAGAAAATGACAGCAGTAAGTAAACAAAATTGAACATTGTATCATAAAATACTGTTTTAAACCCATATTACATCTAAACATGTTTCCGGACACGTTGAAATCATTTAAAAATTGAAGTGTAAAGAGAAACCATTGGGAATGCGTATGAATGCGTAAAAACAAAAAGACATCAAGAATTGGGGTTATTTGAAAAGTGGCTACTTTTTATGACGGTGAGTATATATACAAATATGAAAAACCATTGGGCGGATAAAAAGTAACCCCCGAGTCCAAACTTAGCTTAAGGTATCCAGAAAATGCCATCTAGCATTAGATACCAAACATTTCGTGCAACCACGGACTTATTCCGTGGCATCAGAAATTGATGAGGACATCCCAAGTCAATTTCCATTGCCACGGATGATGCTCGGAAATTGACGAGGTTATATCATCGTACTTTTTTGCAACGGATGACACCCGAAGTTGTACGAAGTGTTTAGGTATTATCAGCAATTTCTTCTTTTGCCTCAACATTTTCTCAAGACAATTATCTTAGAGGTGTCAAAACCAAAGGCGCGTTCTTTAGAGCGAGATATTTTAAGATTTCTTAAGATAATTTTGGTACAGCGCTTTTTAGACCGAGATTTTAAGCGAGGTGTTCGGAATGTTCCATACTTCATACAATTGACGTCATCATGACGTCATTTGTATGAAGTATTGAGCATTCGGAACTCCGCGGTTTATGAATCATGGAGCATTCGGAACAACTCGGTCAATTCTATCCCATATAGATTCTACAGAATTCACCGAGGGGTTCCGAAAGAAGTATAGAGCAATGGTGGCTCCCAGTGATCGTCTTAAAAATCTTGCTCAAAAGAGCGCGTTATCTCAAAACATCTTAAGAAATCTCAAGATAGCCTATCTCAAGAAATCTCGCTCTAAAGAACGCGGCTCAGGTCTAGTTTAGGAAATGGGTTATTAAGTTAATTATTCCTTACTTGTTCCGGACGCTACCCCTTGATACTTTATCACAAAGGAATGGAAGTACCCTGTTAGTTGTATGTACGCTGACGATGTAGTGCTGTAATATTCTGACAAGCCAGCTTCAGTGATAGTGCGACTGCTAGACCCATCTGGTAAATATATATACATACATGTATATATGAGCCAGAATATGGAAAAACGTCCCGTAAGGCTTTTGAGCCCAACATGGATAAAGATCAGCCTGTGCATACGCACAGTCTGATCAGGATCCATGTTGTTCTCTTATATCTTCTTTGTGACCTTCAGTACACTTAAAGAGAGCAAACATTGATGCATATTAGACTGCATTTGACAACAGGCTGATCTTCAAACCCAATTTCTAAAAATACTATATGTGACGTTTTTCAAGATCCCGGCTCATGTAAAAATAGTTCGTATTTAGAAAAACGTCCTTATGGCATTTAAGACCGACATGGATCCAGATCAGCATGTGTATACGCTTAGTTTGATAGAGATCCATAAATTTTGCTAGTTGTAACGATTTAGTCACAAGGACTTGTTGAACGGACATACCACACCCCAAAATGCCTAACAGATTGACGAACATTAAATATTTTACATGCTGTCACTGATAAAAATATCATAATTACTGGAGATTTAAACTTCCATCTTGATAATTTGACAGACCAAAATACATTGAAATTTACCAGTACACTTCAGTCCTGTGGAATGATACAGCATGTTAAAGGGCCTACACATGCGCTAGGTCATACACTAGATGTGATAATCACCAGAGATGTAGACAAAATCGTGTCAAATATTGAAATTAGAGACCCAGGGTTATCGGGCGGAAATGGAAAAGTAATCAAAGATCATTTTGCCGTGACTTTTAATGCAAATGTAGCAAAACCCGCGCCTATTCGGAAAACTGTAACTTTCAGGAAACTCCGCTCAATCGATGTTGACGCATTCAAAAAGGAAATTTTAGAGTCTGAAAGTTTAACAAATTTGAATGAATGTAACGATCCCGAAAAGCTTGTTGATACATACACAAAGGTTCTCAGTGAATTGGTCGAAAAGCATGCCCCATTGCGTACAAAGACAATTACATTAAGGCCAACCTGCCCATGGTTCAATGAAGAACTTCATGCTGCAAAACACACTAAGCGGAAACTTGAACGTAAGTGGCGAAGTTCTGGGCTTGCAATTGATCATGACATATACAGGAAACAGTGTACAGAGGTAAATAGAATGCTTCAAAAATCCAGAGAAACATATTTATCTGATAAATTGGCATCACGTGACCAAAAGAGCATGTTCAAGATAACTAAGACACTACTGGATGGCCCTAGCAAAGTTTCATTGCCAACTGGTAAAAATTCCCAAGAGCTTTCACAAGAATTTAGTGACTTCTTTATAGACAAAGTAGAGAAAATACGTGAACAGATAGAATCCCAGGATAAAACAAATTTGATTCAGTCAGACATAAGTAGCAATAAACCAGAAAGTGTAAATTGTTTAGTAGAGTTCAACCAAGTTTCAGAAAGTGAAATTAAAAAACTAGTTGCTAATTCACCCAACAAGTCGTGTGAGCTGGATCCCATACCAACATGGTTATTGAAATTGTGCTTACCGGAACTTCTACCTATAGTGACCAAAATAGTGAACACTTCGATGGAAACATCTCACGTTCCAAAAGCTTTTAAAAGCTCACATGTCTGTCCTCTATTGAAAAAGGATAATCTCGATGCTAACATACTTAAGAACTACAGACCTGTTTCAAATTTACCATTTGTGTCAAAGGTTCTTGAAAAAGCTGTCAGCGCACGTATTGAAACACACTTAACGGAAAACTGTCTTTATGAAGATAATCAATCTGCATACAGAAAGTTCCATTCAACGGAAACTGCGTTGATTAAAGTACAAAATGACATTTTGCAATCTCTAGATCAAAATGAAATTGCCGTGCTGGTGCTGCTTGATCTGTCAGCAGCCTTTGACACTATCGACCATGGAACTTTATTAAATCGACTAGAACACGAATATGGTATCAGTGACAAATCTCTTGCTTGGATCAGATCATATCTTACTGATCGTTATCAAACCGTGATCATAGATGGGAAAATGTCCAAACCCGTTTTTATGCATTTTAGCGTTCCCCAATGATCGGTGTTAGGACCGAAATTTTACACAATGTATACAAAACCAGTTGGATCAATCTGCAAAAGATATGGACTTCATTATCATTTTTATGCAGATGACTCTCAACTCTATGTGTCGTTTAAGCCCATTGATTACCTTACTAGAACAGAAACTCTACGTCGTGTTGAGCTGTGTCTCTGTGAAATTTTGGTTTGGATGAACAAAAACATGCTTAAACTTAACTCGGATAAAACAGAGCTGATTGTATTTTCTTCACCGAAAAATGAACCATTAATACAAGACATAACAATTAAAGTTGGTGACTCAGAAATTAAGCCGTCACTATGTGTTAGAAATCTTAGGGCAATGCTTGATAGTAAAATGGACATGGAAAAACACATAAATTCAGTATGTCGTTCGTGTTATGGCCAAATCCGTCAAATAGGGCATATTAGAAAATTCCTGACCAACGATGCTACAAAAAAGCTTGTAAATTCTTTAGTTACATCTAGAATGGACTATTGCAATTTGTTGCTGTATGGTGTGCCAATGGCAACACTAAAAAAACTACAGACTGTCCAGAATACAGCAGCACGTCTCATCGTAAAGAAGTCACGGCGAGATCATATCTCCCCCATTCTGAGAGATTTGCATTGGTTACCAGTACAACAAAGAGTTCAATTCAAAATTTTAACTCTTACCTTTAAAGCTCTATACAATCAGGCCCCAAAGTACATTACAGATCTACTCGAAGTGTAAGAACCCAGAAGGAACCTCAGATCACAGAACAGTTCAATCAGACTAGTAACTCCAAACAGCAGAACCGCTAAGTATGGAGATAGGTGCTTCGCTAAAGTGGCACCAAAATTGTGGAATGCATTGCCGTCAAAAATTAGAGACTGTGCAACCTTGGACATTTTCAAAAGATTTCTAAAAACGCATCTGTTCACCCAAGCTCATTGTTAATCATAGAAAGAGACTTTATGGGCTTTCCATAATTGTTAACGTTCAGAATTATTTTACTTCTTTTAATAACTGCGGTATCCTAAGACATTTAGTTTTTGTTTTACTCTCGTTGTTTATTTAAGCTCGTTTTAATGTAGAATTTTACAGTTTTTATCAAAATTGCAACTTTCTTATTGTTGGTCTTAAATGCTAAGAATTTCTTTAAACAATATTTTTTTTTATATATATCATATGTTTTTTTTCTGCGATTTGTAAAGCGCTTTTGAACAAATCATTTTTTAAAAAAGCGCTATATAAATATGGTATATTATTTGTTATAGGACGTTAGGTGAAAGAATTCAATCAAAGCAGGGAGAGGAAAGAAAACGTCGAAAAAGAGATTGACTAATGCTGAGTGTGGGGTTTGGTTAGGGTACCAAAGCGTCCACTATTAATAATTGTCATACGGAAGAAGATTATGCGAGGGGTTTGAAGTCGAATATGAAATTACATAAAATAAACCCCACTTTAAATCTAAAGACACGACTATGTCTAGGTGAGGCTCAAAACTTTTTGAAACCCCTCGTATGCTAGACTATGCGAAACTTTACCTGTATCTCCGAACGTCAAGGAAGTCCATCCGCTGAGGGAGAGGTTAATAACGGTGATGTTGACAATATTACTTCCACCAGCGTTGATTGTGATATAACAACCACTGGAAAAATAAAAGTAGGAAAACGCTTTTAAAAAATGAAATTGATTAATTGATGAAATTGGTTGATTGTTTGTGGTATTTTATTTTACGTTACATGGCGGTAAATAGCTGTCTTGGTGGTAATGAAGAAATAAATATGAGCTCTCCAAAGAACCAAAAAGTCAATAGTAAAAGAAAGAAAAAAAAAATGAATTCTGTCCATGGATAGACAAATTAAAAATCGTATTTGTTTAATTTGTTTTAAGGACTTCTCGGTGATAATTCCACATGATATACTCACGATCCGGATGTATACCAGGCATGACGTGTAGTAGAGTCCGCCGTCAACGTTGTTGTACACCAGTCTACAATAAACGTTATCATATCACGTTAATTGTCTTCACATATTCCACCCATCATTGGATACCATACTCTCCAAAGCCGAGGTCTATTAATTAACCATCAAATGTGACCTCTGCCGTTTTTGACACACCAACAGCCTATTTGGTCGTCATAATCTAATTATAGCACATCATTTGAATTATCGAATCAAACTCATTCAGTTTTATATTGCATGATCATTACGTATACATTACGTCGCTTCTATTTTTGGCTGAAGCCGGTAACATTTGAATTATCGAATCAAAATCATTCAGTTTTATCTTGTTTGATTACGTATATATTGCGTCGCTTCTATTTTTGGCTGAGGCCGGTAACTTGAAGCGTCAGCCAATGAAAGTTTGTATCAGCTTTTTAAATTGTTTTGTTGTGTATAGCCAACGATTGGATACTGAAATCCCACCAAGGCCCCGAGATTAGACGTGAAATGACCCCGCGGGAACAGAGCATCATTCTTTCATAATGGAATGAAGAGAGAATGTGCTCTGTTCTTAAGAGAGTATGGATACCAGCCATGTCGTGATGTTTCGCATCCGTTTTACGTGACAGAGGTTATAGACGAGGGTATCCGGAGTTTAACCCATTACCAGACGACGAAATTGCAAACTAGTCCAAAATCAAAGATGTTGCAGACGACACATTCAAGTGAATAAAATTTTACATTTTTGGTCATTTTGTATAGAAAACATTGTGGGAAATGAAGAAATTGCTTGTCACAAGCAATTTCTTCATTTTACACAATGCTTTCTAAAGCCTTTCTCTTGTGGGGATTCAAAAGGCGTCACTGTGTGGCAATGGGTTAAAAATCCGGATACCCTCGTAGATCACCGTTGTCACGAATGACGCCGAAGTTACAACAAGTGTTTGGTGTGCAATAATGGGTGGAATACCATAAACATTTTCTAAGCAACCCCCACAATCATAACAAAGACAATTACGAAAAACATTATTTCTTTATCCACTAAAAACTTTGTGTTAAAATGCAAACAAATTACGTATAATTATCGATATCATTTTTTGTCTACATTTCAAACTGGAGTAGCGTCATTTTCGATAGGGTCGTACGACAAAGGGGAATAACTACAGTGTCCCCCCCCAAAAAAAAAAACGGAATCCTAATTCAAAGTCAACTATTTAAAACCGTAAGCAAATAATCAAAGTTTTGAATTTGCAGTACTGAAGATACATTTTTTTGCATTTGTGTTCCAAATTTTACTTTGAAATATGCATCGGTTCAAAAGTTATAAGCAAATTAATAATGACACTAAAAAACTGATCTGACATGATATTGATTTTTGCGTCTTGTTTGTTCGTGATTTCAAGCGCACTTACGGTCAGCTGTTGAATTCTATACCGTTGTACATGTATGTACCGATTTTCTCAAAATACAATGTTTCAAAGTAATTTTTGTATTGTATTGAATATATTAACCAATTATACGTATAGCGTCAATTTATTCAATGAGTGCACGCGCGCTACAAAACGAAAAGATCGATATCGTGTTATCAAAACTACTCATTATTTTTCAACCAAATTTTAACTGCTAATAGAAAACTGTCGTAGCTATTGCATATGTAAATTTGGTGGAGCAGTATTACTTGATACATGAGAAATGTAGCCTACTTTCAAAAATGGGTTCCGTTTTGGGCACCCTGTATATAGCTGAAACAAGCTGCTTCCAAAATACAACTACGACAGGGATTTTGCATACTATTAAAAGAAAAATCGTGACAAATGAAGAAATGAGAAAACATAATTCCTCGATAAAATGGATACTTGCAATCCAGGGTTCTCCGCAGAATATTTTGAAGCTGTAGTGGCAAATTATATGAGAATTGGTAAACATTGAAAGCATATAATTGTGAGTGAAAACATTATGGCAAAAGAAGAAATTGCTCATCTTGAGCAATTTCTTCTTATCCCATAATATTTTTACTTGTAATTATTACATTTACAATGATATATCATTAAACAGTGTTTGGCATGAAATACCTCAAAATGCCTCTATTTGGTAACCATTTTGAAGAAATTAAGCTGTGAGGTACTTTTGAAGCTGTAGGGGCATTACACTGGTTAACACGAAGCTGTAGTGGGGCCGATACAGCTTATTGAGCTGGGGAGAACACTGCAATCAGCATGTCTTCCCCCACCCTGATGCTTTCCTTATCCTTTCTCAAACATGACCTGGTTTTGACGTCCATGTAATAGAAAACGTTGAAAACATCGAGACAAAAGAAGAAAGCGCTCATGACCTGCACTTTCTCCGTTTGCCCCCAATATTTTAGGTAATTACACATACATAATGTACATTTACTAGATTCTGCTTGTTTCACAAATTATTTTGTCGTCTTCAATTCCTTTCAAATAGGACCACCATAAAATTCAAGGCCGTTCGGGAAAGGGTTAAATCAGTTGAATAATTACTCACTTGACGTAGGCGAAACTTCAAAATAGTCGATCTGAAATCCGCCGTATGTAATAGAATAATCTGACGTAAATCTGACGTAAGCGTTGTGGCTGGTCGTAGTGATTGGGTACGGGTATGTGTTTGTCTGGGAGTTGTACAGCCCTGAAAAATAGTTCACTTGTATTTAACCCATTCCCGAACCTTGACGCTTTTTGACGCCCCACAAGATAAGACTTCGGAAAACATTGTGGTATATGAAGAAATTGCTTGTGACAAGCAATTTCTTCATTTTCCACAATGTTTTCTATCCCAAAAAGGCAAGATTTCTAAACTTTCATCAACCTAAAATTGTCGTCTGCAACACATTTCAAATTGGAACGGTCCATCAATTTGCTGTCTGATGACGGGTTAGGATTGTCCTACACGTAAATCTGTCGTACGCGTTTTGGCCGGTCGTAGTGACTGGATACGGGTACGTGTTTGGCAGGGAGTTGTACAACCATAGAAAAGAGAGATCACCAGCATTTAATCAATTACCAGACGGCGCAATTTTAAAGGCACCAAAAAGGTATTGTTCAGGAAATCTGACGCAAATCTGACGTAAATCTGACGTAAATCTGACGTAAGCGTTGTGGCTGGTCGTAGTGACTGTGTACGGGTATGTGTTTGTCTGGGAGTTGTACAGCCCTGAGAAAGAGATGTTTCATTAGATGTAAATAGGGAACGATTTCATCCAAGTAAACGTGACGTAACTTCAGACAGACAATATCATTTAGTAAGTGTTGTTAAAAAATCTCGTAACTACGGCTTGATTCACGCAGTAGTTACAAGAATTTTTAACAAAACCAACGGTTTATCAATACATAACTGCAAACATAGTCTATTTTTAGCACATAATTCGTTGCCATATTAAATGTAAATGTTTGGGCGTTTAAGGCAGAAAAAGCCCCGTACTTTAACAGCTCGCAGCATTAACAGTTAATTTATTAGCAAAAAATATTATTCAAAAATTCAATCACGTTCCGTTAATGTCCGAATCTTTACCCAAATAACCTCGATTTTGGCAAGTTATATAAACAATTAGTCCTTTTCCAGTAAATTTTCTCAGCTTTTTTATGTTGTGAAATCAAACAAATGGTATCAGCTTATGGGACAAACATGTCTCTATTGACATTATGCTAAGAAGTGAGACCTTTATATTGGCCATGACTTTGGAACAGTTATTGATTGAGTTCTAATATTTCACGTATTTAACGAAGTCCATCCAATAAGAGATTTACACGATACACGGAAGCGTTACGACTAACATAAATATAATTTTCCATCGACGACTGTTAACGACGTCGCCCGTAAAATCCAGATGTCGCGTGAATCTCAATTTGGCTGGACTACCCTAAGGCTGCGATACCATGCCTATTCTAAAGATCATTAGGAACGACTACCCTAAGGCTGTGATACTATGTCTATTCTAAAGATCATTAGGAACGACTACCCTAAGGCTGTGATACTATGTCTATTCTAAAGATCATTAGGAACGACTACCCTAAGGCTGTGATACTATGTCTATTCTAAAGATCATTAGGAACGACTACCCTAAGGCTGTGATACTATGCCTATTCTAAAGATCATTAGGAACGACTACCCTAAGGCTGTGATACTATGTCTATTCTAAAGATCATTAGGAACGACTACCCTAAGGCTGCGATACCATGTCTATTCTAAAGATCATTAGGAACGACTACCCTAAGGCTGCGATACTATGCCTATTCTAAAGATCATTAGGAACGACTACCCTAAGGCTGTGATACTATGTCTATTCTAAAGATCATTAGGAACGACTACCCTAAGGCTACGATACTATGCCTATTCTAAAGATCATTAGGAACGACTACCCTAAGGCTGTGATACTATGTCTATTCTAAAGATCATTAGGAACGACTACCCTAAGGCTGTGATACCATGCCTATTCTAAAGATCATTAGGAACGACTACCCTAAGGCTGTGATACCATGCCTATTCTAAAGATCATTAGGAACGACTACCCTAAGGCTGCGATACCATGCCTATTCTAAAGATCATTAGGAACGACTACCCTAAGGCTGTGATACTATGTCTATTCTAAAGATCATTAGGAACGACTACCCTAAGGCTGCGATACTATGCCTATTCTAAAGATCATTAGGAACGACTACCCTAAGGCTGTGATACTATGTCTATTCTAAAGATCATTAGGAACGACTACCCTAAGGCTGTGATACTATGTCTATTCTAAAGATCATTAGGAACGACTACCCTAAGGCTGCGATACCATGTCTATTCTAAAGATCATTAGGAACGACTACCCTAAGGCTGTGATACTATGTCTATTCTAAAGATCATTAGGAACGACTACCCTAAGGCTGTGATACTATGTCTATTCTAAAGATCATTAGGAACGACTACCCTAAGGCTGTGATACTATGTCTATTCTAAAGATCATTAGGAACGACTACCCTAAGGCTGCGATACCATGTCTATTCTAAAGATCATTAGGAACGACTACCCTAAGGCTGTGATACTATGTCTATTCTAAAGATCATTAGGAACGACTACCCTAAGGCTGCGATACCATGTCTATTCTAAAGATCATTAGGAACGACTACCCTAAGGCTGTGATACTATGTCTATTCTAAAGATCATTAGGAACGACTACCCTAAGGCTGCGATACCATGTCTATTCTAAAGATCATTAGGAACGACTACCCTAAGGCTGTGATACTATGTCTATTCTAAAGATCATTAGGAACGACTACCCTAAGGCTGTGATACCATGTCTATTCTAAAGATCATTAGGAACGACTACCCTAAGGCTGCGATACCATGTCTATTCTAAAGATCATTAGGAACGACTACCCTAAGGCTACGATACCATGTCTATTCTAAAGATCATTAGGAACGACTACCCTAAGGCTGCGATACCATGTCTATTCTAAAGATCATTAGGAACGACTACCCTAAGGCTGCGATACCATGTCTATTCTAAAGATCATTAGGAACGACTACCCTAAGGCTGCGATACCATGTCTGTTCTAAAGACCATTAGGAACGACTACCCTAAGGCTGCGATACCATGCCTATTCTAAAGATCATTAGGAACGACTACCCTAAGGCTGCGATACCATGTCTGTTCTAAAGATCATTAGGAACGACTACCCTAAGGCTGCGATACTATGTCTATTCTAAAGATCATCAGGAACGACTACCCTAAGGCTGCGATACTATGCCTATTCTAAAGATCATTAGGAACGACTACCCTAAGGCTGCGATACCATGTCTATTCTAAAGATCATTAGAAACGACTACCCTAAGGCTGCGATACTATGCCTATTCTAAAGATCATTGGGAACGACTACCCTAAGGCTGCGATACTATGTCTATTCTAAAGATCATTAGGAACGACTACCCTAAGGCTGCGATACCATGCCTATTCTAAAGATCATTAGGAACGATCGGTTCATTTAAACTGACAAACTGAACTACACCTCTTTTTAAGTCAGCCCATCCCTAATGTAACATTCGTAACGTTATATCCAAACCTATTCGGGCGACGTTGTAAACATTCGGCGGTGGAACGAATGTTCCACCGCCGAATGTTTACGACGTCGCCCAAATTATTCCTACGTAGCGTAAATTTCATTAGAGGTGGACTTCTTCAAAATACATTGTCAAACCCCCATTTACTTACTGGTAGCGCTAGTGGACGTGCCGTCGTAGATGTTAAGAAAATCGTAGTTTAATTCTAACGACAGGGTGTCGATGGAGAAAAAGATTCTGTTTGCGCTTGAGGAAGCTGTGATACTCCATTTACAGTCTTCATAACTGGAAAATAACACGTCTTCATTATTTCTCAAACAAAACAATTATAATTTTTTACATGGTATTCATTAGGGAATAAATATACAAATATTAAAAAATTGCTCTATCTCAATATTTCGGCTTAGTAGCCTTTTTCTAGAGAAAAATGTAAAAAAATACGCTACATTATAATATTACATTATTGTTTACGTTAACGCTTACAGTAGGCATAATCAAATGTTTAATTAAATGTTTACATTTTTCTCTAGAAAAAGGCCGAAATATTGAGAAAGGGCAATTTTTTTAATATTAAAACAATTATAGATTGCTCCGATTTGATATTGGTCACGGACGTCAAAAAGAATGGTGATAAATAATTGATTTGTGTGTTTACAAAATAGCTCAGAAAATAATGAGGCAAAAGGAAAAAAAATGATGATCATTTGCTTTTTCTCCTTTAGCTTCAGTGTTTCCCAAAGCTTGCTCTATCAAGGACGCAAGTCTATTTTTATTCACATCTAGCACATTACGGCCTTTGACGATGATATTTACTTTAACGGAAGCCTTTAAACTTTGACGAAGCTTTCGGGCGGTTTCAAAATGAATATTAGAATAAAAGAGATGTTCAGATTGTCAAAATATTGACGAAAATGTTTGCGATGACATTGATTTAGACGTAGCTTTTCAACGAAAACTTCGTAGCTGCAGCTTGTTTTAAGCTGCAGTTACGAAGTTTTTGTTGGAAAGCAAGGGCGGATCAATGGGGGGAGGGGGTCCGGACTCCCTGGCATTAGCCGAAAATTGAATTTTGACTGTACAACGTTACGTATCATTTAAGTCATCATTTGGGCTTGAATCCCACCCGAAAAAATCCCGAATCCGCCCTTGAAAAACATTTTAAATCCTATCATGGGAGATCACTGGGGTGGATATAAGTCACTTACTTAGAGTAGCCAAAAGGATAGTTGGATGACTGTAAACTATACACTGTGTTCTCAGTTGTCGTTATTGTGGATGTGGATGTACACTGTGTATTACCTAATAAAACAGAGAAAATGTAAATGTAATTATAATCAATATAACTTTATAAAGATATACCTATTTAAAGAAAGATTTCACATGTTTTCTCATCATTTTTATACCACTGGTGGTGAACTCGGACAAAGCGAGGAACATTTTTCATGAACACAAGGTACAGATACTTCATGATTAAATGCGCGTTTAAAAACTAGTTTTACTAGTTTGAGCATGTACACAACGATTTGCACGTGTTTATCCGCCCAAAACAGTATGGACGAATCGGAGACACCTAGAAGCTATTGTAAGTTTTGTTATTTTATTTCTCTGACTGATTCTGAAGTTGGTATTACAATTCTTGGAGTAGACGTTTTTTCGGATGTGAAAATCGTAGTTAACGTTTTTTGAAGGGGACTTGTACGGTTTATTTATGATACCGTGAACATTTTCAATGGCTGTTCGAATTGCAATGACTTTTGTCCTAACAATAGAATGGGTTTTCGGTTAAATATGGATAAATCGTAGGTGTTGTTATAAATTCCCGTAACTACAGCTTCAATAAAGTTGAGTTTGTGACGTTTTAGATTTACACCGACGAAGCACTAGTGTTTGTCCGAAAAACGTCACTAGGTCTATATATAGTAGATAAAATTTATTCTTTTTCAAAGACGAATTAATGGTATACAATAATCATTTCCAAAACAATAGGCCTATCTGGTATTGCAGCCCCCAATTAGAAGGCTTTCAGTAATGACCACCATATAGATAGTGCTTCGTTTCCCCGTCCGTCCGTTTTCCTACCCGTCCGCCAATTTGTCTAGCTGACTGCTCTAGATGTCAAAAGACATTGATTTTATATGTTGAGAAGTTAAAATGTGTGTACTAAATAAGAAAATATGAAAGAAAAATATTAAGAAAAAAGGAGCCAAATTATTTTCAGTATAGATCTATTCTTCTTTTGATTCAATGTTTTTCCAAACCTTTCCAATTGGGGGAAACTGTTTCGGAAATACATAATGTATTTCATTGCTTCGTCTTTGAATAGGGATCAATTTTACCGAGAAAGCAGTGATTAATTTCGGACAAACGATGGCATTCCGGTAAATGTAAATGTAAAACGTCGCAACTAGAGCTTGTTTGAAGCTGTAGTTACGACATTTTATACCAATACCAACAGTTTATAAAAACAGAACAGTAACCAAGTCTATTTTAGCACACAATTGATTGCTATAACCGATATATCTTATTCATGTGTTCTTCCTATTGATAGGTGCCCTAAAAGGAAAAGTATCATTAACTTTTCCCATGAGTGAAACATTTTAACCCTTTCCCAAACAATGATTTTGACGTAATCTGTCAACAATAATATTGGGAAAAATACAAAAGTCGGAATGCATAGCGACAAAAATTCTCTTGAAAACTGTCTGAAAGTTTTTTGGACTGTCATATTTACAAAGTCATTGTACATTAAGTATATGTGTGGCCTTTCAAAGCAGGCATTGAAAAATATACATATATACATAGGTATAAGAATTAAATGGAAAAAATGCCCCATGCGTATAATTATATACTCAAAAACATGCTAATTTTAATTTTGCTTTTAGTTTGTATATCCTATTGGACATTGTATTGTTAAGAGGTTAAACTGAAAATTGAAAAAGTAGAAGTTGTATGACAATAAGCTATACGCACTTCAACGTCAATTACACAAAACGAGGGAGCGACGTCGTATTGTTTCCCGTTAGTAGCCTATACTTTAGAATGCATGCCCGTAGAAAGCAATTCCATATGGACCCTGTCTGGGCCAGTGTCTAATATTGGGGGGGGGGGGGAACTAAATTAGATTTGCCATAAGTTTTAAATGTAAAATGATGAAAATTCGGCATTTTTGCCAGCCATGAAGGGGGGGGGGGGTGGCTCCAGAGTCCCCCTGTTCGTACGGGCCTGGGATGTGTGAAACAGTGGATCCTCCTTAGAATAAATGGTGATAATGGTAATGACAAACATTTCAGTATAGATCTGGAAACGTTCATTTAGGCTTTTGCGACCAACATGGATCAAGATCAGACTTTGCATGTGCACTGTCTGATCAAGATCCATCTTGTTCTCATTTAATAGCTTATTCTCCACCTGTACCAAATTTAAGAAGGCATAACGAAAATCTTACCGGTGAAACTCCAACGTAACGATAAAAATGATGATGATGAATTTGATGCCGGAAATCTATGGTTAGATGCTCAAATCAGTGCGATATTACCGAATAAATGTTTAAATGTGCCGTTAAGTCCAGTGCAATCGATTAATTTATCAAACATGTTCTCATAAAACACCGTAGCTGGAAAAGATAACATCGCAAACATGCTGTAACGTTGTCATGAAGAAACTGCACAATGATTTTCAATGACATGACACCGAAAACTGCCATTTACAGCCTTTATTTGTACATTTATATGTCTTTTTTGTTTACTTGCAATGCAAATAGATAAACACAAACAGTTATATCGTACCATTTCGTTCGGGCGATTAAGATCAACCCACATGATCTCAATATGCGCTTTGTGCACTTGCAATCCGTTTATACCATTTGAAAATAATGATCGATAAAACTGATATTTTCGTGCGTATTATAAATCATATCTACATACCTTAGTAACTTCCATTTGAGTGCATCCTTTAAAAAAGACGGAAAGAGAAGTAAAACAAAAATGCCACGTGTATTGTTTACAAAAATCGGGATGTGCAATGAAGTATCTGTACCTTGTGTTCATGAAAAATGTTCCTCGCTTTGTCCGAGTTCACCACCAGTGTATACGTACTCCAAGAAATGAATTTTATTCTACCAACTGGGGCGAAATCTAGAATGAATTCGGTGTTGATTTTTAAATCTATTTAAAGTCACATACATGTTTTGTGCAGAATGAAATTAATTTACTCCAATGGTTTCCTTCAGGGACATGAGATTCCGGTCTAGTTTTCCTATATATCTGTGCGGTACACAAATCTTATCATGTAATAATCAACAGTAGGCCCGATTTGAAGAACCTTCCAAATTGGAACAGTTAAAGTGACATTTCACAATTATCTTTTCATAAATTTTACTTTTATTCTATCTAAAAGAGCATGTTTTCTTATGAAAATTCTGAAAATTTCAAGCCAAAATATTGAACCGTTTACGAGAAATATATATTTTTGTGCTAAAATTAAACAAATTGTTGTGGACAACAGTTCAGATTTATATAGAATTTGTCATTTCTGTCTCAACTTTGAAGGCGTATATTTCGCTTATTAATAACAACTTCAAATCAAAGTACTGTCAGTACTGTTTGGAAGCAAATTTTTCAAAAATGTAGGCCTGTCCAGGCCCCAGTTTCTCGAAAAAAAAAACTTAAGTATATTCTCATGAGAACATGCTCAACATCAAAGGGATACTCTCCAACGTTGAAGGGTATTCCATTGAAGTTCACGTGGATTTCATGCAATTTGAGCACTGTGCTCAGATTTGAGAACATACTTAAGTTTTTTTGAGAAACCGGGGCCAGAAATAGAGTAGTTTGATTAGGTACTTTGATTATCCATTTGAATACCTTGAATACTTTGATTCGTAGAGTATTTTGATTAAGTACTTTGATTATCCAGAATACCTTGCATACTTTGATTTCATGATGGAGTTGTATTTATTTTTAGCACAACTTCATGCATATTAATCGTTTGTGTAAGCTGAATATATTTCATAGTTCAGTACACTCGACTGACCCATTTACAAGGAAGGCCATTGGACTAATTCTTTGAACCATAATAAAGCAAATTACTACGTGGATCTTTTCATCTCTCAGAGACATGATTAATTGGATGTTTCATTTTCAGTCACACAATTCAATATCTACACATAACTTCAGATTTACATATTGAATATTCGAATGACTGTTACCTCATTAATCTTTGCTTTTGATAGAACTATTTATAGTGAGGAAGACCGGAAGATGTTGTGTGGTATGCAGAGAATGGTAAAGTGCAGAGACGCATGGCTGCTAAGAGAAGCAAATTTGGAAAATTTGCTTCCAAAAACTGATAGAATTTCTACGCATTAGAATAAAATAATCTTTGTATCGAGACATACTTTTAGAAAATGAAATGTGAAATTTCACTTTAAACATCATATCTTTTGGGAAGGGTTAAGCACGGGCAGATTTGATTCTGGGATGGTTTCAAATACCCAAACCCATTACCAGACGACAACTTTTAGACTGTTCCAAATTAAAATGTGTTGCAGACAATCAATTTAAGTGAATGAACGTTTTTCATTTTTTTTTTACTTTCGGAGTAGATTTCCATTGTGGAAATTACAGTTATTGCTTGTCACAAGCAATTTCTGCATTTTCAACAACATTATCCATAGCCTTGATAATTTATGGGGCCTCGCTAAACGTGATTATGTGGGAATGGGTTAAATGCTCTTTAATCCAGACCCGAGTTCATGTCATTTCGCTGCTTTTGAACGAAAACCTGGTAACTGCAGCTTAAGACAAGCTGCAGTTACGAGGTTTTCGTTGAAAAGGGACGATATGCTGCATTGAAAACTTACCATAACCAAAGAGACTTAGTACCAAGACCGCAGCATACAATATTCGGTAAACCATCATTCAGTTCTTCTGAAAAGGTTGAAAAATATGCGCCAAGTTAACTCTTTCCAAAACAAGACCTAGTTTTGATGTCCCGAATTGGTAAGACCTGGGAAAATATTGAGACAACAGGAGAAACTGCTGATAACCAGCAGTTTCTCCTTTTGTCACAATATTTTCTTAGCTATATTATACACAAATCTTTTCTTTTTCAACATCTTTTATGTTGTCTGCAGCAATGTTCAAATTGGAAAGCCCTAAACTTTTGTCGTTTGGGAAATGGTTAAATCAAGGTGATAGGATCTACGCCTGAGAATCACATGATACAACAACAATTGCAGAAAAAAATTACCCACTACCAAACGGCAAAAAATTAGACTGGTCCAAATTCAAAGATATTGCAGGCGACAATATCAAGTGATTGAAATTTTACATTGTGAGGTCTATCTTGCTAAAAAGCGTTTTGGGAAATGAAGAAATTGATTGTCACAAGCAATTTCTTCATTTTGCACAATGCTTTCCAAAGCCATTATGTTATATGCAGTTAAAAAGAATTATTGTTTGGTAATGGGTTATTAGTTCTATTGATATGAGAACGATTTGAAGCAGTCGTGTAAAACGTTAGGGATATCTTTGCTGTGATGGATCTTTAAACATTAACTGATAAAAAGTTATTAACGGCCAAACAAATTTGTGTTTGGTAGTCAATAACTTTTTTTATCGGGTACTGTTTAAAATGATCCACAAGCTTAATTTCTCGGATTATCTCGTCATTTCGTTTGCTGTAACCTACATATTTTCTACCAGCAAAAAACCTGTACTTTTGTGTTTTGCAACTTCTGTCATATTGTGGCAGTCTATTTCGCCGTTTGGGAAAACATTAATATGTAATTGATACTGTTCCTGAGAATCGTATTTCCCCATGATTCATTAATAATCAAACTCTGTGACAAGCATTGATTCTGCAACATACTTAGGACATGGACATGGAAAAGTGATAATTTTACTCCCTACGAGATAATTGCTTTGGAAAACATTGTGGAAAATTAAGTAATTACTTGTCACGAGCAATTTCTTAATTTTCCACGATGTTTTCTACCCTAAAAGAAAAAAATGTAGAATTCCATTCATTTGAAATTGTCGTCTGCGACTTCTTTGAATTAAGACCAGACTAAAATATTATTGTCTGGTAATGGGTTAAAGTCGGATAGATTCGGAGATTATGAATTGTCTCGAACCTTTACTAAACAACGTTAATTTAGATCGGCCCACAATAAAAGTATTACGGATGACAAAAACAAATGTTTCTTAAAAATAAACAAGCGCTTATCGTGAAATAGCACAATTTCAGACAAAGGAAGAAACTTAGTTACCGACATTAATTTCTCTTTTCTCTCAACGTTTTTTTCTACCTGGGAAACCTGTCTGTGTTTTGGGAAATAGTCGCATGTATGTTTTGTGGTAACAAAGGTATTTTCAATAGAGTTTATTGTTAGAATAAAAACTACATTGTATTAAAGGTTTAACCCTTTCCCATACGACACATTTTTATGGTGATCCACTTCAAAAACTGCCACAAATGACAAAATAGATGTTATTAAAGATAGGATTTGTGTAAAATGTGACGAGCAAAAATATTGAGACAAAAGGAGAAACCGCTGGTTATCAGCAGTTTCTTCTTTTGTTTCAATGTTTTTCCAAGCCTTATCTATTACGGATGTCAAAACCAGGTCTTGTTTGGGAAAGGTTAATCCTTTACCATACGATCACGTTTTGGACTGATCCATATCGAACGAGATTGCCAATGAATTGAAATAGAGCTAGTGAAAAAAGATAATCTGCGAGTACAGCATACAAGTCATTCGTTGGAAAAGAGATTATGCTGCTCATCGACATTTGTTTTCTTTTGATTAAAAAATGCTTTACTTACATGTTAAATGGTTGTTAAAACTTTGTTAGGGCAAGGATTAAACGGTCGGTAATATGAGAAATCCTTAACGTCGATCAATATTGAACTATTTATTCATACCTCTGTTTTTCAAACTTAAATAAAACATTTCAAAATAATATCACTAACACAGATTGTACTTCGCTTCATAGTGTCCACAATGGTTTTTTTTTCTTCTCAAAACCATTTCTCGTTAAAATTAGGGAATGCTTGAGAAGGGGAAGATGGTCATTTTGTTCTAACAATCAGCTGTATCACAACTCCCACTCGTGGTCAGCTGGCATTGCATTCAATAGGACAGATTATTTCACATTGGTGGCCCCATGAACCCTTTCTCTCAGAGTTGTCACTTTTAACTTGTTCAAACTGATAGTCATTGTAAAAGCTTTAAAAAAACCAACGATTTCTACAGTAAGAAACGTTGAATTCCATTGGTGATATGGGAAACATTGTCAATGTGGATAACAGACAAAAATGCTAATGATCAGCATTTTCTTGTAATGATTGCGAAAGTCTTTCTACAAAGGGTGTCAACCAAAGGGCTGGCTTGGGAAAGGTCACTTCAAGTTACAAACAAATAAAAATGGTATTTATCAATGTCCATGGATTATAATTGCATGGAACGTTTGAAATAAAAAGACTGAAGAAATGCTTGTTTTCATCATTTTCTGTTTTCAGCCAGGACATTCGAAAACTTGTTTGGGGAGAATCGCCACATCAAAATGTGTAACAAAACAAAATTGATTGAAAAGATAAAACAAAAAAGCTGTATTTACTCACCAAATATTAATTATAGGTATTCCTAGCTAAATCCGCCATGTTTGTTAATCCTCTTTGTAGTATTTAAACTCATAGATACACATGTACATTGTAGGTCTAGTTCATTAGTACTCAGTATTTCACAATCCGCATTTTCTTTTCTAATTAATGTTTTTCAAAGTGCTCGTTATTATTGACTTCGAAACTAGCACAAAGAAACGTAACATTCCAATTTCATTTTTTTCAAAAGTATGTTTTGATTCCAAGACTTGTTATTCTAATGCGTATAAATACTATCTAAGCGAAAAATATGCATTTAAAGTTGAGACAGAAATGATAAAATTTCATATCAATCTGAACTGTTATCCACATCATTTTGATTAATTTTAGCACAAAAATACATATTTCTCGTAAACGGCGCTATCTTTTGGTTTTAAATCTTTAGTATTTTCATAACAAAATATGCTCTTTCAGGTAAAAAGTAAAATTAATGAAAAAAATATCTGAAAAATGTCACTTTAATTTGGGCAGATGTTGATGAATACCACTACGCTAGCTACGGCATAATAGGCTTTTCTGAAAGAAAGAAGAAAAGCCTTGTTAAGTTTTATCCTGAATCGAAATAAAATTGAAACAAGTTCAAAAGTTTATCAGACGTTTCTTTTTCCTTTCAGTATATTTTCATATTTATCAACACTTACTTTTGCATCATCTTTCAAATTGGATCTATTAAAGTAATATTGTTTTGGAACAGGTTAAATGCAAGCTAACTGACAGGTTGCTTTTGCTTGTGAATTAACATTCATTTTCATATTTAATCTAAATAACTATATCAAAATGTTTTTTTTGTTAAAATGCGAGTAGAGAAAAACAATACACAAAATGCATTGTACAAAGTTTAAATACAAATCCAATAGTGTTCTAGGGTAACAAAACAGTTCTATTTCTATATCACAGAGATAATAAACTAGGCCTTCTGAAGTAGTTCTTGTTTTATGACCTATTTATCGCCTATCAATACAGTCACGATCGCTTTTTATCACGGCGGGGAATTATGTGATACCACATGTTTGTTATTTTTCAATAATTCTATTGATATATCGTTATGATCAATTTGAAAATGATTTGACGCAGAGAAAGCAGGAAATCGCCAGAAATATGCTGAATGCGAATCATCTTTTAAAAATCGCACAAATAAAAGTTTTCGACGACAAACAGACAACGTCGTCAACAGCATTTTATCAGCTTATTTTAAGAAAAGTCTACCACGACGATCTTATTTCCGATGGTTTTTATCTTCTCTGCTTCAAACCGAATTAGGTTTGTCAAGGAACATTTAACAGTTTCCAAAACAAGATTTTAGAATAGTCCAACTTCTAATCCTTTGCAGACGACAAAACCAACACAACAACAACATAATCGAAAGAATACGTGGTCATCTTTTCTTCAACGCGCCTTATTTGTTAGGCACATCAAACTAGGGCTTGCTAAGGTAATGGACAACACTATTTCAACATCCCCGTGACTTCAAAGCGACATTTTTATTTGCAGGAGTCAGTTTTATATTGAGGATGGGGTGTCCCTGTCCACCAGTATCTGAATATATTTGCAGAGTTAAATAGCGCGGGGGGGGGGGGGCCTACGGGTCTCTGCTATGTGCAGTCTCATCTTATTGTATGATGCTTTCTAATGTGGGTTCTCTGTGGCAATATAGATCTACACTTTCATTTTCCTAACACCGAAATATATGACTAGTCTCTAATTTTTGTGTTGCTCTGTAAATGTTTCGACGTCGGCCAGAATGTGTTTGGCTACTGAAGTTGCAGTTGGCACTACTCGGGTATATAATTTCAAAATCGTTAGCCAAATTTTGACGAATTTTAAGGTTTATCAAGATTTAATTATGTCCATAATTTTGTCCCGTTTTTAAAATTATCCGACATGCAATATGCCATTATAATCCACCATGGCGACATCGAAACAATACTCAAAGCGTGGGTGGGTATCAATTACGTTTTACTAAACAAGTCGTCTATCTTTAACCATTTTATAAACGACAAACTTTAGGATTGTCCAATTCGAAAGCTGCTACAGACAGTTAAGAAAACATTGAGGCAAAAGGAAAAAGTGCTGGTTATCAGCACTTTCTTCTTTTATCTCAATGTTTTCCCAAACCTCATCTATTATGGACGTCAACACCAGTTCTTGTTTGGGAAAGGGTTAACCATTTCGCAAACGACAACATTTCGACTACTCCAATTAAAAGGCTTGTGTAAGCAACAAAGTTGGTGTTTATAAAGATAGGATTTATTATGCTCCACGAAAAAAATTCGGGGAGCATAGAATTGCAACGCTGTCCGTCCGTCCGTGCGTCTGTCCGTCCACAGCCAGATCTCAGCAACCCTTGGACCAAATTCAATGAAACTTCAAATGTGAACTCCGTGGGATAATCCCTAGAAACATTTGTTCAGTTTCTTAATTTGGGGCTGCGTCATGGAAAAAGGGCCTTAATGTGACAATTAGTTTTTCTCTAATTTCTCTTCATCTAAACGTCAGAATTTAATAAAATTTTGTTCTTGCGTGGTAAATGAGATGTTCTAGACCATATTTTATAAATCATGTGTGTACAAATAATCTGTCATGGGAAAAGGGGGCTTGATGTATGATAGTTTTTATTTTGTGACAAACTCTTATTCGGGGAGCATAATCCGTCTATGATGGCCCTTGTTTACAATGTAATACAGATAGTATTGTTTTAACTCGATGTTTTCCAAATTATGTTTTAAAAGCTACGAGATCATGAAAGGGGATCCTTTTCACATATGACACCAACGTAGGTCCAGATATTTTAAAAGTTTATATATACCTAAATGCAGGCTGTACGCAACAATTTGTCACAGGTAATTTGGAAGAAACCACAAGAGAGCAGCATATAAATAAGATGATCTGGATCCGTGTTGTTTTGAACAGATACCGGCTAAATTTTTGTTTGCATCTAGTTAAATTTAGTTTTCAACAGTTTTCGCGCTTTTAAGTTTATCCGCACCTAATGAGATAAACGCGACGTCGGAATTATTCGGGCAACGTCGTAAACTTTCGGCGGTGGAACGTTCCACCGCCGAATGTTTACGAGGTCGCTCGAATAAGTTCGGACAGGTAACGATTGTTAACGAAGTCGTACGAACAACGTCGCGTGAATCGCATCAGGGGTGGACTACCCTATGTATGATTTCGTGGGTAGGGGAGACCGGGGCTAGTTGGTCCAAAAAATTCATTTTCCGAGATGTTGATTTTAATATTAATTTGATATCATTATTTTTGCTTTTGACACTCAGTATAATAATTTCTCTAACTTTTTGAGTAGTTTTGAGGCCATAGAATGATACATTATTGGCAATATAGTCGTTTTTCGAGACGCGGTCAACTGGACCAACTTGCCCCGGTGTCGGGGCAAGTTGGTCCGGACAGCGGGGTAAGTTGGTCCGAATAGATTATACAGAAGAAAATGGGTTGTCAGCCTCAAACAAACATATATTAATTTCCGAAAGCATTTGTCAACATAAAACTGTTTCCAAATAGTGTACATCCTCAGTACTACGATAACATACATTCTCAGAAACAAATTTGATAAAATTCTCTGTTTCTGAAGTTGATTAAGACATTCGAGTCACTGCTTAGTGTCTCTATCCTACATTTGGAAAATAAGTAGCCCATAAAGTAACGCACAGGTGGTAACCACGGACATTTTCTACATATCTTTCTAACCTTTGTTATCAAAAACGCTCGGTTAGGATGCGTTTTTCGTAAATACTCATTTAAACACTAAATTCCATATTGAATGCTTAAACAATGTGCCCGCCTTTACTTACTTTGTGACCTATTTTGAAACAAAGATCTCCACTCAATTACTCGATAAAAGTTGATATTATTCCCAAAAAGTTATACTGTAAAATTGTCACGGAATGCAACAGAAGAAAATTCTATATAAAATCACTTTTTATCAATGATTCCGTTGGACCAACTTGTCCTGTCAAAAATGGACCAACTTGCCCCGACCATACCACACTCTAAATGTTCACTCATTACCCGAGCGCCTTAGAATTAAGAAAACGAAAAGACATGCTGTTGAATTTCATAGATAATTAGCTTTCTAAAAATGTATAACATGCGCATGTTACTAGATACATAGAGAAGGCAAAAACAAAAATATGCATGTGCGAGAAAGTTACTTTTGTGGTGCAAAATAAGAATTTCTTCTCTATTTTTTTAACGCGATCAGAGACAGCTATGTTGTTTTCTTCAGTAAATTTGTTGTAATCAAGGATTATGTTGTGCCTAATACTGTCGTCATAATTGTAATCAATTTAGAGAAAATGCCCTTGGACCAACTTGCCCCATGGACCAACTAGCCCCGGTCTCCCCTACGAGCCTTGTGCCCTGTAATTCCCACTTCGGAACGTTTTTATTATGTAAACAATTTCCTTATGTAATTTGGAACCATGACAAAGCTTAATCTAGGGGCCCGTGCGAGAACTCCTTTTCAATCGGTAGCCGTTTTAAAATGCGATAACCAATGACATATCTGAAAGGGGCCTACCATTTTTATTGGCATTACAAATCATTTGACACAGTTGACTGATAAAAGCAATCTGTTCAAATTCCGCTTGAAGGAAAGAAGACGGAAAAATGTCAACTTTTTGCTAGATGCGGTAGATCATTACCAAAGTTGCTTATAAAAAAGTTAATGAACTGATGAAAAGGTTATTGACGACGAAAAAAAGTTTACTTGATCGTCAATAATTTTTTCATTAGTTAATTTTAAAATACCTCTCACATCAAGCAAATCCCCGACGTATTTCCGCCTTCTCTACTTCATTTTAATTTGGTAACGTTTAAATTGCATTTTTCAAGCCGGTGTGCAATTTTTGTGCCACTTGATTCTCCATCATGTATAATGGTAACAGGTTACTGATCGGAGTGCGTATGCATTCATACCGATTAAGGTAGACCACCCCACAATGAGATTTACGCGACATTGGAATTTTCGTGCGACGTTGTTTAAAAACATTCGTTACGTCTCCAAACCTATTCGGACGATGTTGTAAACATTCAGCGATAGAACTTTTCACCACCGAATCTTTTACGACGTCGTCCGAATAACACCGACGTTGTCTTAGAGGACCTTTTTGCAAATCCTGGCTTAGCAGAAAAAAAAACACAGAAAAGAAAATGATTTTAATAAGACAAGACACTGCCTTATTGTGTCTCTTTGTACAAATATACAACCATAGCCAAGTACAAAGTATTTCGTCAATGAGTGCAAGAAGACAATATAATAACACACGATTATATTAAAGTGGACCCTTTCTCTCTCTCTCATATACATGTACACACAAGCACATGCGTACCAAGAACTATCTAGAATGCCATATCCATAAATCATAACAAAATAAAATTATATCATTCTATAAAGTCTATCATTTTGTTACATTTTTGTAAAAAACACATACCGTACATGTACACACGAGCACATGTGTACCAAGAATTAGAATATCATATCCATAAAATCATAACAAAACAAAATAACATCATTCTATAAAGTCTATCATTTTGGTACATTTTTGTAAAAATACATATCGTACATGTACACACAAGCACATGCGTACCAAGAATTTGAATGTAATATCCACAAAATCAAAACAAAACAAAATTATATCATTCTATCGAATCTATCATTTTGGTACATTTTTGTAAAAACACATACATGTAGAGCTACACACAAGCACATGCGTACCAAGAGTTAGAATGACATATCCATGAAATCAAAACAAAACAAAATTATATCATTCGATCAAATCTATCATTTTGGTACATTTTTTGTAAAAACACATACATGTACACACAATCACATGCGTACCAAGAATTAGAATGTCATAAACATAAAATCAAAATAAAGCAAAACAAAATTATATCATTCTATCAAATCTGTCATTTTGGTACATTTTTGTAAAAACACATACATGTACACACAATCACACGCGTTCCAAGAATTAGAATGTCATATCCACAAAATCAAAACAAAACAAAATTATATCATTCTATCAAATCTATCATTTTGGTACATTTTTGTAAAAACACATACATGTACACACAAGCACACGCGTACCAAGAATTAGAATGTCATATCCACAAAATCAAAACAAAACAAAATTATATAATTCTATCAAATCTATCATTTTGGTACATTTTTATAAAAACACATACATGTACACAAAATTGCACGCGTACCAAGAATTAGAATGACATATCCATAAAATCAAAACAAAACAAAATTATATCATTCTATCAAATCTATCATTTTGGTACATTTTTATAAAAACACATACATGTACACACAATCACACTCGTACCAACAATTAGAATGACATATCCACAAAATCAAAACAAAACAAAATTATATCATTCTATCAAATCTATCATTTTGGTACATTTTTTGTAAAACACATACATGTACACACAATCACATGCGTACCAAGAATTAGAATGACATATCCACAAAATCAAAACAAAACAAAATTATATCATTCTATTAAATCTATCATTTTGGTACATTTTTGTAAAAAACTCATACATGTACACAAAATCACATGCGTACCAAGAATTAGAATGACATATCCACAAAATCAAATCAAAACAAAATTATATCATTCTATCAAATCTATCAGTTTGGTACATTTTTGTAAAAACACATACATGTACACACAATCACACGCGTACCAAGAATTAGAATGACATATCCACAAAATCAAAACAAAACAAAATTATATCATTCTATCAAATCTATCATTTTGGTACATTTTTATAAAAACACATACATGTACACACAATCACACGCGTTCCAAGAATTAGAATGTCATATCCACAAAATCAAAACAAAACAAAATTATATCATTCTATCAAATCTATCATTTTGGTACATTTTTATAAAAACACATACATGTACACACAATCACACGCGTACCAAGAATTAGAATGCCATATCCACAAAATCAAAACAAAACAAATTATATCATTCTATCAAATCTATCATTTTGGTACATTTTTATAAAAACACATACATGTACAGGGTGTCCCAAAATATGTGTCCCCTTTCTAAACATCCATAAAATTAACAAATGTTGTCACTTAGTAAAATCAAATACATAGGTATGAAGGGGACATGATAAAATTTTGTTTGATATATAGAACATCTATATTTACCTTGAAATTTCGTTCCACATAACGTTTTAAAAAATGTCATTTTTTAATTGTTTTGCCGAGTGACGTCAACGACGTCATCTTTTTCATTTGACAAAATTTTATTTTCCATGCTAAGATAATCAAACTGATCCTTTAAATTTTGTCTTCCATGGCCATTGTGGCTTAAATAGATGCAGTGAAAATCTTTACATCATTAAATTTTGAAGAGATGAAAATAATCACAAAAACTGGAGTTCGAAATGAGGAAAGATGTTGTTTCACTGAAAATTTGGATGGTGGTGCTTTAAAGGGAGACACATTTTAACATCAATTAAATTAACAACTGTTGTCACCGAGTAAAATTGGTAACATGGGTAAGAAGGGGACATGATAAAGTTTTGTTTGATATATTAAACACCCATAGTTACTTTCCCAATATATTCAACGACACGCTTTAAGAAATTTACCATTGTTTAAGTTATTTGTGAAATGACGTCATCGACGTCATCTTTTTGATAAATGCAATGTCTCTTTCTCCCATTCTGTACTGATGAATTAATTTGTGTTTCTTCGTATTCTATGACTGTATCAGACATAGTGAAGGTATAACTTCTTTTAGATTAATGACAAAATTTTGAGTTTGAAATGAAAAGAAACGGTAACGGTAGCCCTTCCTCTAGTTCTTTCTTTTTTATAATTTACTGGAAATGTCTTCCATTGCATCATTGATGTTATGAAATGTTTGGATTTTTAAAGGAAAAAACTTTGAATCACACCCTTTTGCGACACTCCTTGAACGGGTCTCTTGTGTGCAAATAGGAATGATACTGTCAATACTTTTTCACAAAATGTAATTGCCCTGCGCAAATGTTTGTCTCTGCAAAAAGAGACCCTCTTTAAAGCCCCATTTGCACAATCATCCACATTTTCAGTGAAACAACATCTTTCCTCCTTTCGAACTCCAGTTCTTGTGATTATTTTCACCCCTTCAAAATTTATTGATGTTAAGACTTTCACTGCATCTATTTAAGCCAGAATTGCCATGGAAGACAAAATTAAAAGAATCTATTTGATTATCTCAGCATGGAAAAAGAAACTTTGTCAAATGAAAAAAGATGACGTCGTTGACGTCACTTGGAAAAACAGTTAAAAATGACATGTTCTTTAAAGTGTTATGTGGAATGTAATTTCAAAGTAAATATAGATGTTCTATATATCAAACAAAACTTCATCATGTCCCCTTCATACCTATGTAACTGATTTTACTCAGTGACAACATTTGCCAATTTTATAAACGTTTAGAATGGGGACACATATTTTGGGACACCCGGTACACACAATCACACGCGTACCAAGAATTAGAATGTCATATCCACAAAATCAAAACAAAACAAAATTATATCATTCTATCAAATCTATCATTTTGGTACATTTTTATAAAAACACATACATGTACACACAAGCACACGCGTACCAAGAATTAGAATGACATATCCACAAAATCAAAACAAAACAAAATTATATCATTCTATCAAATCTATCATTTTGGTACATTTTTTGTAAAAACACATACATGTACACACAATCACATGCGTACCAAGAATTAGAATGTCATAAACATAAAATCAAAATAAAGCAAAACAAAATTATATCATTCTATCAAATCTATCATTTTGGTACATTTTTGTAAAAACACATACATGTACACACAAGCACATGCGTACCAAGAATTAGAATGACATATCCATAAAATCAAAACAAAACAAAATTATTGTCAAACCAAATCAAATCAAATAATTTTATTGTTCAAATCATATACAACATGATATACGAACAAATTACACATAAACAATACTCATACATTACAAACGGTGACGGTCATATTACTATTTCAGTTCTACACATCTATTTTAAAGAGATTCTAAAGACGAGGGTAAAATGACTACAAAAGGGGATGAGGGGGGCCATAACCATAAGGCTGCACATGATGAAAAAGACTTTAATACTATAATACTACGATAGTAATTAATCGGGTCAATGGGCATTGATTTCATTGGTCAACCATCTTTACACAATGACGTAATTTTCATTCATAAATAAAGGTGTTCCAGTTAGGCAATATTTGAAAAGGCGGTCACATGTCCTCATAGAACACGCGATCAACTCTAAACAACATCAACACTCAAATAGTGCATATTTTGGATTATTTTCTTTCCTGTCGGATGATAAACTTCTAAATCGTGAGTATTGTATTGTAATCACATCTTCGCTTTTTAGATTGCAAATTTGTCAAGAAATAAAAAGGATGTTTTTCTTCATTTTAAGATGTTTCTGTGTTGAGAAAAGAAGCATCACCAGGTTTTGTGTCCCATTCTATCGCCATTTTAGTATATTTTGTTAAAAATCTGCGATATGGGGGTCTACCACATGTTTTGTATCTTTCACGTTTCACACGCTTTAGATAGAAACTTCATTTTACAAAAGTCCATTTACAATATTATGACAAAAGCTTAAAAATTTTATCTAGATCTATATATACAGGGTGTCCCAAAATATGTGTCCCCATTTTAAACCTCTATAAAATTGACAATTATTGTCACCGAGTAAAATTAGTTACACAGGTTTGAAGGGGACATGATAAAGTTTTGTTTGGTATAAAGAACACCTATATTTATTAAGAAAACATATTCCACACCACGTTTTATGAAATATGTCATTTTTCAACTTTTTCGCCGACTTAGTGACGTCAACGACGTCATATTTTTAATTTGACAAAGTTTCTTTTTCTATGCTACGATGATCCAATTGATCATTTTAATTTTTGTCTTCCACGACTATTATGCCTTAAATAGATGCAGTGAAAGTCTAAGCATCATTAAATTTTAAAGGGGTAACAATAATCACAAAAATTAGTGTTCGAAGTGATGAAAGTTGTTGTTTCGCTTAAAATTCTGATGATGGCAAAGGACCTTTTGAAAGGGAGCTTTTTTGCAGAGACAAGCATTTGAGCTGTGCATTTACATTTTGTTAAAAGTAGTGAAAGTTCGTGCACAGGAGACCCTTGCAAGGGGTGTCGTAAAAGGGCGTAATTTATTTTTTTTCTCCCTATTAGAACCCAACATTTCACAACATCAATGATGCAGTCGAAGTCTTTACCGGTAAATAATGAATTCCAAACGACTACAGGAAGGGTTAGCGATAACTTTTTCTTTTCATTTTGAAGAAAAAAATCATCTTAAAAATACTATCGTATAAGTAGTAAGACCTTCATTATGTCTTATACAGTCATGGAATACGAACAATTACAAATTAGATCTACTTAATCAGAACACAATGGGAGAAAGGGACGAAATATTTTTTTTCAAAGATGACGTCGTTGACGTCTTTTGACAAATAAGTTAAAAATGATTAATTCCATAAAGCGTGTTGTTAAATATATTAAGGAAGTAAATATGGATGTTCCATATATCAAACCAAACTTTATCATGTCCCCTTCAAACCTATGTAATTGATTTTACTCTGTGACAAAATTTGTCAATTTTATAGATGTTTAAAATGGGGACACATATTTGGGGACACCCTGTATAAACAAGGGAAAATCATTCGTAGTTCCCAATACCATCCTCCACTCTCTGGTTCAAATCTGACAGGTGTAAGACACCTGCAATATCCGAACCAAAACATGCAAAATCACAGTAATTTGGAGTTTGATATTGTGTTGTTTACATATACAGTCGACGCTCGTTGTGTCGATGTCAGAGGGGTCGTCAAAATATCTCGACATATCCGGAGTTCGACTTATCCGATTTTGGTTCGTTTCGATTTGAATGACATTTGAACATTTCAATGGCCATCAAGTACATTCATAATTGAAATATAGTAGGAAAAGGAAAGAAATTGCTCGATACGAGCAATTTCTATCCTGTTCCTGCTAAATTTCAATGGCTGAATTTATTTCGAAATTATTTAGTTTGAACTTTTTTGAAATCCGTTGGTGAGTACAGGACCAAACATTCACTTCGACTTAAGCGCAAATTCGACATATTCGATGTCGACATATCGAGTGTCGACTGTATGTTATAATTTTCCTTAAAATGTGTCATAATATTTTGACCGCGATATACATGTACATGCTTATCATTATTCATAATTTTGAGACAAAATTGTTCAGATTATCGTCTGCAGCAGCTTTCAATTTGGGACAGTTCAAGAATCTATCGTTTTGGTCTATAAGGTTCAATTTGTTATTTGATTAAATTGCTATAGTAAGACACATGGGGGTGATCGCTGTTTACATATCGTCGGTGTAAATGCAAAACCTCGTATGTCGATTCTTACGATTTCTAAAGCAAAATCTTGAGTGTCCAGTTAAGACAATTCTTGTAGGTGTTAGGGTATATTTGCTAATCAGTATTAATGACACATTATCTGTGAACAATATGTCCGAGTTTAAACATTTTAGTTTGAGAAAAGTTATTACACTTTTTGCCTTTCCCCTTTGAAATTTTCCAAAAACGAGATACGCAATTTTGCATTTACAACGACGATATAGTAAATACATGTACGAGTGGTCTATCCCGTTTGTCCAATTCCAAACTACTGTACATTTGCATATGAAGACTTGATTCCTGCAAGTGTCTCACATCCGCAAAATTCGAACCAACGTTTTCGAAATTGTATTGAAAAAATAAGAACAGTTTTCCCTTTGTTTTCATAAGAAAAATTCGTTAACATGTTTGATTGATGCAATACCACTTAATACTAGTGTAAATTTAAATAAAATGGTCACTCTATCGACAAAAGCAATACTGTATGTAATGAGATCATTGAAAACATATATACAAATGCAGCATTCAAAGTGGACACTTAGAAATTTTGAGTATCGCATAAATGGAAGACATTTAGTTGTATATAGTTTGGCGTCTCTATCAAATACAAACGGATCTGGTTCTATGGTAATCTGATGCTTTAACTTGTCCAAAACCGCGAAAAATGGACTGGTCCAATTTGTAAAAACTGCAGAAGACAAAATAGACACACTGATAGAGGAAGGGTTTTGTAAACTATACATGTATAATACTGAACTTATTCCGGTAAAAGGAGAAAATACTGATGATCGGCATTTTCTTCTTTTGTGTCAATATTTTCCCAAGCTTATTTTCTTATGGACCGAAAAACCAAGTCTTATTTTGGAAAGGTTAAAAGCCTTTTCCCTCATCCATTGGCCAAAGTCTTGTTATCATTTTCAATTAATATGTCTCTTGTCCTCAGTTACCATCTATCCACTCATGGCTGCACGAGATCATACTAGTAATATGTACCCTGTCCAAGCCCTGAGTCCGCTGTGTATGTACTCTGCGAGATGACCGATTGTCGACCAAGTCTCGTGAATGGAGCTCCACTTCTACCCCTCCGGAAGCCTAGTCTAGAAGAATTTCTTCTAGCAATCCTGGCGAAATACAAAGTGTCTGTTTGCTCCTCGATACTTCTTGTATCATATGCCGGCCACTGCCTTTCTTCAAAAGAGTCACCCAGTCCGAGTTTCAGGATGGCTTGAATTTCTGTAATAATTTGTATAAGACTATGTTTAAAGTGACATTTCACAGATAGTTTTCATAAATTTTACTTTTATCTTTATCTGAAAGAGCATATTTTCTTTTGAAAATTCTTAAAATTTAAAGTCAAAATATTGCGCCGTTTACGAGAAATAAATATTTTACTGCTAAAATTAACAAATTAATGTCCACAGCACTTCATATTTATACTACATTTCTGTCTCAAATTTAAAGGTGTAGGCCTATTTTTCGCTTATAAACAACAACTTGCAAAACTGATAGCATTTATACGCATTAAATAACCAATCTTTGCATCAAGACCACCAAGACATACTTTTGAAAAATAAAAATTGGAATGTTATGCCCCTTTAAAAATTTAAGAACGGAAAACAATATTGTTATAGAACGTATTTCAAAACTGAAGCAAGTATCTATTATTATGAAAAGAAATTGATACGCCATTTTCGTCTGGAATGTCATATTAAGCTTACATTCAGTCAAACGAATGCACAAATGACCACTTTGTATTTGCTTAAAAATGCTTTGTGAACAATATTGGGAGATTCAATTGACGAAAATTTAAAAAGAGGACTTCAATCATCTTTCAATGAAAACTTGTCAAACAAATTGTCAAACTTTAACAACATCCTCATTATCAAAACAAATAGTAGAAAACAAGTCATCTCGTGGTAAGTGCCACCATAATAATACCTGATTCAAGAGAACTTTCCTCTTTGTCTAGAAGTGCCAGTTTTCTTTTATAATCCACGGATTGCTTTAATTCGGTGTTTATCTTCGTCTTTTCGTCTATTTTTGCTTTATCTACAGTATTTCTTTCTTCTATTGCTCTCCGTTTGATCTGTAATTGCCGGACTTCATCGTGCATGCCATTTGACTTTTCGGTCATAGTTAATGTCTTGTTATTTTGTTCAGTATTTCCACAAATTCCTCTTTGTTCCACAACTTTTTCTTTTGGTACTGTATTATAATGATACTCACAGTTCAATTGATCTTCGATTGTATCATTCACACCTTCTTCATTAGACTCTTTGATTAAAACACGAGAGCTTGTTTTGGAAACTGAAGCACCGGAGAGTATTTCTGAACCTTTGTTTGATATGTCTCCTGAAGTAAATTGGGGCAGACTCGTTGTGTCAACTCCGTGTGATGAAGGCAATATACCATCGTCGTTTGAGTGTTTTGTAAGTACCGATTCATCTGTCCTCGATGGACCAGCTTCGCCATTATCATTGTCTATTTCCTCATACCCGTCATCTGTATCGGGTTCAAGAGTGAGATTTCCATCTGCCTTTTTGGAATGAGAATGTGGTGATCTGTCGTTTTTGATCGTCTTGATGATTTCTAATTTTCTTTGATTTCCCTTTAACGAAGCTTTTAGCTGTTCGGAACATTCAAATGTAGTTTCATTTTCCTCTTCGGTATCTTTCTCAGGACCGTCTAATGGAACAGTCGAAAGTGGCACACCTGAATAAAAATCGTGATATTTACATAAAATAACTGACCTCTCTAACTCTAAAATTCATTCAAGTCTCAGAAAAGAATACTAATGGTTATACATGCTTGTTAGTTTTGTCATGTTTATTTAAAACCAAATTCTAGATTCTTGAGTGAAACAGAGTTACACCTAAATACCTGACACTAATTCTCAACCATATTACTTACAGACATAGGATATAATGTCTAGAGATGGTACATGTATACAGAAAGTAAAGTATTACATTTTATTTCTTAATTATGAAAATAATTTTAAAATAAACTCTAATGAGACTGGAATCGGCAAATGCATCACAATTGGATTCTCGGTAATGTTTGTAGTTTTCGGTATTTGCGGTTCATTCTTTGACCCAATCTCGTTTCTTCAATCATTCAAAATGTTCCAGAACAAACATTTTCGTTGAATAAATAAGAACACAAATATATAGAAAAGAATAAGATAAAAATCATATCTTCGCATAAGACCATCTGATGCATTGGACCTTTTAAAATAATTGATGGTGAAAATGAATCCTTGCTCTCTCTGTGCAAAAGAACCTTACGCGGAGGAATTGGTGGAGGGGTGTCTTCATATTCAATGCATGCGTGCAGCACATCTTGTTCTGAAGGCGTTCCATACACATCGTCAACGCCTATGGCTACTTGTATGAAACCGGAGGAGGTCGAAGTAGACGAGCCTATCAAAAGAGCAACAATGGGATTATTAATGCTTGCAAGTTGAAAAATAGGTATAAAACAATTGAAATAGAAACTACATTATATTTTTGAACCACGAAAACTTACTATATGACTAATTTACGTTTATGATGTCGTGAAAATTCGTTAAGGCCAAAGAAAAATGTAAAAGCCCAAGTACGAAGCACGAGGGTTTTTAAGTATTTTGTGGGCCTCTGCGAATGTTAAGGACAGAAAACTAGGCTATTATCAAAATGCCAATGACTTACCCAAAATATATTCATATAATTATGAGAAAAATAATCAACGTGAGGGCTAATATGTTCGCCATTGTTATTTTCTGATACATCTTCCGTAATTATTTTGCTATGCGTGGCGTCAAGAAAATGATTTTACGTCGTAATTTTGTGCCAAAGGCAAACTTAATTCATTTCACACGCTCTAATGGAAATTTAGAAATTTTGCGGGAAAAGGGGCATTTCTTTACTTTGGTCATCCAAATCAAGCATATTTGAGTGCAAAACCGGGTGGTTATTGCACCTAAATTTATTAAATTATAGAATCTATACGTTTTCTTCCGTTACAGCCTCGTTTCTTCCAGTTAATGCATCATATATAACGGCACTGAAATATGCTATTTAGTAATTATTAATCTGACCTTGATAATAAGAGTTTTGCGAACGTTGCGATATTTGTTTCTAGAACTATATCATTGGAACATTGTAACAATAAATTGATTTTTAAAACCGTTTTATATCAAGAGAATTTTTTTCTCGGATATTTAGATTTATATATGAATGGACATACAATGTCGTCTTTTCAAATATGACAAAGTTTCCAAAAGGCGAATAATAATATTTCATTTGTCTCATTATTTGACATACTTGTTTATTTTTGTAGAGGTTTTCAATTGACATATCAAAGTTGGAATTTCTTTATCCTCTCTTTGTCTCCTGTTTTAATCTAAAGACTTACAAAACAGGACTTGGTTGGATTGATATGTGACCCGCCACGCTAAAAGGGACCTTATCCGAACTCTAAAAATCCAAATTTTGACAATTTTTTCAGACTCAGCATAGGTCAACAAGATACTGTATTGGACAAATGAACATACAGTAAGATAGGGGAAACATTCCAGATTTACAAAATTATATACAAGTGAAAAGTATCGGCCCTAGTCTCACAGGCGGCAATCACGTGACTTTGTTATGATATATTTTCCTCACTTATGTAAACAAACACACTCGGTAAGAACACATTTTCTTAAATTTTAAATCAAATACTTAACTCTCAGAATTGAGATACGTACCATTCGATGCGTCGTAATCTCCGAATTATTTTGATACCAAGATCATCCCTCAAATCCATGTCAAAGCCGAGAACATTCGTGCAAAGTGCAAACATTTCTTAAGAAAATATATCATGGCATTTAGAAATACTTTGCACGAATGTTCTCAGCTTTGACAGGGATTTGAGGGAAGATCTTGGTACCAAAATAGACCAGAGAATATAACATATCGAATGGCACGTATCTCAATATTGAGTGTTAAGTATTTGATTCAAAATTTGAGAAAATGTGTTCTTACCGAGTGTTTTTGTTTACATAAGTGAGGAAAATATATCATAACAAAGTCACGTGATTGCCGCCTGTGAGTCTGGCTGCGCGGACAGCGCAGACTGACTAGGGTCGATATTTTTCACACTCCCTATAAGGTACCTTTTAACGTGATGGATCACATATGATAAACGGTAAGTTTAGAAATCTTACTATCTTGTGGCAAAGTTTTTGGTGCTGTATGACAACTGCACGCTGCTTCACAACCGATATGGATGAACCCTGACGAATCAGATGAGACCCTCGAGTCTGTAATTAGAATAAACACCTATCACTCACCTAAATGGTTTGACTTGTTAAAATTATAATACATGTAATTATCATTGTGCCTGTGACATTCTGAAGTTCCAAAACTACAGCTTAGTCAACTTATTCAAACTGTACTTACGACATCTTCCAACGAAACTGACGGTTGTCACGTGTTAACCCTTTCCCAAACAAGACCTGGTTTTGACATCCCTAATAGAAAAGGCTTGAGAAAATATTGAGACAAAAGAAGAAAATGCTGATAACCAGCATTTTCTCCTTTTGCCTCAATATTTTCTGTGCTATATTGTGCATAAATCTTATACTTAATAATACCTATTTTGTCATCTGCAACAACTTTCAAATTGGACCACCATAAAAATTTGTCGTTTGGGAAAGGGTTAAGGTTACAATAAATAGACATACCGTATATGGACTACTTTGTGAAATTTCACACGACTTCACTTTTTTCGTGACGACGGAAAAACGAATTCGTCCGGATTTACAAATTGTCAAAAGAATCCATTAATTGATTAATTGGGATTAAAATCCTCTTTCAACTGCTATGGTCACATCGCGAAGGCTGGAGCACCTTACCATGGTTTCTCATACCGGAACTACTTCAACATCCTAAGCGAGCCTCTTGCCGTTCGCCCACGTTTGTTTAAGATATCAAACAATTGGTGGGAGACAATCACAGTGTATGTAAGGATATTTGCCGCGGCCGGAGATCGAACCCTGGACATCATTAACGAGAGTCCGCTGAGCTATGTTCGCGGCCTTGAAGTGACATTTCACTTTTATTTTATTTTCATAAGTATGTCTTCATGCAAAGATTGGTTATTTTAATGCATATAACTACTATCGGTGCTTTTGAAGTTGTTACTTATAAGCGAAAAATACGCCTTTAAAGCTGAGACAGAAATGAAAAATGTTATATAAATCTGAACTGTTGTCCAAATCATTTTGATTATTTTAACACAAAAATGTCTCGTAAACGGCGCAATCTTTTTGCTTGAAATTTTTAGTTTTTTCATGGCATATGCTCTTTCTTATAAAAATAAAAGTATGGTAAGGAGGGGCAAAACGCCCAGGTGGGATCAAACGCCCACGCCTATTATTTCGTCACTCATTATGTCAATTGATATTTGTCTTGATTTTACACTTGAAGTATTCTTTTAGAAAGATGCCCATGAAATTTTTACATCTAAACGTCATTCAATTATCAGTATGCGAATAATTGTTTATTTTGCATATGTTTGATCTAATATTTGGGTAATGGGTTTTCTTGTGTATCTTATTACAGTCCGAGTATTCAATCAACCAAAATGCATTTTATATTTATATGTCAAATTGGTCGCCTACACAAAAAGATAAAAAGAAAAAAAATATCAACACATTTTTTCTTTGGCCAAATTAAATCACCCACCCCTTTGGGGCAAAACGCCTATGCTGCTTTGGGGCAAAACGCCCAGACTGGGTGTTTTGCCCCTTCCAGGGGATAAATAATGGGCGGTTTGCCCCTTGTATGGATAAGTAGGTATTCAGAAGTACTAAAATCTTCCTTTAAACTCGAAGAATGACTAAGGTTGGTACATATGACGAAATCCATTTACATTTCGTTGTCTACAAAAGAAAAGTGGCAAAAAAGGCCGACTTTTCGCGAATATATCAAACTTTTATGTCACCTGATGGATCCATGTGGGGCAAAACGCCCATGAAACGTCGATTTTGTGTTAAAATGAGACAATAAGACCTTTTAGTCTACTTTAAAGGGGCCTTATAAAGAACATAACATCAGTATGTTTTAATTTGACTGATATGAAGATGCCGCAGACAAAGGACCGTAACACGTAACCACTTTTATAGACAAGTAAATTATGCCCAAATCTAGCCTTTACGCTTGATAAAAAATGTTGAAAATATGATAAAACCCACCCAAAATATATTTTTCCTAGTGTATTAATTACAAACTAATTATATTCCTATTTTCCCCGAAATATTTTCAAAATATTTTTTTTCATTTTTCATATGGGGCATAAAGCCCAGTGGTGTGCTTCATGCCCCACCCCCAAAGGCGTTTTGCCCCGAGGGTGGGGCAAAAAGGCCAAATTTCGAGAAAAATTGTTTTAACGACAGTCATTTTTTAAATCAAATGACAAAGCTGTTTTGTGTATAGACATTTGGGACAAAGGGCAAAGTTTAATTTCACGTTGAAACATTATACTTTGTTTGTTTTGTGCTACAGCGCTCTTTCCTTAAGGGGGCGTTTTGCCCCTCCTTACCCTAATATTTATGAATAAATATTTGTGAAATGTCACTTTGAGAGAATCCAACTGAATTTGGTATGAAAGTATTACGTGTTTTTCGTGGTTATACTATTTCTTTGAAAGTTTGAAATGGTAAATACATGAACACCAATGAACTAATGTAACGTTTAAAATGTTACTCAGCAAATTTGATTTAGATACTTTCGGAAAATCAGAAAAAGAAAGATATCCCCGAAAAATAATTTGTACGAAAAAGAACAAAAAACTAAAAGAACTAACCAAATGAACACACATATACCCCATTCGCCTTTTCGAAATTCCATGGGTAAACAGTGTAGTATTTGTAGAAAATATCGATTTGAAAAAAATAAGCATTTATTTTTTCTGTAAAAACATATAAAATTTATGTAATATGAACTACTCGGTTGAATGGAGTAAAATGAAAATTTCAGTTTATTTTAATTCGATTTTTTCATATTTTCAACCATGACTTGATTTCTTTTTTAAAATCTCCAACGTTGACTTTTCAAAAACTGTTGTAAAAGAAATAAGTTACCATATCATCAAAGTTATAACATTGTGCGTGACGTCATTGTCGTGTAATTACTTGCCCCGTGTAACAGATAGCCCTGGTCTCCTCTGTATATGCCCCGTCCCATTAGATTACTTATGACTTTATTAAGAAATAGAATGTAATTAAAACCATTTGCGAATAAAGACTCGTGATATAGCGAATAGAAGCACTGTAATATCAAATTACCTGGTTCAGAATTTATAGACGGGGCCTGTGGTTCTGTCCAGGTTAAAATTGGCAGTTTAAGCCGCTTCATGAAGGTAGATCTAGATGGTCCTGTTTAAATAAATACAACAAAAAACAAATATTGAATTATTTCAAACACCATTTAGTGTGACCTAAATTGAATGGATGTTGGTAAAGATAGAATATGTGTAGCATGTAGCACTTGAAACATTGAGACAAAATGAGAAAACACATGTAATCAACATCTTCTTCTTTTGACTAAAAGTATTTACAATAAAGACATAAAACGATTTTAAGATAGTTAATGCCCCTATAACACGACAAGGAATCACGCGACACATCATTAATTTCATTATCTTCATTCATGCTTGTGTCACTGCGTCACCGATTTTAATTTGGCTTGAGGGAGAGAAAAGAAAAAGCCAGTGACTCTCTTGATGCGAGGGCATCTAATGAAAAGTTATAGACCAACAAACAACATTATGCTTGCTCGTCAATAACTTTTTGAATTGAGACGTAATTCCCGCCGTAAATGATATTCTCGTCTGTTTAACTAACCGAACAAACGATATTCCGAAACATTTTTGACCCGTCACACTTACATGGACCTTTTTGGATGTGTTAAAATCGACGATCGTAGACGGTCTGCACAGAGTAACTAATATCGACACTTTTCACATCAAGGCAATTTACCGTATCAAAATTGTTTTAACTAAATATACTATTCACAAATGTGACACCAGGTTGACGTCTGCTTAGTCTGCCCAGTTTCTAAGAAATTTATTCTGTTGACTTCCCAGAAAGTTCCAGAAAGTCCATTTTAATGTGTAGTGTGCATTTATTTACCTTGTTTGTGTTTGCTTTGTTCTGTCTTTCTTGTGTCGTTACCAATTGGTGGCGGTGGTGGCGGTTGCCTTGCATCATCATATAGATAATATTCCTCGGTGTTACTTTTAAGTATGATTGGTGTAGGAGGTGATTCCAACGGTAAAGGAAGCCGTGACTCACGCGGTCTACCCAGTAATGGTGGCGGTGGTGGCGATCGCCATTCATTACCATCCTCATACATCATAAAGGCATTATCGGCACGGGTTTGCGGTGGTGGTGGCGGTTGTGGAGGTGGTGGTCGCCGACGTCGTGGTTGTGGTTGAATGTCCCGTAACTCGCATAGATTGCTGCTCGGTTTACTTTCATGTATTGTTGTAGGAGGCAATTGTGGTGGTATTGTTGTTTTTGTCAAAGGTAGGGGAGGTTCTTCGTACATATTACCGTCACTGTCAATGTAGAAGTAGTCAATCACTTTTTGTTTAAGGTACGTTGCTGATGAAGTTGATGATTTCTCGTCTCCTTCTGGCAAATTGTATAAATTTTCTGACAAATACATCATTTTGGGGATATTAGGAAGAGGCCTCTCTGAAACGACAATACACGCGTGATGTTAAAAGAAAAGACATTTTTGTCCTCAGATTGCACTGGATTCACATGTGGTTGTGTCTGTGTGCAGTCTGGCCTGGATCTATGCTGCTATATAACCGTTTCTTTATGTAATAGTAGGCTTTATAAAAGGAATGATATTGTTCTTAACCAGACTGCGAGTTTGCTGAGGTTGGTGTCGAAAATTGGCGATTCCGCAAGGGGAATTTTACCCGATCTAAGCACAATTTTGCCAATTTTAAATGGCACCATTTATTTAAAGTTTAAAAGTTTAAAATTTCTATTTAAAGTATATTTTTACTTTCGTATTCAACCGACTTTACACTTTAACCCACGATCACTGAGTCTCAAGTCGGCTGTTAACAGCTCTTTGGCTTTCAACTCTCCCGTGTACCCATTTATACACCTGGGTGAAGAGGAGCAGCGTGGGGTAAGTTTTTTGCTCACAAAAATTCCCGTGGCACTGGCATGATTTGAACCCAGTATCACCCAATCCCAAAGCCCGTGTCTTACCATTAGACCACGGCACCCTTTATCAAACCTTTTACATGTATAATACGTTCTCTTTGAAATTATCCCGTTTTCTTTGAAATTGCTCCGCGAAGACAACACAACTTGGTATCTTTGAAGTTTAGTTTGGAGGAAAAATAACAAATTAAGATTCCCCTTCTTCTTTAAGCCTATATAACACGGTGGTTAATCACGTGATACAATATTTTCAGAACATCCTCAATAATTTTGTAAACACTGGACCGATTTGAATTCGATTTGAAGCAGAGAATGTGGACAGACGTCACGCATTAGATGGACGTGGTTGATTTTTGAAAAAAAAAAACTGATAAAAAAATTATTGAAGATATATCAAAATGTTGGGTTTTCTTCAATAACTCTTTTATCAATTGATTTTTCAAAAATCCAACACGTCCAGCTTATCCCTGGCATTTTCCCACCTTCTCTGCTTCAAACCGAATTCAAATTTGTGAAGTATTAAAAACGATATTGAAGATCATCGGAAATTCTGAGTCACGTGATTATACACCGTGTAAAAAGGGTTTGACATTAAGGACTTAAACATAATCTTAAAACAGGTCTTAAAAAATGTTGTAAGCCGGACGTCGGTGAGATAAAATATAATTAATCTAAATACATATTAAATAATAACATAGAGTTAGTTTTTATAAAATACCTTTCTTTTCTCCCCATTTGCTCTGCAATACTGTTTCCTTAATATAACTACTTTGTTCTCTACGTGGGTAGCTCTCCTCTCGCCTCTGCCATACTTCAATGTCAGAATCAAAGTTGTGAGAACCACAGTTGTCGATATAATAAGCATCGTCGTTGTATATGTCGTTCTTGAGACGATTGTCGGGCTCATCTTTCCTCTTCCATAGATTCAATATTTCAGAGAATATTGGGTCTGGTATTGGTTTACTTATGTATTGTATGGTCCCAAAATCTTTTAAAGTTACCTGAAATGATCAATGCTAAATTGACAAATTAAATGTTCTCAAAACTTCAATAAATGATGTCTGTTCTCCCTTACAGTTAAATAACAGTATGACAATTCAATTAATGACATGTGACCTGTCACAAATGTATGGAATAAAGATATAAATCAACGTTAACATAAAACAAAACGCGTCTTGAAATCAGAGAAACATAAAGTTCCCAGTAAGTCTGTTAATTTGACACACCCAAAATATAGGCTATTTACAGGTATTCTTCTTACTATTACTGTTCTTTCTTCGAAATTGGACTAACCGTGTCCATGAAGTCTGCAAAACAAATATGAAAATGGTTGGACTTTGTGGAAGTCAACCAGATGTCACATTCAAAATGAAATATTCTCCAGTCAGAAAATCATTGTTGAGCGTTTGACCCGAGTCAGTATGTGTAGTCCACACAGACTGAATAGGGCGATACTTTTCATACTTCCCAGATGGTGCCTTCACGGTGGCAATCTCCTTCGCAGTTATCTCCCCTGAATTGGGATTGGGGAGATCTCTGCCGGCACAGCTTGAGTTACCAAGATTTCAGGTAATTGAATATTTTTTATTTTGATTTTTATTTAAACAAGAGGCCCAGAGGGCCTAATCGGTCACCTGAATCAAATGAGCAGAAACATTTAAGGAAAATGTTAAGTTAACAAAAAGCGCAACCCCCCCAGCACCACCATTTCTTGACAGTCTTTTTTTCTCTTGTACAAACTTATTTAAAGACTCAAATACCAAAATGTTAATTCAATCCAACAATAGAACATTTCTTAATATGTACCCTATTTACCCCCTTTTGGCACCTTTTGGGGCCCCAAAGGAAGATAACTCCAGGATTTGTAAAAATCTGAAGCGGCTTCCCATTGGAATGCTTCCTGCCAAGTCTGGTAGAAATCTGTCCAATGGTTCTCAAAAAGAAGAAGAAAATGTTCAAAGTTAAGTAATTGCGCAAACCCCTCCCATCCTCCATCCACAGCACGGCCATTTATTGACGAGTTTTTTTCTCTTGTACAAATTTTGTAGCCCTTGCCCTAAACACTTAAACTTCCAAATGTGTATCCAATGCAACAGCCGGTTCATGAGTAGAAGATATTTTAAGATGTACCCAATTTACCCCCTTTTGGGCCCTTTATGGGACCCCAAAGGGAGATAACTCTATGATTTGTACAAAGTCTGAAGCGGCTTCCTATTAGGATGCTTTCTGCCAAGTTTGGTTGAAATCCAACCAATGGTTCTTAATAAGAAGTCGAAAATGTTAAGTTAACTAATACCGCAACCTCCTTCCCATCCCCCATCCCCAGCACGGCCATTTCTGGGCGGATTTTTTTCTCTTGTACAAACTTTGTTGTACTTGCCCTAAAGACTCTAAATACCAAATGTGAATCAAATCCAACAGCCGGTTCATGAGAAGAATAGTCCATGAGCCAGACAACTTTTTATTACCACTCAGAGGGAGTAATTCTTATTGTACTTTCTGAGTAGTTTGATATGCGTAGTTAACTAATTGGTATGATAGCAGTCCGAAATTGGTAGCTTATGCCGAGAAAATCACCACATTCTAAACCCACCCTATATCTAGTCTGTCACAAATGAAAAAGTTGATGCGATTTCTTTCGGATGTGTATGATAAATTAAAAAGGTGTTCGTGAATTTGTTCTATGTCCAAACAATTTTTGGGAACTTAGTTTCAGTCTCATTTTATCAAAACTCAGTTATATGACCTTTCTGGACTATAATTCAGAAAACAATATACCGGCCCCTTCGTCGAACGTAATACACGCATTTTTGTTTGACAGTTTTTCACTTTTCAGAAGCCAAAATGCATCTTGCTACATATAAGGACTCACAGATATAATTTTTGATGTCCAATAATTGATTCAAACCAGATTCGTGACACAAAAACCTTTGAAAGAGTCCCGAGAGACAAAAGAAAAAAATGGCCGATTCGTACCCTGAAATGTTCGTACCTACATTTGAATACGGATTCTCAGTGTTTCAAGCTGTTTTATGTGGTCCTTTTGCATTTCCAGTGTTCCCATTTATTCCTAAACAATGTATAAAGCATTAAGTGGTCGTTTTGTGTACAAATATTAAGAATTCGGTGCAAAAAAGGAATTTACATTACTAAACAAAACTGAACTCACATGCACGTTTACTTTAACTTAATTTGACAATGAACAACTGATTTGCTCTAAATTAGAAGTTCTACACTAGAAAATCATATATTTGTAATGAAATAAATATCATAATATTATATTTCAATGAATTATGTCGTTCGCAACCAAATTAATAGATTTTAATGGAGTAATTCTAGTGTAACGACAAGGCGACAAACTCTTATAAAATGTCAATACACAAACCTATATCAAACCTTACAATTGTGCATTATATATACGAAATAACTCGTTGATTTATTTCTTTAGAAGTACAAAACATCATTTTTTAATAAATGGGCATTCAAAGCATGTGTCATTTGCTTTGAAATATAGCCTGTGGTTGATATAATGAATTGATGATATAAATTACGTTTTGCACATTTATATCACCTGGACACGTTAAGTATGAGCATATTCTTACGCATATATTACATCTATTTCTTGTTAAAAGATTAGAATACTGTAAAATTGATACTTTTTTTCATTTTTCAAGAATACGAATAAGGTTTGGACGTGCAAAAAAGATATTTAGAGTGTACACAGAGAATACATTTCTTTGTTAAATCTACGAACTGTCTATTTCTAATTTGTCTTGAATATATTACATTGTTTATGATTTGATGCAAAAACCACAAAACATTACAAAAACACAGCAAAAACACACAAATGTCTTGTATATCTTAAAAAAGATTGTCTGTATATTTATTATTTATTGTACATTTTATATTGAGTTTGAGTCTGGACATGTGAAAAGAAGAGCAGTTTTTAAGCCCAATGGTCGTTTTACATTATATCAAATCGCCGCCGATCTACGAACATGTCTCTATGTCTGTCTGTAAGTAATTTCTTGTCATCTCAGCTCTTCCTACATTAACTACAGCATACGATCTACAGTAATAGTGTGGATGATACCTATTTTAGTTTGTTTCAAAATAGTCGTTGGTTTCTGAGGTACCTGTTAATGAATTTAATGCATTTACTAACACTGACAAGCCCTTTAGTATGTTTAAGCATAAAGTCGGTTAAGAATAATGTTAGTATGTGTTTGACTTGAACAGATAAAATATGTTATCTTTTTGTCTGCTATATTGATTTGGCACGGATTTTAAGAAATACCACTGATAAAATTTCTTCACCAAAGCAGCCTTTAAACTGTCTGCAGATTGCAAAATAGTTTCATACTAATGGTAGGACTGCCCCGGCAATGACCCTTCTGCATGATAAAGCCTACATGTAAATCCACGAGTAGATTTAACATATTGACGCGCGTATCATTGAAAAATCTCCTTAAGAACCATTTGAAGAGTTGCCCTCGTGATTATGTTATCACTAATTGTGTGATTTCCATTAGGAGGAGGGGACAGAGAAAGAATGAAAGTCCTTTCGTTGTCCCCCAGTTTCATGTATAACTACATATTCCAATACAAGTGAGTTAACCTAAAGACAGGTATATAAATGCTTAATTGAGATGCATGATTTGAAATGGTACTGAAATAAACTTCAACATATTTTCATATTTTTTATTCTTCTAAGAGCATTTCGACTTGGTAGCTTTTATCACGTGTTGCAAAATGAAGTAATTTTTACACGATAACAAGAAAATGAAATGATAACGTTGACAAGTCGACAATATCACGTGAGTGTTTGGACTTGTACATATACATGTACATACATCAACTCTGAAAATCGCGGGGAAAACAATTCTGATTTGGGTTCCGACCCCAAATAAAAGTTTATTCACATAGTGAATATAACCACATATAATTTTAAAAACAATTTTTTTCAATGCTTGAAAAGGTCTTTCCTAGGTACAATCTGTCTAAATCTGCTATTCTTTTTTAAACGATTTAACTTATCCATAGTGGTGTGCTTTCTGGTAAATATCTGTATAGCTTCGGTTTATGGCATAATAAAGAGTTTTGCTGATTGTGTACATTGAACGCTTAGAACTATGTTTAAATGAACATATGCTGTCATAAATTAAACTAGGGCCACAAGTAATTTCGTTTTGTCCTTCTACAAGTAAGAAACTTTACAAAGAAATGAATGGCGGGATAACAGAATTCTCGCAAGCACTTAATATCAAGTAACTATCAAGTGTTGAAGAATGACCAAAGTATTTCATTGCCATGTATTTCAGACGGCATTTTCCGCTCCTCGTTGTATAAACATGTCTGTGATTGTACTCGGCTACATGATATACAACATTAAGCTTTTTTCAAGAATTCCAATTGTTCCAATGCTTTACATAGGTTATTTGACATTGTCTTATTTTGTGATTTAATGCACGGGTAGCTTAGTCTTTTTGGAAGGATTGATTATGTGTGATGGTAAAAATCAAAGGTTGTAATTGCTGCCAAATGTCATGATACTACATTTCAATAATTTGACTCGAATGCAAAACATCAGCATTGCTTTCTTTGTATCATTTCTTTCACTTCATATCAATTTGTTTCTGCAGTAGATATAGACTGTAGAGGAACCCGTGTAGCGACTATTGCTTTCTTTACTGTCCCTTTTAACTCTAAATTCTAAGTTTAGCGTTATCATTTATCTTAAAGTCATTTATCTATTATTATTCCATTTAACTATATAATATCTAACATTGCTGGATAAGTATATTACGTCAAATGGCAACCGGCTTCATTTAATTATGTGCGTAATTGTTACAAGGTTTTATTTCTTTATCAATGAACTGTTCCGGGACAGTTTGGCTTCAAAAAGCTATTTTGTAACATTTTTCAAATACAGTGTATAATTAGACACTATGTACACACGAATATGAATTTGAACTAAATAACACAGAAATGACAAACACGATTTACAATTTTCAATACATTACATGTGCTGTATAGCTTAAAGGATGCCTTGCGAAACAATTTGTGTAATCACCCTCGCCTTAATTTCAAGGTTTTCTTATCTTCCCAAATAAATAAAACGGGAAAAGCATGTGAGCTGCTTGTAATCACATTAACTTAAGTAACTTTTCATCATGTGTTATAATATAGTTTTTGTATGCATTGTACAAATATACTAGGAGAGCACTTTGTCTATCCTTCCACTGCAAATATTGAGTTTTAAGACAAAAAGAGAAGGGGCTTTTTATGGGAACTCATTGTTTGCATAGGTTATATTTTTTCCACCGAAATATACTAGTATTTTATAGAAACATCACAATCTTATTTCTCAATAGAAATCATTTACACGATATTGCCATATTGACTCTTTGTTTGAAACACTAATAGATGACTCACCGAGATACGTTAATCACCAAATCTATATGGATGAAAAAAAATTCGGCACATGCTATCTGTCATAACGATTTCATAAAAAATCTCACAATGCCATTCGCCTCAACTAATTCAGTTTCACAATTTACTTTTTTCTCATTCCATTTGTCTTCTTTCATTTCATAAGGAATTAGCTTTTCTGTATACTCTATCAAATAATACATGGTTCTCTTCGTATTTAGCATGGAACAGTAGTTGGTGTAGTTACTTGTACTGGGTATGCTTTCGTGATTTGAAGTAATCTTACATTAAATGAAGAATTTACTTTTAATTATTTGTTTATAATGTTTCTTATTACTGATCGGTGGTGATTAAAGCAATTATGCCAACAAAGTCAGTATCATTTTCGTATCCAGCCATTTTTGGTTACATCACAAACAACTTGCGCCCGGTTTTATAAACTTCGGTTAGCGCTAACTAGTGGTTAAATACATCTTTTGGTTAAATCTCCATATGACAACACAAGTAATTTTAACCAAAGCAGATATTTAATCATGTAGTTAGCGCTAACCAAAGTTTATACAACCGGGCCTTGTTATCTAATAGATAATGAATTCTAGACGTTTTGTAGACCGCACTATTTTCATTAATTGTATTGACAATAAATGTAAATTCTGTGATCAACAAAACGTCCAAAAAGCATTATTTGTTGCATGCCAAATGGTTTATGATGTAACCAAAAATAGCTAGACACGAAAATCATGATCATATAATATAATCTGATAACTGTGCTGATTCAAAATTCATTTGGATAACAAAACAGGCTTTACTTGTCCAAAAAGCAATATTCTTTGTTGTTTCTTTTTCTGAAAATTCGAGTGTAAGTGATAGTTCTCTGTGTACACTAAAATCATACAACAAATGACATTTTAGACAAATGAAAAACTTCTCACTATGTTTCTCCAGTCCTTATGTCCATTTAAAATCAAGAATTTTGCAAGAGTTAATATAAATGGCAGAACCTAAGCTTGTTTTGTTTCACCGGAGATCAAACGAAGTAAAGTGTACCTCTAAAATTCAGTGTTTTTCGGGAGTATTAGCTACCATTCAGACATTGATATAATGAGGAAACAATGTCATAAGATAATAGACAATTCAGAAATTACAAAAAGACACGAAACTGGCTTAATTTGTCCAATATGCACTATTACTTGCTTTCCCCCATGGAATTTGAGTCCCAAGTAACTAGTTCTCTTCGTACACTAAATGCATTAAACAAATGTCATTTAGACTACTGCTAAACTTCTCATTGCATTTCCCTATCCTTTATCACAATTAATAATCAAGAGCTTTGCAAAAGTAGTAATGTTCAGGGCTAAACCAATGCATGTTTTGTTTCACCAGAGGTCAGAAGAAAATTTTGTGAGTAAAGGGTACCCCTTAAAACAAGTGTTTTTTGGGGCATAAGCTACCATTCTGACATTGATATCATAGCGAAACACTGCATATAGATATTAGACAAATAACAGGGTGAAAACAGATTTAAAAATGGCTTTATTTGTCCAAAAAGCACTATTATTTGCCAATTTTCCCTTAAAATTCGAGTCAAAGTTCGAGGTTCTCTGCGTACACTAACAGAATGCAATAAATGACAGTTTAGACCACTGTAAACTTTTTCAATGTGCTGCTCTATCCTTTATCCCAAATATAAACTCAGAATTTTGCAGAAAGAGTAATGTTTGGGGCTGAACCAATGCATATTATATTTCATCAGAAATCAGAAGAAAAAGATGTGAGTAAAGGGTACCTCTGAAAACAAGTGTTTTTCGAGGCATAAGCTACCATTCTGGCATTGCTATCATAGTGAAACATTACCCTCAGATATCAGATTAATCAAAAAGGGCAAAAAGAATTACTCCCTCTGAGTGGTAATAATCGGCCAAAATTCGGGTCTTGGCTTATGGACTAGAAGATTTTTTAAGATGTACCCTATTTAACCCCTTTTTGGCCCCTTATGGGGCCCCAAAGGGAGATAACTCCATGATTCGTACATATCTGAAGCGGCTTCCCATGGGGATGCTCCCTGCCAAGTTTGGTTGTAATCTGTCCAATGGTTCTCAAGAAGAAGTCGAAAATATTAAGTTAACTAATAACGCGACCCCCCTTCCCATCCCCCATCCCCAGCACGGCCATTTCTGGGCGGATTTTTTTCTCTTGTACAAACTTTGTTGTCCTTGCCCTAAAGACTCTAAATACCAAATGTAAATCAAATCCAATAGCTTGTTCATGAGAAGAAGATTTTTTAAGATGTACCCTATTTAACCCCTTTTTGGCCCTTTATGGGGCCCCAAAGGGAGATAACTCCATGATTCGTACAAATCTGAAGCGGCTTCCCATGGGGATGCTCCCTGCCAAGTTTGGTTGTAATCCGTCCAATGGTTCTCAAGAAGAAGTCAAAAATGTTAAGTTAAGTAATAACGCGACCCCCCTCTCCCATCCCCCATCCCCAGCACGGCCATTTCTGGGGGGATTTTTTTCTCTTGTACAAACTTTGTTGTCCTTGCCCTAAAGACTCTAAATACCAAATGTAAATCAAATCCAATAGCTGGTTCATGAGAAGAAGATTTTTTAAGATGTACCCTATTTAACCCCTTTTTTGGCCCTTTATGGGGCCCCAAAGGGAGATAACTCCATGATTCGTACAAATCTGAAGCGGCTTCCCATGGGGATGCTCCCTGCCAAGTTTGGTTGTAATCCGTCCAATGGTTCTCAAGAAGAAGTCGAAAATGTTAAATTAACTAATAACGCGACCCCCCCCCTCCCATCCCCCATCCCCAGCACGGCCATTTCTGGGGGGATTTTTTTTCTCTTGTACAAACTTTGTTGTACTTGCCCTAAAGACTCTAAATACCAAATGTAAATCAAATCCAATAGCTGGTTCATGAGAAGAAGATTTTTTAAGATGTACCCTATTTAACCCCTTTTTGGCCCTTTATGGGGCCCCAAAGGGAGATAACTCCATGATTCGTACAAATCTGAAGCGGCTTCCCATGGGGATGCTCCCTGCCAAGTTTGGTTGTAATCCGTCCAATGGTTCTCAAGAAGAAGTCGAAAATGTTAAAAGTTAACGGACGACGGACGACGGACGACGCACGACGCACGACGACAGACGAAACACGGTCGCAATAGGTCACCATGACCTTCGGTCAGGTGACCTAAAAAGTAAACACGGGTTTAATGATGTTTTATGAATATGAGGTGTCAGATATGAATATAAATAAAAAATATCATTGGATTTGAAAAAATGAGTTCAGAAATATCAATAAAATTCCGCCATCTTTACGATATCACGTGACATTCACCATGGTCACGTGATTTATATGCCTGCAGTGATAATGTGTAAGGCATTGTCGCTGTGTGGAGTTTGTCACGGTGGGTAACCCATGAGACTTTTTGGAAGCGTTCACGCCGAAAAAAACGCCCGCTCAAAGGTATGTTTTGTTTAATTTCTCAGTTTATACGCTTCGGATTTTGACGATATTATTATAAAGTGCACCGTACGCGCATTTGATAGGGACATTCCCGTTTGTAACTCACTCTGCTCCGAATCCCGTGGTTTCTTCAAAGATTTTTTCGGTGCACGCGAACTCTTCCTACTTTCGCTTTGTACCGAAAAAAACTTTTGCTTGAATGTTTGAAGAAACCACTGAATTGTGAGCAGAGTGAGTTACCACCGGTAATGGCCCACTCAATTGCGCGTTCGGTGCACTTTATGTTTATGTACCACAATCCGTAGAGTATTAGTTGAGAAATTAATCACAACATACTTTGAAGCGGACGATTTTTCAGTGTGAACGCTTCCCAAATGTCACGTGAGTTACCCACCGTGGCCTTTTTGCGAAAAATGATAATATGAAACAAATTGGAGATCAAGACGGGTCTGAATGCGTTTGTGCTTCTTAAGCCATATCGTTTCTTTCATTACTTTACCTTTTCTTTTGTAGTAACAGTACCAAACCGACCATCCTCAATTTTTACCTGAAAAAGTGTTAAACATACTGGCTAAAATTCAGACAACCATATCACGTGATTTTCTTTTGTCTTGCCCGGTAGAAAACGAGCTAATAAAAGAAATTCTCTCATTGCTTAAGGATTCAATGTGTAGTGGGTAGAACCGAGGCTGGTGTTCTCACGGGCGCGTACGATGTACTTTTTAAAATCAAAATCTTTTGGGTAGTTTTACATAGGCGACCATTATAACATTTTGGCTTATAGCCCAGTCCATGATTTTGCAGTAATGATCCAACCTACCTTAATAAAGATTATAGTATTTTATATCCTATAATCCAATTTAAATCAATTTGATGAAGTCCGTTAGTCAAAGGGAAGTAACCATAGTCAAAAAAGAGTAGGGATCTTGCAAGATTAGTCCCCCTTTACGAATATTCTATCCCGGCACGCTTCGGTCCTTTTCCTGGAAACATCGACGGAGTGAAGACGTGTTTTTCTGAGAAGAACAAAAATCTAACGGAATCATGCCAGCTAAGAGGAAGAACCAATCTAAATCGAAAGTAAATGCTGCCAAAAGGGTAAGGGCATCGGTTCGTGAGCAGGATGCCCCAGGTAAGGCGCAAAACAACTCGGATTCCATTGCAATAAGCCCGGAGGTGGCTGTTCACATCCCCATCGAAAATGCCTGGCAACCAGTGCAGCAGGGCAGTGTATTTGATTCCATCAGCTGCAATGTAGATCTATCTCTTAAAGTTAAAGAAAAAAATTGGGAAGGTAGTTTCGTGGATATTCCAAGTCTTCTAAAATCGGCCAGGGAGAAAGCCTGTCTGGCGGATAACAATGGTCTGTCACTATCAGGAGAGGTTGTAATTCAGAATGGAAGGCTTTGTATTACATAAACAAAGCTAGAAACCCAGAAAATTTATATTGATCAATGGAATTCTGGCTTCCATATCTACATGAGTGTAGTGCTTGAAAAGGCCCCGGAAAGGGCACAAGAAATGCTAAAATACATGAGAGACGTAAGGATTGCAGCCAGTAGATCGTCAGGTTGGATTCAATATGACGAACAGTTCAGGTTGCAAAAGGCAAATAACCCATTGTCTTCGTGGGCTAACATCAACGATGAATTTGGGCTGCTGTATGTAAGAACCGACAGCAGTAATTACATGCAACATCCCCAATTCAACAAACGGCCCGCTCAGTTTCATCCAATTAAAAAGGCAAGCAACCCAGCAAAATGTAACTATTTTACCTCTGGTTCTAAATGTCCTTTTATCCCAAATTGCAGGTTCAGCCACACTTGTCAAGCATGTTGGAGGGGGGGAGCTCACCCAAAGTCAATCTGCAGGAATCACAAGCAATAACAAGATAAAGTTATATGAATTAGGAAAAAACTCCATTGAAAATTAAGACAATCTTAAATCATCTTAAACACTATAGACATGAGGATGCCACCTCCCTGGAATATGGTTTAACATATGGGTTTCCTTTGAATTACTCTGGACCAAGACTTTACCGGGAATCAAAAAATGTGTGCAGTGCAAACCAATACCCAGATATAATGCGGGAAAAAGTTTACAAAGAGATCGAACTTGGCGAATAGCAGGTCCCTTCAAAGTTATTCCATTCCCTTCATTACAAATTTCTCCCATAGGCCTTACGCCAAAGAAAGATTGCGACTTCAGAATGATCCATCACCTTTCATACCCGGATAATATGTCAATTAACGATTTTATTGATGACAAATACTGCTCTGTTTCATACACAAACATTGACCAAGCAGCCGATATGGTTGTTAAGTTAGGAAGGGGAGCCTATTTAAGCAAAACCGATATTAAGTCCGCATTCCGTCTACTACCAATCAATCCAGCAGATTTCGATCTGCTGGGTATTAAGTTTGAAAACTCCTATTTTTATGATCGAATGCTGCCGATGGGTTCCTCGGCCAGTTGCGCAATCTGGGAAAAATTTGCCAAATTCTTACACTGGTTTTTATGCCAAAAGACTGGTAGCGAAAACATACTAAATTATCTGGACGATTTCCTTTTTGGGGAAAAAAGCACAACAGCTAATCCCGGCTCTATACTATCTGAATTCAAATCTATTTGTTCTCAATTTGGCGTCCCCTTAGCAGAAGAAAAAACAGAGCAACCCAAAACCTGCATAATCTTCCTTGGGGTGGAGATAGATACAATTAAAATGACAATGAGACTGCCTGAGGAGAAAGTGTTAAATTTGAAAGAAAAAATATTGAAAGTGTTATCATCAAACAAAATTACACTTTAAGAAATGCAATCTTTACTTGGCTTGTTAAACTTTGAATGCAAGGTTATCTCCCCTGGCAGAGCCTTCTGTAGACGGCTAATCAATGCAACCATGGGTATAAAAAAGCCACACCATAGGCTCAGGGTTTCCAAGGGCATAAATCTGACTTGAACATTTGGTTTTCCTTTCTCAAAACATACAACGGGGTTACATTAATTTCAAACAGGGAATGGCACACTGACATGGAACTAGAACTTTTCACAGACGCTTGTGGGGGTTTAAAAGGTGGTTTTGGAATCTATTTTTCAGGGCAGTGGGCGTACGGCGCCTGGCCCTACAACTGGGTGACAGGAGGCCTCACTAGGGATCTGACACTACTTGAACTTTTCCCGGTCGTGGCGGCTTTTACAATCTGGTCAAAAAGCATGCAGAACCAGTGGGTCAAATTCCATGTGGACAACCAGGCAGTGGTCCAAGTGATAAACACCCAGACATGTAAATCAGAACGGGTAATGAATCTTGTTAGGATAATGGTCCTTACATTACTATCAAACAACATTCGTGTTAAAGCTACATATATTTCCTCAAAGGACAATATAATAGCAGATTCAATCTCTCGTTCACAGTGGGGCCGGTTCAGACAAGCAGCACCAAATGCAGCTATGGCACCAGTCAGGGTCCCGTACCATCTTTGGGACATCTAGCAGGTATAGCAAAATGTCTCGTTTCAAATTCGCTTTCCCAAAACACAAAAAATACCTATGCAGTGGCTTTGCAAAGACTGGAGGTATTTAGGGATACATACAACTTACAAAAATCCTGGCCAGTCCCCTGCCACGACCTCCTGAACTTTGTGTCATATTTGGTTTTAACAAAACAGCAACGTCAACAATCGCAACATATATGTCGGCCATTTCTTACAATCATAAGCTTAAAGTGACATTTCAGAATTTTTTGTCATAAATTTTACTTTTATTTTTATCTGAAAGAGCATAATTCCTTATGAAAATTCTGAAAATTTCAAGCCAAAATATTGCGCCGTTTATGAGATATTTATATTTTTGTGTTAAAATTGAACAAATTGTTGTGGACAACAGTACGGATTTATATGCAATTTATCGATTATATCTCAACTTTAAATGCGTGTTTCTCGCTTATTGGCAACAACTTCAAAAAACTAATTGTATTTATACTCATTAGAATAACCAATCTTGGCATCAAGACATACTTTAAAAAATTGAACTTGGAATGAAATGTCCCTTTAACCAAGTCACCGACACCACAAAATCATTCCTTGTGTCAAAAGCATTAGAGGGTGCAAAAAGACTAAAAGGTGTCACACCAGATACTAGGGCCCCAATAACATTGGCCACATTGTCAGGTATGCTAAGCAGTCTAAAACACATTTGCCGAAGCTCATACGAGCAAAGCTTATTCCAAGCAGCCTTCTCACTTGCATTTTTCGCCCTGCTTAGAATCGGAGAATTTACCCAACCAAACAATAAGTCGGCTAACGAAAAGGTTATCAAGCTAAATGATGTGAAAATAAAAAACAATGAATTAAGTCTCACAATTAAATGGTCAAAAACAGATCAGCATGGAAAATCAGTTACACTAATTATTCAGAAAATTGATCAACCATACTGCTCCATAGCCTGTATGAGACAATATTTGGACTTCCGCCCAAACACACCAAACAAAGACCTATTTGTCCATCTAAATGGGAGGTAATTAACCAGTTACCAATTCAAAGCTGTAATGGCAAAGGCAATAAAATTCATCAAATCATTTGATCATGTTAGGTCCCGTAGTTTTAGAATAGGCGGGGCCACGCATCTAGCAGACATAGGCAAGACGGAAAATGAAATCATGAAAGCAGGGAGGTGGCAATCGCAAGCATATTCCAAGTATATCCGATTGTAAACTATAAATAGAGACTTTATAAATGATATTTTAAAGGAGCTCATTCTATGTTTTCATGCTTCCGAACTGTTCGGGAACTCATATTTGTGCATGGAAAAACAATTAGCAATGCATAAAAACCTCAATCTCGGCGAAAAACCATCTTTCCTTTGCTATAGATAAATCCTTTACAAGCGTGTTTACACATTCTATTTTTACTTCAAAACAAGACAAAGGTCAAGGTCAACGAGACACACCTCCGCGGTATTAACACACCGTACAACCGGCTGTGTCGATGACTGTGACCTTATTTGCGAGGAATACGTGAAAAGGTTTATTTTGTACAAGCACTGAACATTTATACGCGTATTTATCAACTATAGAATACCAAAGATCCTTTTGTTTATTTATAAAAGTAAATTCATTTGACCTACCATGCACATGACATCAGATGCCGAATCTGTCTTCGCTGACTTTCTACGCAGCCGGTTGTACGGTGTGTTAAATCTCGCTGAGCACAGATGACGTATCTCTGACGTAATTGATTTTTGAAGGTTGGGCATATTATGTAGCCGTTACAAAACAAAAACAAGGACGACCAGCATGTTATTAATTGACTTGGATTTTAATACTTAATAAAGCTCGTGGAGTGCTAACAATGGACATAAATGATCTACCCCTTCAGGTTGGTAATTTCATACGTTATTTCTGGTTTGTAATTATTGTGCCATTTGCATTTTCGACAGCCTAGCTCGTCCCCCTTTCAGCTTCTTCAGAAAAGGCCAAAATGTTTGTTGTTGGGTCCTCCTATGTGTACTGGGCTGGTTTAGAAAGCGGAGACCAAGATTTCGCAGGATTAGGGGTATCGGTGCAATGGCGTGGGAGGAGGGGGCTATCACTCAATGAACTGGATTATGAGATGGACCAGATTTATAAACAGGATAAGTACCCAAAATTTATCATTATTCATTGTGGGTCAAACGATAATAGGCATCACAGGTAAGGACCTGATAGAAAGAATAAAAACATCTTTTCTTAGGTACAAGGCTCTGTTTGGCAAAAGTCAGATTATCTGGTCAACTATCCTGCCCAGGAGATATTGGCATTACGCTCCCCTGGGCACAGGAGCACTCATTGAAAAGAAAAGAAAAGGGGTTAACGGAGCTATCAGAGCTTTCGTGCTGGAATCGGGCGAAAAGGTTATTAACAACGATATCTGTATTTCGGCTAATGACGTAAGCCTTTACAGGATGGATGGAACCCACCTGTCAAAATTAGGGAACCAGTCACTACTAAAACACTGGAAGGAGGCATTTACACCCTGATACAGTTCCAAATTTTTAACCGTGACCTGCGCATGAAGAGAGCAAACAAAAGGTCACGCGGTCTTTTTACTATATAATTCATTGTGCGAGTCGTTATTTTCGCGCGAGCATTTTTCATTTATTCTGCCTAAGTATTAAGAATATCTTATACAGTCATTTGCGTTAATTATTAGAGTTTTCAGTTACAGGAATATTTTTTGCAACTTTGATTGAAAAAAAGAGATTTTTTGGCTTATAATCATTCGTACCCTGTCTCCGTCGCCCATTACCACCATGCAAGTTCAGGATGAGCTACTGCTTTTGAAAACCATATAAAAAGAATTTTGCAGGAGCAAGTGAGCTCCTTAGTACTGTCCAAGTGTGAGCGGTAATATTTTGCATGTGTTTGTGCTCTAGATTAGAGCCAATAATGGACAGGTCACAGGATGGATTCCCAGCCGCGGAGCGTGGACAATTATAAATTAACTTATTGCTGAAATATTGTTGAGAGGCGTTAAATTAAAAAAAGAAATGAAAAGAAAAATGTTTTAAACTTTTACCAAACAAGAAATGTTAATGTTTTGATTGTCAAGGGCGGATCCAGGATTGTTTTTCAAGGGGGGGGGGGTGAGGTCTAGCCCAAAAGATGGCTTTAAATTTGTGAATTTTGTAATGTTAGATACCATACTAACGCTGTGTAGTCAAAATTCGATTTTCGACCTTTTCAAGGCGGGGTACGGACCCCCGACCCCCTTTTAGATCCGCCTTTGACTGTCTTACAGAGATTGTTTCAAAAATCATTTCAAGGGGCAAAATAATGAAATACTTTTAATCAGCATTTTCTCCTTTTGCCTCAAGGTTTTCGTTACTATATTACTATATTTTTCATGGGGTTCCAAGCCCAATTGCCAGGGGGGGGGGGTCCACGCCCAAATGGTGACTTAAATGTGTTAAATTATATATAACGTTAGGCCTATATTGACGCTTTAATTATAGTCAACATTCAATTTATGGCTGATTCCGGGGGGGGGGGAGGGGGGAGTGCGGACATCCCGACCCCCCACTCTAGATCCGCCCTTGCACTTAAAAAACCTACTTTCATGATACTGTTATCTGCAAGAGCTTCCAAATTGAATCAGGTGCCGTTTAGGAAAGCGTTAAGCTGCTGTAAAACCTGAAAAGTCTAAATAATTTGTCGTTTGGGAAATGGGCTTTAACAGCTATGTTTTTATTATCAAATTGATCTACCATAATGAATTATCTTTCTTCATAAGTCTTTCTGTACTGACATACTCATCTTCACACTGAAAATGGCATGTTTCGTACTTTTTTTGTTGGGGAAGGGGGGTTACGTGAATATAACCTTGCGGCTAGGTCCTCAAAAGATCAAAGGATACTACTTTTTCGGAGGGTCAAAAATGACTTAAAAGCCGATAAAGGTCATAAATGGAAGTCAGTCAATGATATCCCGTCGAGATTCACAGAGGAATCATCACTAAACGGTGTGTGATTCCTCTTAAACTTCTTCTTTCCTCCGTTCATTTCCATTGTACGTTGGATGCTTTACTCTCATTTGGGTCAGAGCCTCGATCTGGCATAAAAAAGTGTTACTATTTTTAGTATCAAATTGGAAGTGTATTTGGGTGTATATCACATTTCACCAACCAAAAAGGAAGTATATATCCAGTCTAGTTTACCATTTTGTGGCGAAGGTATTATCTTAAAGTGATGATTCCTAGTGGCGGGCCTGGGGAGGCAGTATGTCCCCTTGGGTGTTTCAGCCTTGCCTTTATCCTCGGCCTGACAGTCTTCCAAGCTGCAGGTAGTTTAGTGTGTTGTAGTTGTGTGTAATTACATTCGTTGGTTTTTCGGAGGGGCCTACCTCTGTATAACGAGGGGGTCCCCCTTCACCTCTATGTATAGAGGGAAGGTTCAAAGCAGTATAACGCTTGAATCCTCTTCCCCGGGGATAAGGTAAACAGGCTGACCCTTGGGGGCTGTTCACATGGGGGTAACCCATGGGACCTCGTCACCATGGTAACATGGGGTGCGGATTCGCCCGTTACACATTTACACGTTGGTAGTCTGTAGTCTCCCCAGGGATGGGGCCACAAAAATGTACATTAATAGTAAAGGCCTTGCTGCCCAAAATATGCCAATATAACGTCTGTTAAATTCATAGTTTAATTAAATGGTTTATTCTCACCAAAATTGCTTTGACTTAGTTACATGCTCCCAAAGAAAGAGAAACACTGGGAGCATCCGGTTGCACTGTGCTGTTCTGTCTATTAGCGTGTCGTTGGTCTGCCAAGCCACCCCCTCACAACCATAAGTCTGTTAGTCGTCTAGGGTCCGAGCCCCCCAAAACAACAATATGGATTTAATAAAGATTATAGTATTCTATATCCTATAATCCAATTTAAATCAATTTGATGAAGTCCGTTAGTCAAAGGGAAGTAACCATAGTCAAAAAAGAGTAGGGATCTTGCAAGATTAGTCCCCCTTTACGAATATTCTATCCCGGCATGCTTCGGTCCTTTTCCTGGATACATCGACGGAGTTAAGACGTGTTTTTCTGAGAAGAACACCCTCCCTCCCTCCCAAAGGAGAGGATATCATCCTATATAAGCTTCGCGTAATAGAAAACTCATTAATTTTTAGTATTAGTGTCATTTCAGATCGTAGCAGCCCGGAGCCACCAAATACCTGTTCGCAGCACTACACACAGAGAAAACCCACATCAAGATTAACATAAACGAGAATAATCAGCTGTTTTCTTACTCAAAATAGACAGTTAATACAGATAGATTTTGCTATATAGAAGTTTTTATTTTAATTCGTCAAAACCAATGCTTTCTTCGATTATTAACTGGCACAAGGCTAGAAAATGCTGAATTCAATAAGGGGGCGGGCCTGAGGAGGCAGTATGCCCCCTTGGGTGTTTCAGCCTGGCCTTTATCCTCGGCCTGACAGTCTTCCAAGCTGCAGGTAGTTTAGTGTGTTGTAGTTGTGTGTAATTACATTCGTTGGTTTTTCGGAGAGGCCTACCTCTGTAAAACGAGGGGGTCCCCCTTCACCTCTATGTATAGAGGGAAGATTCAAAGCAGTATAACGCTTGAATCCTCTTCCCCGGGGATAAGGTAAACAGGCTGACCATTGGGGGCTGTTCACATGGGGGTAACCCATGGGACCTCGTCACCATGGTAACATGGGGCGCGGATTCGCCCGTTACACGTTTACACGTTGGTAGTCTGTAGTCTCCCCAGGGATGGGGCCACAAAAATGTACATTAATAGTAAAGGCCTTGCTGCCCAAAATATGCCAATATAACGTCTGTTAAATTCATAGTTTAATTAAATGGTTTATTCTCACCAAAATTGCTTTGACTTAGTTACATGCTCATTCATACATGTACACACAAAAAAAATCTTTAGTATGGCATGAATCCTTATCTTTATGACTTCTGACCCCACTTTTGAGATCACCCTTTCTGCGGAGCTTGTGTCCAATGCAATTCAGAAAAAGATACCCATCTAATAAAGCGGCAAAAAAGTAACCAAAATGATTCGTAATAATTCTTTTTTGACTTTCAAAGTGAAAAAAGAATAGAATCAGTCACAAATAATTAAATAGTGTTCAATACCAGTACAAAACTGTCCAATCACGGGTCATCTTTACCTTAATTATGCATCCGGATCTTCCATATACTTTTGTTATAGGTCATGACAAACAGATTTACTTCCCTTAAACGATAAGCCGAGAAATTACTACCTTGACGCTCTCTGACTGTCCCATGTTGTTCGGAAGCCTTAAAAGTCTAACACGGGTCCCTATCACTTTTTGAGCGACATAGTACAAAAGGTGCTTCAGACAAGTCATTGCCATTAGGAACGTACAATTTACACGAGTATTTCAAAGCCCATGCCAAAAGCCCTCTTTGCCCATTTCATAATGAATCTTTATATTTTTTTGAACATGGTTTTCGAATTTAGCCCTTACATCATTTTAAAACCAACATGGGTCCTTTAATAAGCATGTACATATGCATAGTCTATTTATTTCTAAAATAATTTCTTTATTGCCCATACAAAATGTAGCAGAAGAAGTGTGGATCTTGAATATATTTCACTTTGGCACGGAATGCTTTCGATCCTTCGTGGTCTCAAATGACATAGAGCCATGTCAGGGGGTCACTTGTTTGAGTTCAACTTATACTCGCTGCTTTTCTTTAAAACCATCGTAACTTCAGCTTGTTTATCTGTTTCACAAACAATACCTGGTTTTGACATTCCTGTGGAAAACATTAAGGTAAACGAGGAAAATGCTGGAATCAACAATTTCTTCTTTTGTCCCAGCATTTTCTATGATATATATTTTACAAATTATCTCCCTAATTATGTTCATTTTGTCAATTGTAGCCGCTTTAAACTCGAACTACTATTTATTTACTCACATTTGACTTCAATGCCCTGCTTACAGTCCATCGCTTCTTCTCTTCTTCATTCTTTCTTCTTTTCTATAACAAAGACAAAGGTATGTTTTGTTTCAGTTTTCTTTTCAATACAGAAACATGGCACTCTCTTTCAATTTTAAGTATATTTATTTGTCGAATTAACCATTTCAAAAAACAAGGCCTGGTTTGGACGTTCCTGATAGAAAGTAGTAAGGACGATATTGAGGTAAAAGGAGGCAAGAGGACTATGATGGTACTAAATCACTCACCTGAACCATGATGATACTTTGCAGGTTCTTCTCTGATAACGCTGAAATTCAATGTCATCCACGATTTTATGGTAACCAACATTGTGTCGAAGATTTGTCTTGATCAGTCAATATTTCTGACTGTTCAAAACGGCAGTTTTATCAAATTCAGGGAAACATAACTCATGACTTTCTAGTCCAACAAGACCAAATATTATACACATTCTGGATATTATGGTCACCAACATTGTGTACAAGCTTCATTTTAATTAATTGATAATTAAAGATGCTAGAGCATAAATAAAGTCGAGATCAGCTGAAAACATCATTTTTTTTAAAATTCAAGGTCACATAACTCATGACTTTATAGTCTGATTGTAATGAAAGTCAGTCTCGATTGGTCAATAATTGAAGATGCTAGAGTGTAAGCAAAATTAAAAACAGTCGAAAACGACAATTTCGTCAAATTCAATGTCACATAACTGTCCAACCTAACCGAAAATCGAACTCATCCGAGATCTTATTGCCACCAGTATTATTTCCAAGTTTTGTCTTGATTGATCAATACAATGTCATGTAATTGTAGACTCCACACTGTAAACGAGGTCGAAAACAGTCAAAATGGCAACTTTGTCAAATGGTCCATAACTCATAACTTTCTGGTCTGATCAAACTGAATATTCAACAAATTCAAGATCATATGATCCCTAATAGACCCTGAGCTAGAAACATGTTTGCTCCCCCCCAGAGGGAATTTTGTAGACATGTTTTTCTTAAAGTACATTATTTTACAAACATTTTAAGCGTTGTTTGCACTCTGGCCGTTGGGGCTTTTGGCTGTAACCCTTATCTAAAACCCTTAACCCTATCATTTTTTTCATAAAAAATACATTACTTATTTGGTCATATTTTCATCAAATATTGACCTACGGATGTCAAAATGGTATCAAATGAAAGCTTATGACTTGCTTTTCATTTTGTAGTTATTTTATGCAAATTAGCTCATTTGCATATGCATGAATATTAATGATTTCCCTTAAAATTTGAATTTTTGGGCGAAAATTTGATAAATAACTTCTAAAACAAGGCATTTCTGTCCAAGGGGAATTTTGTAAACATGGTTTATCTTAAAGTATATTTTATTAGAAACATTTTGAGCCTTGTTTGCACTCTGGCGGTTGGGGCTTTTCGCCGTAGCCCTTATCCAAACCCTTAACCCTACCAAATTGTTCATTTAAATTTTGAAAATGACTTTGGTCATATCTTGATTGAATATTTACACACAGGTGTCAGAATGGTATCAAATGAAAGCTTATGACTTCTTTTTCATTTTCAGTTATGTTATGCAAATTAGCTCATTTGCATATTCATGAATATTAATGATTTTTCCTAAAATTGCGATTTTCGACAAAACTGTGGTAAATACTTTCCAAAACGAGGCGTTTTAGTGCAGGGGAATTATGTAAACATAGCAAATCTTAAAGAAAATTATACAAGAGACATTTTGAGCGATGTTTGTACTTTGATCGTTGGGGCTTTTGGCCAAAACCCTTATCTAAACCCTTAACCCTATAAATTGTTCAATCATTTAAAAACGTTTTTGGTCATATCTTGGTTGAATATTGACTTATAGATGTTATAATGGTATCAAATGAAAGGTTTTGACTCGCTCAATAATTTGCTATAAATTTTATGCAAATTAGCTCATTTGCATTTTCATGAATATTAATGATTTTACTTAAAATTGTGACCTTTTTGCTAATATTTGGTAAATAGTTTCAAAAACATTGTATTTCTGTTCTGGGGGAATCATGTAAACATGGTTCATCTTAAAGAACATTTTATTAGAAACATTTTGAGAGATATTTGCACTCCGGCGCTTGGGGCCTTTGGTAATAATCATTATTCAAACCCTTAACCCTATAAAATTGTTCACTCAAATTTTCAAAACATGCTTGGTCATATCTTGATTGAATATTGACCTACTGATGTAAGAATGGTATCAAATGAAAGCTAATGACTTATTCTTTAATATGCAGATATTTTATGCAAATTAGCTCATTTGCATAAGCATGCATATTAATGATTTGTCTAAAAACAATTTTGTTTTGCGAGGTTTTTTTATTTTAAATACGTACCAAAAGGTCCGATTGTTTCTTTCTCGTGAGTTTTCAACCATTTAATATCCATGTTCACTCTTTTAACAACATCTAAGCCTTGTTTGAAATCTATTTGATGTTTTGTTTGGAAGTAAGAGTAATTCTAAAGTGTGCAGCCCATTAAATTTTGTTCCTATAAATCTTATTTTCAATGTATGTATTTAGTTTCCATTTGATCTTTTTAATCTTTATTGTTTTAAGTGCAAATTGGTTTCTTTTATTGTATTGGTGTTCTTGCTTATATCTAGTTTAGTTGACGGAATGTTGTCATTTGTAAAACTGCTACATGAATCCAAAATTGAACCAAAATAGGACTTTAAACATAAACATTTTATCATATGCCATAGAATGATACAAAATGGGGGACTTTATTCTAATACACATATAAAATTAATCATTCCAATTATTTTTTTAAGTTTTATGGCTGAACAGAGATCCTGGAATGTAGACAAATTGCATACATATAGCAAAATAACATTTTTAAGCAATTATCAAGGCCTTACTTTTGCCATTCACATGGAGAAAACAGCATGGTTTTTCTCCATCTGGAGAGCCCTTCCTTGTGTTTTCCTCATAGACAAGTCAATTTGTTGGCCTTAAGTGTATTTGATATGTGGCTGACAGATCAGGGACACTGGTGTTACCATTCCTTTATGCTCTATTAAGGCATTTTCAATTCAGATAAATTAAGCTTGGGGTGCCATATGTAAAGCCTATGTATCAGATGCATAAAATCAAGAGATGTACGCAATGTATGTAGCTAGAGTACAGACAATTACTGGTTGTGATCAAAAGATTATTGCATTTATTACGATGCATTTATTTGTCTGTATCAGATCAGAACAGATGTGAACTGATCCATACTACCAACAGCCCATGCTGAATGTCTATTCATATTCTTCCTTATCTACACATATTTCTTATATGTGCTTTCAGCATAGTACCACCTCACAATAAATTGAAAATAGTTCCCTTGTGATACACATACAATCTCTTTCAATATGGCATATGTTTTCCAGGATGGCATTAGATGGCCATAGATATCTTCAGTTCAATATTTTTCTGATATGTAAATGCTACAACTATGCTACCAGGTTTAGATCAGCATGTGAAATTCCATATTAAGACACTTACTTATTGCACTGTTCTAGAACAATTTGACCAAAAATGATTCACATCACACTTGGTGGCAATCTTGGAATTACTCAAACTGAGGGAGTTGGGCAAGTTTATCATGATGGAAACCGACATAGATCAATTACTAAACATAACAGGGTTACTATGTACATAACATAACAGGATTACTATATAACATATAGCACTGTCAAATGGAATGCATTTTATGGATTTTCCACAATAAATGTGTTTTTGTCCCAAACATTTAAGAATCAATAGTATTTATGAATATGTAAATGAGCAAATGAAGTAATTTCAAATATACAAGCAATTCACTAGCTTTCATTTGATACCATTTGGACGTTTGTAGATCAATATTTAATCAAGATATGACCAAAAACATTTTGAAAATTAGAATAAACAATTTGATAGGGTTGAGGGTTTAGATAAGGGGTTTGGGTAAAAGACCCAAATGCCACAGTGTGAACATTGCTTAAAGAGTTATTCATGTAATGTTCTTTAAGATAAATTATGTTTTCATCATACCTTTGAACAGAAACACCTTGTTTTTGATAGTATTTAACACATTTTCGCTGAAAAATCACAATTTTAAGGAAAATCATTAATATATATGACAATGCAACTGAACTAATATGCATGAAAAATAATAGCACATGGAAGAGCCAGCCATAAGCTTTAATTTGATACCATTCTGATATCAGTAGGTCAATACTTAATCAAGATATGACCAAAAACGTTTTGAAATTTTGAATGAACAATTTGATGGGGTTAAGGGTTTAGATAAAGGTCACCGCCAAAGGCCCCCATCGCCGGAGTGCAAACATTGCTCAAAATGTTTCTTATTAACTGTTCTTTACTTTAAACCATGTTTACATGATTCCCCCTGAGCAGAAACACAATGTTTTTGAAAGTGTTTACCAAATATTCGGAAAAAAGGTCACAGTTTTAAGTAATGTCATTAATATTCATAAATATGCAAATGAGCTAATTTGCATAAAATTTATAGCACATTACTTAGCAAGTCATAAGCTTTCATTTGATACCATTCTAACATCTGTATGTCAATATTCAACCAAGATATGACCAAAAACATTTTGAAATGAATGAACAATTTTATAGGGTTAAGGGTTTAGATAAGGGATTTGGCCAAAAGCCCAAATGGTTAAAGTGCAAACATCGCTCAAAATGTTTGTTATTAGCTCACCTGAGCACAAAGTGCTCAAGGTGAGCTATTGTGATCACTTTTTGTCCGTCGTCCGTCTGTCCGTCCGTCCGTCTGTCCGTTTGTCCGTCTGTCTGTCCGTCCACAATTTGGTGTTTACGCTCTAGCATCCACCAATATTTATCAATCTTGATCAAACTTTGTCAAAACAAGTATGGTCTTACGTTCTCGGATGAGTTCGATTATGGGCCAGATCGAACCAGAATGTGCTGAGTTATCCGCCCTTGAATGTAAAAAAATGACGTTTTTGACTTTGTTTACACTCTAGCATCTACAATTATTGATCAATCAAAACAAAACTTGGACACAATGTTGGGGACAATAAGATCTCAGATGAGTTTGATTTTCAATTTGATCTGATCAGAAAGTCGAGAGTTATGTGCCCTTGAACTTGACAAATTGCCGTTTTTGGCTGTTATCGACCTTGTTTACACTATAGAAACTACAATTTTCAATCAATCAAGACAAAACTTAAACATAATGTTGGGAACCATAAGATCTTGGATGAGTCTGATTTTCAGTCTGATCTGATCAGAAAGTCCAGAGTTACGTGTCCTTGAATTTGAAAAAAAATTGTCATTTTCGGCTGTTTTCCACCTTGTTTACACTCTAGAATCTACAATTATATATTAATCAAGACAAAACTTAGACACAATATTGGGGACCATAACATCTCGGATGAGTTCGATTTTCTATTTGATCTGAGGAGAAAGTCAAGAGTTACGTGCCCTTGAATTTGACAAAATTGCCATTTTCGGCTGTTTTCGACCTTGTTTACACTCTACAATCTACAATTATCAATCAATGAAGACAAAATTTGGACACAATGTTGGGGACCATAAGATCTTGGATGAGCTCGATTTTCAGTTTGATCTGATCAGAAAGTCTAGAGTTATGTGCCCCTGAATTTGACGAAATTACAATTTTCGGCTGTTTTCAACCTAGTTTACACTCTAGAATCTACAATTATCAATCAATCAAGACAAATCTTGGACACAATGTTAGGGACCATAAGATCTTGGTTCAGTTTGATTTCCAGTCTGATTTGATAAAAAAAAATTGAGAGTTACGTGCCCTTGAATTTGACAAAACTGCTGTTTTGGGCTGTTTTTGACCTTGATTACACTCTAGAATTTGCAATCATTGACCAATCAAGACAAATCTTGGACACATTGTTGGGGACCATAAGATTTTGGATGAGTTGGATTTTCAATTGGATCTGATCAGAAAGTCGAGAGTTATGTGCCCTTGAATTTGATAAAATGCCGTTTTCGATGGTTTTCTACCTTGTTTATACTCTAGAATCTACAATTGTTTATCATTCAAGACAAAACTTGGATACATTGTTGGGCACCGTTACATCTCTGATGAGTTTGATTTTCACAATGTTATTGATCATAAGTTTGTTTTCAGTCTTAAAGTCACAAATATCAATTGAATTGAACAAAAATGTTGCTCATATCATTTTGGTTCAGGTGAGCATTATAGGACCATCATGGTCCTCTTGTATAATTTTCTTGAAGATTTACTATGTTTACATAATTCCCCTGCACAAAAATGCTCTGTTTTAGAAAGTATTTACCACATTTTTGTCGAAAATCGCAATTTTAGGAAAAATCATTAATATTCATGAATATGCAAATGAGCTAATTTGCATAACATAACTGAAAATGAAAGAGCAAGTCATAAGCTTTCATTTGATACCATTCTGACACCTGTGTGTCAATATTCAATCAAGATATGACCAAATTCATTTTCAAAATTTAAATGAACAATTTGGAAGGGTTAAGGGTTTGGATAAGGGTTACGGCGAAAAGCCCCAACCGCCAGAGTGCAAACAAGGCTCAAAATGTTTCTAATAAAATATACTTTAAGATAAACCATGTTTACAAAATTCCCCCTGGACAGTAACGCCTTCATTTGGAAAGTATTAACCAAATTGTCATCAAAAATTAGCAATTTTAAGGAAAATAATTAATATTCATGAATATGCAAATGAGCTAATTTGCATAAAATTACTACAAATTGAAGAGCAAGTCATAAGCTTTCATTTGATACCATTTTGACATATGTAGATTAAAATTCAATCAAGATATGACCAAATAATTGTCTGTATATTTAAATGAAAAATTTGAAAGGGTTAAGGGTTTTAGATAAGGGTTACAGCTAAAAGCCCCAACGGCCAAAGTGCAAACAACGCTCATCTTGTAGCATTTGTTATAAGCTTTCAGAAAATCATACCCTTCAAAATTCCCTCTGGGGGGGGGGGGGGGAGCAGGGGTTATTGGTGGCTCAAGGTCTATAATATTGTGTTCAAGTTTTGTCTTGATTGGTGAATAATTGTAGATGCTGGAGAGTAAACAAAGTCGAAAATGGACAAAAATGGCAATTTTGTCAAATTCAAGGACACATAATTCAGTCTTTCTAGTCCAATCAAATTGAAAATTGTTGTCACCAATTTTGTGTCCACGTTTTGCCTTGATTGGTCAATAAACGTAGATGCTAGAGTGTAAACAAAGTAAGTCGCAAACGGCCAAAACGGCAATTTGTCAAATTGAAGGGCACGTAACTCATGACTTTCTGGTCCGATCGAACTGAAATTTTAACTCATCTGAGTACTTATGTCACCAAAATTGTGTCCAAGTTTTGTCTTGATTGAACAATAATTGTAGATGCTGGCCGAGTGTAAACAATGTCAAAAAGTCAAAAAATGGTCAAAAACGAGAAATTGTCAAATTCAAGGGCACATAATTCACGACTTACAAGTCCGATTAGACTGAAAATCAAGCTAATCCGACATCTTTTAGTCATTAACATTCCGTCCAAGTTTTGCTTCGATTGATTAATGATTGTAGATGCTAGAGTGTTAACAAAGGAAAGAACTGCCGTTTTTGACATTCAATGGCAGATAACTCGGGGGGGGGGGATCTCCGCATTTTCTGGTCCGTTCAGGCCCATACTCAAATACTTCTACTTGTTTTGACCAAGTTAGATCAAAATTGCCTTATTTTTGCGTATGCTAGAGTGTAAACATCAAATTTTGGACGAACGGACGGACAGACGCCGGACAAAAGGTGATCACAATAACTCACCTGGAGGAGTACTTCGTACACAGGAGAGCTACAAAATCTTAATGCTGATGACTAGCATTTCCCCTTTTGGTTCAATATTTTCTATCTTCTGCTTCTAAAGTTCTCAAAAATGTCACCAAGTAGAGATATTTTGAGGTATTTCATTTCAGCTAATTAAACATTTGGAAAAGAAATCATTTGATGTTTACAAACATGTACTATCATTTGCATGTTAGTGGAATTGTTTTTCGATTTGGACGTGGTCGATATGGGAGGCTAACAATTAGACCATTTTCGACATATTGGTGTAAAACTGACTGATTTGTAAGTCAATAATTGACGTTCACCATGCAAAATATATCTTTTACATATTTCCTCTTTTGCGAGCAAAAATATAACAAAATTGACCGCACTTGTATATCGTTTCAATTCTAATAACTGACCGCCCCCGATCACGTGACTATCAGATTTACTACGGTTCATAGAAATACTGGAATGCACAAAAACCGAGACGTACATAGAATGTCGATATATTATCTATTAAACGTTATCGGCAAGCTTTGGAAGTTACCGAAACGCGTATCAAATCCGGCAATTAACCTATTCCGACGAGAACGTCTCTGTTGAAAGCATCCGATGAAATACACTAGTGCGTCTTGGTATTTCAATGGACCCGATAGACTGGGTTACTGCCCCTAGAAGGACCCGATTAAAAAGCTTTATTTTTTATCAACATAGCCGTTATCCATCGAACGCACTAGCTCAATCGGTTAGCCGCTCGTAATTACAGTCATAATTGCATTGTACGATGTGGTTCAAAGCCCACTTTCGCCTGTGTCAAAATTCTCTCAAATACTTTTTTGAAATGAACTTTTGTCCTTTGTTAGGTATCCAATCTGATTTCTTTTTGTGTGTGTTTATTTTTCTAATATGTTTTGCATTTAAAGCGTTTAATTTTTTTTGCTATCATTTTCTTTTCATTATGATAAGAATCACACATGAAAACAGCCTGATTTGACAAAATACCAATAGATTGCTGAGAACAACGTTCTCCAACAAAGGAAATTAACTCTGACAGCCAACTCACGAGCCAACAGTGACCTGGATTGATTTTTTGGCTGTATCAATTTAAAGTTGAAGTTCACAAATTAATTAAATAATTATAAATAAACACTTTCATCTTTTCATCTCGCAATGAAAATGACTATTATGACCTTATCACGAAGTTATCGTGTTTTTTTTTTTTTTTTTTTTTTTTTTTTTTTGATAAATCGTACTATAATACATTCAAAGTTAAACGAGAATCGATACAAATATTTTGGTTTATTTAAAGGTAAAACAGGTATGTTTTAGATCTATTTATAGTAACAACTTAAACACATGGATGGTCATCTTACCTACCTGGTTTACCGATATCGGAATTTGGACCTTGTCCCTCATTAGTAAAAGATTTTGAATCGATTATATCTCTTATTCGTCAGTTAGTAAAATACAAAATTTTAAATTGCGTTGTATTAAAGCTGCAGTCCCTCGGCCAAATTGCAAAAAAGGGAAAAAATGGAACGAAACGCAGATTTTTTATCATGACAACCTTTGGATTAGTAACGGAAGGCGGTTCAGACAAACGACGAACCTAAAATAAGATAGCAATTGCCGAAATTAAGGGAAAGCCGTGGAAAAAAGAAAAACGTTTGTCACGTTTTTCAAATCTATTTTTCTCACTGTTTACATTTTGCTCAGATGTAAACACAGAATGTGTGTATAAAATACAATAAAACTCTTATAAAGTAGTGACGTAGATACGGTGAATATATAGGTAGAATGATAGAGCGGTATGTGTGCTGTACAGGACATCCGAGTTTTATCCTAGGTATTGGCGATTCTTTTACTCTTTTTTTCTTTTCTTTTTGTCCTTTATTGTAATCATTTCTATTTTTACACAAAATGCAAGCTGCTATCTGCCTAGCAAATGATATTTCGTGGCTAATAGCCATTGAAGACGAAGAATGTATTGTTTAATCCATGTGTCATGTGATCTTGCGCGAACTATAGAAGAAATCAAAATCCAAACGACAGGAGATTTACACCCAAGCCTATCTTTATCGGGGGGATCAAACAGAGCGATGGAAAGGTGAAAGGATAGGCCTAATCGAAGCTGACACGAATCATATTGCCAAAACGCTGATCGATACATCAATAGTGGTCACGTGAGAAGACGCTTGGAGGTGTGTCTGACATCATCGAAGTCCCGCGAAATACTTATTCTTTAAAATCCAAAGCGATAATTTGTGGAAAAACCCCTCCGGCATTTCATTGAATTAGACTACAATTCAGCTTGAAGGTGTATTGTTTTAAAAAATATTATTAATGACCCTGCGAATGACCACCAAATGGTTTTAAAGTTGAATTTTCGAAGAAAATTCGAGATAGAGCACCTTTAAATATTTACAAATTCTACACCAAACAATGAAACAATTGAAGGTAACCCAATTGAAACATTAGAAAAAAAAAACACGGAAATTAGAGAGAAAAAAGTACACGGATTTACAGAAGAACATGTCAGTTACGTGAACAAAATATCCATTCCTTTGAAGTAAAGCAATGAACAAATATCTAGATAGGTTCAGAACAACATGTTTCAATTTTGTTGTTAAAAATTCGGTATTTTTAAGTTAATCATCGAACTGGTATTTACTTTAAGTAGAACATGGTTATGCAAGCTGGTATTTATTTTAAGTTAACCATGGTAATGTGAACTTGTGTAGGTGGTACAGGACCATTCGCTAAGAAATCTAAAGGCAGCATATTCTATTTTTGCTCTTAAGGTCACCCAAATGAGCAAACATGGCAATTTGCGGGACTTGCAGGGTGTATATATTTTAAAAGAAGTCACCTTAACTGCAAACAAACAATACGCTATCAAATAATTGCAATACGCTATCAAATAATTGCAACTGCATATTGTGATACTGTGAGTTCAACAAGAAAAGGAAAGATACAATTAACATGACATGTTTGAAATATATCACTTCAGCAAAATTTTCGCGGATGGCTACCAAAAAATTGCCGGCCTCTTTGATGCTATGCGTCAAAAATTTGTCTTGTTATATTCCTGTATTAATATCATAGATAGGTATATAATTTTTTCAGACACTTTATGATTCATTTGAACTTTTTTTTGGCAAGTAAGCCAGGGCTTTTTTTTTCATTTTTGGGGAAGGGGCCTGGCCTTTCAGGTGGGGAAAAAAAGCGCGCGATTTTTCAAATTTGGGGAAAAATTATTATATGGATAATAACAAATATAAAGCAGAAGAACCTGCAGTTTCTCCCTTTGTCTAAATATTTTCTTAGTTATGTACCTATGTAAATTTACTTGACTTGACTTGAATGTCCATTTTGTCGTCTGCAGCAACTTTCAAATTGGACTACCCTAGAATTTGTCGTTTCGGACAGGGTTAAACAAATCTTTCAATAGTAACTTGTAGACCTAGACCACTGGCACTCAATCTTAGACTATTCATTTAGATCTAATTTTGTCGTTTGGGAAAGGGTTAAACAAATCTTTCAATAGTAACTTGTAGACCAAGACCACTGGCACTCGATCTTAGACTATTCATTTAGATCTAAGTCATTGTAACTTTAAATAACATGACAAATTAATGTGCAAAAGTGTCAATACACTGGGGTCGAGTAGTGCCAGTTACCATTACGAGGCAGACGCTACATTTGATAGACGGGATTTTCCATTTTTCCTTCGACGATCCTGAGTGACAAGAGCTTGTTTGTCTGGCCATCCGCTTTTTTTTATCCCTATTGATTTGCTTTCAAAACTTTCTAACTATTTTGTGAAAATACTCCTGATGGTGCTTCGTATTTACCTTTTATTCCATGAAGCCGAACTGTTTAAGGTGACGCCATTTCACTGGCGTGTTCGATTCGGGATCAATGTAAATTTTGACCGTCCGAATGTCGAGGAATTTAGTCGAATGGCAATCAGCGCCGCCAAATAACAGCTCATTTATTTCAAAATATCAGTGTGTAGATAGTTTCTGTCCATATTCATTAATTCATTTATTTTTCATTTGTGTGCGTACTATCAACTCGCTTTCCACTTCTTAATTTACAAATCAAACCCGACCTCTTACGGACCTTTGAAATATAATCTGCATAAACGGTCATTCTGCAAGGGGAATGATAAAGGAAAGTTTATTAATGCTCAAACCGGGCCCGATGAATTTCAATTCTACCGAGAGGGATAACCATAATCGAATCTTTCAATCAATTACCCGAGCCGTATACTCTATTATAAATATAGACGCTTTACTTGTTGAGATAAAGCGTTTTTCTACAAGTATGATCATCACAAAGATTTGTCCGAATTTTATTTTATAAAGGCTGAAGAAACAAACCAAATGGGGGATTTTTGCGGACCGGTGGGGAATTTTTCTGCCGGTGGGGAATTTTTTTGGGGTGGGGAAGTAGCCGTTCAACGGCTACAGCCATATAGCAAGAAAAACCCCTGTAAGCAAAGGCCATAATCATACAAGAAAAAGTTAAAAAAAAGTTTAAGATTATTCACTGTCGGTGAACTCGGCCAAAGCGAGGGACGTTTGTTCACGAACAATGAATTCCGTCGGTGTTGTCCGATAAAGCCGTAGTTACGAGATTTTATAACAATACCGACGGTTTGTCAATACAAAACGGTAAACCCGGTATGTTTTAGAACAAAGACATTGTCATTAGAAAAAAATCTATAAACTCACATTTAAACGCAAAATATCTATATATACCTTGTTGTAGCGAAAAACGTCCCTCGCTTTTGCCGAGTTCACCACCAGTGTTATTTAACAATTTGTTTGTGAAAGGGTTATTTTAGAATCCCTACAAAAATAAGTCGGTTGTATCCAACATTTTGAATACACACCTTCTGCTTAGATATTTTTTTAGATATCTATACACATTTGTTCTTCCGAAACGGCAAGAATTTTACGGTTTAACCCTTTCCCAAACAAGATCTGCTTTTGACGTCCCCGATAAAAATTGGTAGGGAAAACATTGAGACAAAAGAAGAAACTGATGGTAACCAGCAGTTTCTGCTTTTGTCTCAATATTTTCCATGCTATATTGTATACTAATAGTAATTTTATTTTTATTAACATCCATTTTCTCGTCTGTTGCGGCTTTCAAATTTGAACACCCTAAAATTTTGTTGTTTTGAAAGGGTTTAACACATTACCAGACGGTACAATTTTGACTGCTCCGAACTCAAAGATGTTACAGGCAAACTATCAAGTGAATGAAATTTTACATTTTTGCATTTTGTGGTCTTTTGCCGAAGAAATAATTGTGGGAAATGAAGAAATTGCTCGTCACAAGCAATTTCTTCATTTCCATCAATGTTTCCTAAATGCCTCATTTGATAGGGCGTCCAAAGGCTTCATTATATTGGAATGGGTTAATCATTATGCAAGCTTTCATAGACAACAAAATGGATGTGGACTATGACGGGATTTTAGTAAATTTATGCTTAGAGAATATTGAGGGAAAAGAAAGAAAAATATTATCTATAAGAATTCACTTCTTTTGTCGCAATATATGACAATATTCCTTTGTTGGGGACGTTAAAACCGTTTATTATATTAAAAATGGTTAACCTGTTACTAGAAAGCAAAATTTTAGCCATATCCAAATTAAAAAATGCTGCAGAAAACATTTTCAAGTGAATGAAATTACACATTTTAGTGTTTCTTGGCAGAAACATTTGTGGGTAAAGAAGAAATTGCTTGTCATAAAGAAATTTCTTCTTTTTCCTTAATATTTTCATAAATTTTAATACAGTTTGTGAGGCGTCAAAACCCGTCCCTTTGAAGAAATGAGTTATATACTTGCTTAACAATCGTGTTCTTTTGAAATGATTTTGAGAAAGATAAGAAGAAAAAGATCAATAATGACTAATTTCCCACAATGCTTTTCATACTTCCCGGTTCCATACATATAAAGTGTGATCCTAAATAATATCTAGGTCAAAATCTTAAAAAGGGTAAATAGTGCAAATTTGAGATTAACAATGCTCTGGATCAGCCTGAATATACACGCAGTCTGATCCACAAGAATGCGTTTTTCTCTAATAGTTTCTTTAGCTTAACCTGTAGAAATTGCAAGAGAGCAGCATTGATCCTGATCAGACTGCATTTTGGCATAAACTGATACTATGTGGGGGTTTTCAGATCTCGGTTTATCTTATTTGTCCTCTGTATTAATGTTTAGATTGGGACCGGTCTGATACGTGTCGTTTTGATAAAGGATAATTATAATTATACATGTATGCCACTGTTGTTCGTCGGAAACTTCCGAAACGTAAATATAACTTAATGATTACAACCCATCATTAGATTCGGAACACTTCGGCATCCATCTTTTGTCGTCGTCCGTGGCAAGTGAAATTGACATATGATACCTTCGTCAATTTCCGAGCGTCATCAATGATACGGATATTGACGATGGCTACATTCAATTTCCATTTCTACGGATGAGGCCCGATGATGCACAATGTCACTATGTTTCGATGTCGGTGAAGAAAAGTAGGCTAACTTAATCCGAGTTTTCTCTGATGAAATTCGCTCTTTGATATGTTGATGTCGCTAATTTACAATGAGTGACATCAACATATCAAAGAGCGAATTTCACCAGAGAAAACTCGGATACAATGAGTGACATCAACATATCAAAGAGCGAATTTCATCAGAGAAAACTCGGATTAAGGCCAACTGTGCCACAATGATTAGTTATGAGGCATGTGGTAAGACATGTTATTATTTCCCTCGATCTTTTTAGCCACTAAGAATATCTATTTTGTCGCCTGCGACAATTAAATTTCGATCAATCGAGATCTCTTTTTTTGTTGTTTTGTTTTTTGTTTGGGAACGGTTGAATAACTTTGATGAACAAAATATTGAAAAAATACCGAACCCAAAGTAGTTGAAATAGACAAAATTGATACAATGGATCTAAATTCACTCTCAATTTAGAATATAGCCTATAGAGGACATGAAAAATAGTCAATCAACAGCATTTTGTCTTTTCTTTCGTTTTTTATAAACCCTTCTCCTTAGGGAAATCATAACTTAACAGAAGTACAATTCCGCACATGGACCGAAAAACCGAGAGATAGAGGGAGAGAGAAAGACAGAAAGACAGAGACACGAATATGTCTTATGACGGACAGAGACATACAGACAGACGAACACTGAAATATCTTACCGGCATGGTGATTAGGATCATGTGCTGTCCATTAAGTGAGGTGCTTACGTAAATAGGGGTATCATATTCGGGTTTTTCCCAAGTTGGGTAAATTTCGTCATAATAAACGCATATTCTTTTTCTTTACTGCATGGAGCCGGTATCTACAAAAAGGGTCCTTACAAGATTTTAGTGTGCTTCAAAATCAGTATCTCTGTAGGTACAGTCTGATCAGGACCCGTGCTGTTATCTCAAGGCGGCGACGGGTCATGATGAAACTATTTTTAGAACAAAATAGATCTTGATCAGACTGTTTGTCAACACAGGCTGTTCTTGTTAACATGTTTGTCCGAAATACCATTAACCATTTCCCAAATAAAACCTGGTTTTTGACCTCCCAAATAATGAAAGCAAAGGAAAACATTGAAGCAAAAGGAGAAAATGCTGAATATCAGCATTTTCTCATTCTGTCTCAATATTTTCTCAGCCATACTGTACACGATATTCATCTTTATCAAAAAGATCTATCATTAAAAGTCTTCTGCAACAGCTTTCAAATTTGAAAAGTACTGATTTTTGGCGTTTGGGAAAGTATAAAGGTCCATTACCAGATCTGAACTCGTGTGTGACAAATATTATACTAGATCAGAGGTGCGTTCTTTAGAGCGAGATTTCTTGAGATTTCTTAAGATATTTTAGGATAAAGCGTTCTCTAGAGCAAGGTTTTTAAGACGCTCAATGGGAGACGCCATTACCATATACTTCGTGTGGAACCCCTCGGTCAATTCTGTAGAAACAATATAAAAGAGACTGGACCGAGTTGTTCCGAACGTTCCATAATTTATAAACCGCGGTATTCCGAATGCTCCATACTTTATACAAATGACGTCATGATGACGTCATTTGTATAAATATGGAGTATTCGGAACAGCTCGGTCAAAGTCTCGGTCTTAAAAACGTTTTATCCAAAACATCTTAAGAAATCTTAAAAAATCTCGCTCTAAAGAACGCGGCTCAATTTTCAATGACTTTACCACAATTATGATGTTCTTGTTCAAGGAAATATGTTACGGCAGGATATCATGTGGCACAACAGTAACGGAGCAACAACAACAACAACAATTCCATTTTCAATACACCCAAACACACTTCCAATTTGTTACTAAAAATAGTAACACATTTTAATGCCAGATCGAGGCTCTGACCCAAATGAGAGCAAAGCATCCAACGTGCAATGGAAATGAACGGAGGAAAGAAGAAGTTTAAGAGGAATCACACTCCGTTTAGTGATGATTCCTCTGTGAATCTCGACGGGATATCATTGACTGACTTCCAATTATGGTCTTTACCGGCTTTTAAGTCATTTTTGACCCTCCGATAAAGTAATAACCATGGATCTTTTGAGGACCTAGCCGCCAGGTTCAACTGTCATTTTCACGTAAACCCCCCTTCCCCAACAAAAAAAATGTATGAAACATGCCATTTTCAGTGTGAAGATGACAATCTCAGTACCGAAAGGCTGATGTAGATAGATAATTCATTATAATGTTAGATCAATTTGATAATAAAAGCATTGCTCTTAAAGCCCTAGAGGGGGCGGGGAGTTCGGGATGTCCGCCCCCCCCCCCCCCCCTGGAATCAGCCGAAAATTGAGTGTTGACTATATAATTAAAGCGTCAATATGATGTTATATATAATTTAACACATTTAAGTCATCATTTGGGCGTGTACCCCCACCCTGGCAATTGGGCTTGGACCCCTCTGAAAAAATCCTGGATCCACCCTTGTGTGCACGTACATAGGGGCTTAATGGGATAATTATAGTACAGAAAATGTTGAGACAAAAGGAGAAATGCTGATTAAAAGTATTTCATTATTTTACCTCTTGAAATGATTTTCGAAACAATCTCTGTAAGACAGTCAAGGGCGGACCTAGAAGGGGGTCGGGGGTCCGGACCCCGCCTTGAATAGGTCGAAAATCAAATTTTGACTATACAACGTTAGTACAGAATATATACCGTTACACAATTCACAAATTTAAAGTCATCTTCTGGGCTAGACCCCCCCCCCCCCCTTGACAAAAATCCTGGATCCGCCCTTGACAGTCAAAACATTAACATTTCTTGTTTGGTAAAGGTTTAAAACATTTTTCTTTTCAATTCTTTTTTAATTTAACACTTCTCAACAATAGTTCAGCCAAAAGTTTATTTATAATTGTCCACGCTCCGAGGCTGGGAATCCATCCTGTGACCTGTCCATTATTGGCTCTAATCTAGAGCATAAACACATGCAAAATATTACAACTCACACTTGGACAGTACAAAGGAGTTCACTTGTTTCTGCAAAACTGATTTTATTTGGTTTTCAAAAGCAGTAGCCCATCCTGAACCTGCATGGGGGTAATGGGCGATGGAGACAGGGTACGAATGATTACAAGCCAAAAATCTCTTTTTTTTAATCAAAGTAGCAAAAATATTCCTGTTACTTAAAACTCTAATAATTAACGTAAATGACTGTATAAAATATTCTTAGTACTTAGGCAGAATAAATGAAAAATGTTCGCGTGAAAATAACGACTCGCCAAATGAATTATATAGTAAAACGACCACGTGACCTTTTGTTTGCTCTCTTCATACTCAGGTCACGGTTAAAAAATTGGAAGTGTGTTTGGGTGTATGGTTCTGTTATTATACATCCAAAGTTAAATGAGAATCGATACAAATATTTTGTTTTATTTTAGGGTTGAACAGGTATTATAAGTTGTTACTATAAATAGTCAAATATACATCCAGCCTCCCCTCTTTTCCGTTATGGGTCTAGTCCCTCATTAGTAAAAGATTTTGAATCGTTTATAATAATTTTCTTGAGACCGGTTTAAATTTTATTGTTTACCTACCAACGTTACTATCATGTGTGTGATTATTCTACCCTTGAAAAGTATCTTTAGTAAAACGTTTGAATTATTCGACCAACAAAAAAACCCTCGTTTATTGGGAAGGGCGGAATAGACATATTTTAAGTATGGTTCTTTTATTTACAGCAGACCTATTTTCGCGCTTCAATAAATTCAGAACATAATTTTCTATTTAATGTTCAACCTGATAGTAACATACGACGTTCAAACTTAGTAACAAGTTATCCTTTCAGCTTTTTACACTTTATGATCAGAAACCGATTCCTCGCCGTGCACCTGTTCTCTTTTTTCAAAATAGTTTGGTAAAATACACTGAAACGAAGGAACTGCTGATAAAAGTAACTTCTTTTACTCCTCAATATTTCCTAGGCCATAACAAGTTTATTTCTACGTTTGAAAGCAAATACGTATTTTGACGTCTGCATATCTTTCCAAATAAGATCAGTCTTATTTTCTGCCGTATATAGGAAATTGTTTAACCCGTTTGACTCCCTACAAGACAATGACTTATAGAAAACGTTGTAGAAAATGAAGAAATTGTTTGTTACAAGCAATGTCTTCATTTCCTACAATGTCTTCTAGCCAAGAAGTTCTGAAACATTAACATTTCTTGCACTTGTCTGCAACACCTTTGAATTCGGACCATCCTAAATTGCTTGTCCGGAAATACGTCAAGATTAACTGGAGTAAATCATTCCATATTCTTTGTCAAAGCCGTGAAAGGCGGGTTTTTAGCTCACCTGAGCACGAAGTGCCCAAGAGCAGCTATTGTGATCGCTTTTTGTCCATCGTCCATCCGTCCGTCTGTCTGTCCGTCCGTTCACAATTTCTTCAAACATCTTCTCCTCCTAAACCATTAGGACAATTTTGACCAAACTTGGCAGGAATGTTTTTCGGGTGACCCTCTTCAAAACCTGTTCGCGAAATTTTGATTTGTCAAAAATGTGGGCGTGGCAGGGCGGGGCATATCAGACATAGAGAAATCCTAAGAAAATTCTTTAAAAATCAACCATTGGGCCAATTGGAAACAAACTTGGCAGAAATGTTCCTTGAGTGACTATTTCTAAGATTTGTTCATAATTGTTTAGATTTTTCAAAAAACGTGAGCGTTGCAGGGCGGGGCTTATGGGACTAAGGGAAATCCTAAATAAATTCTTTAAAAATCAACACAACTTGGCAGGAATGTTCCTTGAGTGACTCTTTTTAATATTTCTAGCATTGTCTAAATGCCCTCTACCAAATGTTTTCAAACTATTGTAGTAAAAGAAGAATTGACCCTTTGTTGTGGGGTATCAGGTTTCACATAGAGACAGTTTTCCCAAAGACTGTTTGGCCTAGAGTCATGAAATTTGGCATGAGTTTATATCTCACGGACCTCTAACAGAATACTTCATTACTTTACAAGCAAAGAAGCCCTATGTTGTAGGTTTTGGAATTTTCAAGTGAGGAAATCAAACAAATCTATTTTGACCAGGTACCGGTATCAGCTTATCAGTAATCATGGCATAAGTAAATTGTTTGACCGTCTAAAGTAAATAAAAGACCGTCCTGAATGCATTAATAAATGGACTGTCTTATCTGATAATGGAACTCTTATCTGATAGAGAATGAATCTACAGATTAGAAGGGGCAAATACATTCTAAATTTATTACTCAAAATTCTTACTATTTGTTGTAGGTACTCATTTGAATAGTCTTGATTAGATAATTGAAATTAATGCCTTAATCATAGGGTTTGATTAACATTGGAAGATATTTTACAATTGGGAAAGCCATTTATCCCTCTTTACTGAATCTCTGCTACACATCATCTTAATGCCTTAACCCTTTCCTAAATAGAATTGGTTTTGATGTCCCTATTAGAAAAGGCTTGGGGAATTATTGAGTCACATGCAGAAAATTCTGATAATCGCATTTTCTCATTTTTCCTCATTATTTTATGTGCTATATTTATCATGGATCCTTTCTTGACCCTTGTCAATTTTGTCTCCTGTAACTCCTTTCAAAATGGGAACAGTCTATTTTTCTGTCTGGGTAAGGATTAAAACCTTTCCCAATCAAGGTTTAAGCACATTCCAATTTGTTTCATGACAGAAAGTCCTTATTTTTATGCCTTTGAATTTGGCAAAATTTCAATTGTCCTTATTGTCATCTTGGTTCAGGTGGGCGATTTAGGACCATCATTGTTCATTGTCATCTTGTTTATGTCGCATGCCGTGATTTGTGTGTGTTTAAACAATAATAAATACATAAGTGTAATATTTAATCAAAGGATCTCATTGTGACTTAAATATTGCATCTGAAGTGTATGACTTGTTGTTCATATCGAGCTCGTGTTCAATCAATCATTAGACTCATGGTACTTCGGATATCATCCGTGGCAACGGAAATTGACGAAGCTATCCCTCGTCGCTCTCCGTCGTCACAGATGACAACCAAAAATTGACAAAGATGTCCAAATAAAGTTGTCGATTTCCGTTGCCACTGATGACACCTGAAGTTGCACATAGTGTTTCGTATCTCACGGATGGAAAACTTAAACTGGTTCTTGTTACATGTTCAGTCTTTCGGATGAGACTTTAACCCTTTCCCAAACGGCAAAAATTAGGGTAATCCACTTCAAAAATTGCCAAAAATAACAAAATGGAAATTATCAAAGATAGAATTTGTGTAAAATATGACATAGAAAATATTGAAAGAAAAGGAGAAACTGCTGGTTATCAGCAGTTTCTTCTTTTGTTTCAATGTTTTCCCAAGCCTTTTCTATCAGGGACGTCAAATTCATGTCTTGTTTGGGAAAGGGTTAAACCGAGATCCCCTTAGCTTTTGAGTGGGACGTAAAACTCCATCCAATCCAATCTTGTTACATATAGGCCTAGCTAGAAATTGGTATGGTACTTGATCAAATGACTTTTTAAGATTAATTTATAAGTGTTTATTGACCCCTTTCAATTATCATTTTTGTCCGTACCCGCAGAACACTTCCGGTAATGCGAGTTTTCTCTGATGAAAATTCGCTCGTTGATATTTGAATGTCGCTATTTACATCATAGCGCTGTCCCATTCAAAAACAAAAGAAAAGTCCAAATATCAAAGAGTGAATTTTCAACAGAGAAGACTCGGATTAAATTCCGGTGGCAAACAAAGGGTTTATGGGAAATTAACATTGTATTAGATATATAGGGAATCGAAATGGTTTTTAACTGCATCGTTTATCAATGCAAGAATCGGAAGATACATGTATATGACGGAAGTAAAGAGAATTTTCACATTTCCCAATAAAATTTCCAGAAGATCAATGCAAGCGCAGAGCATGGATTAAGGTAGTGAACAGGAATGAATTTCACCTTTTGCCTCTAATGACGACTTATGGTGGCTGCTGTGTGTGTGTGTGGGGGGGGGGGGGGGGTATTTCTTAGTGGAAAGAGCAATGCAAAATACCAAATAAAGAATTTTTTTTACAAATGTAACGGCTTTATTGATGGGTAGTAAGGACAATCACATGATTACAAGAGTTAGAGTTAGGTTTAGTTTAATAATCAAATAATTTATTTTGGCATAAATGATATGAAATTCTTGGAGAAACATGTATTGATGCAGATGAGAAAAAATACTAATATCTGACTGCAACTTTCAAATAGGAAAAAACCTTTCCCAAGCAAGTCCCTGTCTTTAGCAGATCTATATTAGTTACTTGACTTTGGTTTGAACAGTATGATGTGATGACCCCTTCGGTCCCACTGAGCCCGATTTCCGAAATATTCGTAGTGTTTCAACAGATCGCATTGTCACCGATTTTGACCCCTTATGTCCCATTGACCTTGATTTAATCCCGATTTCGAAACTATCGTAATCGGGCGGAAATCGGATTACTTCGGGAGACTCGTAATTCATCCTGATTCAAATCAGCACCAAACACCGGGGATTTGCAGAACGCGAATGATTTTAAAAAAAAATCAGTCAATTAAAAGTTATTGACGATCAACTAATATTTTGTTTGTAGTCAATATATTTTTCATGGGCATATATTTAAAAAAAAAAAAAAAAGATCTTTCACACCATGCAAATCGTTGTCGTACTTCCCCCTTGTCTGCTTCAAAGCATTTTGAAATCGATCAACAGAGTCATTGAAGATATTCTGCAATTGTTGTGTCACGTGATTCACATTCATGTTTATGGCGTTTTAGACCAACATGGAATCAGAGCAGTCCGAACATTCATGCTGTTTGATCAAGGTGTACGATACTGTATTTCGCTGCTTTTCTTCAAAAACCTCGTATCTGCAGCTTAAAACAAGCTGCAGATACGAGGTTTTTGCAGAAAAGCGACGATTTATTGGTTACTTTGTTATGAAAATGAGTAATATTGGTCCTCTTCAGACTGCACTCTAGCACAAGGTATTTTATTTTCATATTAATCGTAAATGCTTATAAGCCTTCCCGAACAAACTGCTACAGTATTTTAGCTCATAAAACCTACTAGGAAAAAAAGAAAATCTCCGTTTTAGCTAAATCTCGTCCACCAAAGATTTATATGCTTTAAATGGTAAGCTTTATTTTTCTGTTCACATCCTGCGTCTGCAACACATTTTGTATTCGGCAGCACTAATATATGGCTGTTTGAGATAGGGTCATTTTAAAGTCCCAAGTTCAGTTAATCATTTCAAATCATAATATTCATCATCATCGTCATACCCAGAACTGCCCGGTGGTCGATTGCACGTGACTTGTGTTGTTCCATAAGTGTTAAATATGTGATATTCGTCTATGCTTTGTTTCCCCTGATTGTTATGCATAGGATGTTGAGCGTCTTTAAATTCAAAAGGTTTCGTTGCCTTGTGGTCGTTGTAGTAAGTGTTGGTAAAGTTACCGTATTCGCCCGTCGACACGCTGTGGTCAATATCTGCGATAGCTAGAACAGATAAAATTACATTCAAGAAAATTTGATTTTCCAATCAAACCGCTTTAGTAGTTTCGACAAAAGGACAGAAGAACATACAATATTCCGAGGGTGCTATCATCGGTTCAATCGCACTTGCTGGGATACCTTATTAAGACGGTTCTTAGTCGCAGAAAGATTTATTTCCACGAAACTTAACATTCGTTGGTGCTAAAGTTAATATTTTGGATTAAAGGATCAATCTACGGAAACAGTTTCTATCGACTTTTCAACTGACAATCATAAAGATATGAATGAACACTGCACATTGACTTTCAACTCGCTGATACCATTTTATACACATGGCGAAGAAAAGAAATGTCAGGTAATTTCTTGTGGGAAGAATTGACATTGTGTCGACAAGATTCAACCACAGGCCGTTTAAATTCCGAGGCCTGCAAATTACCATTAGACAACGATACCTCACAATTAATGTAATAGTTGAATAAAATTGATTTTGAAGGCAATATTTTATTTCACTTGTCTTAACCCTTTCCCAAACAAGACCTGGTTTTGACGTCCCCAATTGAAAAGGCTTGGGGAAAACACTGAAACAATTTTCTGTGCCATATTTTACACAAATCCTATTTTTAATAACACCCATTTTGTCATTTGTGGCAGTTTTGAAGTTGATCAACATAACATTTTGTCGTTTGGGAAAGGGTTATTAGACGGGTCAATATACTGATTTACCCCCCAAAAATTGCAACAAAAGGCATTTAAACTGTTTTGGTTAGTATAAAGGGTCCTTAATAACATACTAAAAATCTACCAAAATCTGGGTTACGGAAAAGGGTTATTTTCAAGATGGCGTCCAAGATGGCCGCAGAAACACTAAAATCGCCATAGCTCCATTACTATTTATGCTAGGTTGGTAAATTTGGTGTCTATTCATAGGTTTAAGGGGTCAAGGAATTCATTTAAAGCATCAAAACTGGTACAAATTGATTACATAAATGAGTAAATGGTATATAGGACCAATGCTGGTCACCGAGGCATTGTTATAACTGGGATTAATTTACGGCGGGCCATGCATTAATTGAATCAGGTGTCAATATATATTCATATGAGTCGTTACCTGAAAAGGGGTCTGATATGACATTTAAGACTAGCATTGACCTAGATCAGCCTGATCAAGATCCATGTTGTTCTGCAATAGCTTTATCATGACAGATAGCAACTATAAAGTAATAGCATGGATTGTAATCAAACTGAATATAGGCCTATACACTTTGAGGTCTTGTGAGTCAGTTTGCCATTCGATTGTTATCAAGGAGCATCAAGTAAGTATGTTTTGAGAATACAAACTAAATTTTATTGTCCTTTTTTAATTTGAAAATATACGAAAGCAATTGAAATATTTGTATGATCTGCGCACAAGCTTTTGCGACACGGCTGAATATCAGAAACGTTCTTGAAAACGTTATCGATGTCATCAGTCCTTGCCAAGAAAGGCTACACAGTAGCTTGTTTCAAATGGAGATGAAGTGCATTCAGAAAGCCATAAATGTTAAAAACACGGGCAATGTAAAGTTTTGATTTGGAAAATTAACCGAATATTGCAAACATACTGACGAAAAGTACAAAACATCACAACAGTCCATTAAAAAGCCAAAGTGAATGTTCATTTTGCGGGAAATAAATTCCACACATGCGCTTATACATTTTTTGCTTTTCGGAAAAAAACCCACACTTTTAACTACGGCTTTTAAAGCTGCAATAATGAACTTTCAGAATAAATACAGCAATGTGTAAATACAGCAATGTGTACAGTGGGTAACATACAAACTGTGGAGAGTGCTGAATGAAAAGCTGATGGTGAAAAACGACGATTTCTCCTTTTCGCCGTTTTCCTTCATGTTATAACATGAACAATACATTCCTTAAGTCATTAAGTAATGGGAATTGAAATCAAATAATTTTCTTAGATACAATAAAACAAATAAAAATATAATGTGCCACAAGTAGCTTTCCTCGCACTGTCTTCTTCTAAAATTGGTAAAAAAGCTATGATACGGTTCAAAATTCGGATCTTATAGACAACATAATATACCACTACCATGGAATGCATTTTCCACCTTCTGTCGAGAATTGTCTTCCCTTATTGGTTACTTGGAATTAAAAGGCTGACTTGAATTATAAGGAACGAATTCGTAACCCACCAGTTACTAAATACCAAAAACTTTGTGTAACTTCAGCGACATCAGCCCTATGGTTTCAAAATCTGGATATCCTTGTCAATTTCCATTGCCACGGAAAACGGCAAAGTTGGAAGAAAAATTGCATCAAGTGTTGGTATCTAATGATGGTCGGAATACTTTAATGCCAATTTTCACTGCGTAGAAACGATCTGCCCTTAAGTTTAAAGATTCATATGTAAGTTCTCGTGTATATTTTAAATGTTTTTATTTTAACAAACTAGCATTCATGAGTCCCTTCTAGAAATTGATTTAGCGAAATATAACGAAGTTTAACTCATGGACTAACAGTTACAATTAAAGCAAGGGTCAATTAAAATTTGACAAATAATTATACTTAATATGATATTAAATCTGCCTTAGAATGGAAAACAATATGCTGTAATTGTTCTTGCCCATTTTTATTACAATTTTATAAATCATTGATTGATTGATTGATTGATTGATTGATTGATAAAAATTGATGTCAGTTTCCACTGGACAGAAGCGATAACTCATATTTCATATCTTGTGTATATGTTTCATCTGTTTGTATCGACCTTTTTCAGTAAACTAGAAATTTTGCACGTCTGCTAAGAATTACATTTCTAGTATAACTAAGTATTCCGATCAATAAAAACAATAGCATATATGACTGTGTTCTAAGAGAAAAAGATGTAATTTAGTAAATGTGACACACTGTTTTTGATTTTTTACCGGTCTCTGTTAATTCATCTTTAAATTCTATTTGTCAAAAAGGAAATTGCAATGTACTAACCAGTACTATCTAAAATATCAAATAAATGGCATTAGGCATTTTACTGTCTTACATTATTTTTTGAACTCGTATAATATAATTTATGAAGGTCATATGCGAATTTATCAAATGTTTTTCCATAAAAGATATTGAATGGCTATATCTATATTCTGTAAATATAAAATCCATACCGGTCTGTGGTTATTTAATTACGATGCTTTTTCATATAAATGAAATGTTCGTTTTTTTTCCAGAATTCGTTTTTCTGTTAGACTTGTTTAGCATTACCATGCGTGGACAATGCAAAACGCCGTATTTCAATGTCTTTTTGTAACAAAATACAAAAAATGTCATCGTTATCCTATGCCATATTATAGCAATTATTTTATTTCTGTTTCAATTTGATATAATGAGGTAAACATGCAAATTGCAAACATGCGGTTAGTTTTATGATATTGATCTACTGCACATTGTCCGCTGTCAAGATATAACAGAGTGGCTAACACTTAGAAGTCCGAAATTTTGGAGTTTTTGAACATTTTATGATCTCGGAATGCACTTCATCTGACAGCCGAAACAAATTAAATTATAGTAATAGCATAATCTTTCTTAATACTAACTGAATGATGACACCCATGTCTTCTTCAAGAACCTTTTAGACATCAATATTGCTCCTTTTTGTCATTTTGAATGTCTTAGTGACTACAAATACCTCTATAATAAACATGTATGTATTGCCAAATATAATTCAAATCCTGCTATGGCACTATTTTTTTTGTGATCAGCTAAGGTCCGATACATCATTTTTCTCATTTGCCGTTGCGCTTTTAGCAGTTTTAATACTTTAAATGAATTCATTGATCCCTTAAACTTATGGATAGACACCAAATTATGGATTATGATCCATGCTGGTACTTAACAGTTACTATCTGTCATGATAAAGCTATTGCAGAACAACATGGATCTTGATCAGGCTGATCTGGGTCATGCTAGTCTTAAATGTAATATCAGACCCCTTTTCAGGTAATGGCTCATATGAATATATATTGACACCTGATTTGATTTATGCATGGCCCGCCGTAAACTAATTCCAGTTATAGCAATGCCTCGGTGACCAGCATTGGTCCTACATACCATTTACTCATTGTGTAATCAATTTGTACCAGTTTTGATGCTTTAAATGAATTCCTTGACCCCTTAAACTTATGGATAGACACCAAATTTACCAACCTAGCACAAATAGTAATGGAGCTATGGCAATTTTAGTGTTTCGGCGGCCATCTTGGACGCCATCTTGAAAATAACCCTTTTCCATGACCCAGATTTTGGTAGATTTTTAGTATGTTATTAAGTACCCTTTATGCTAACAAAAACAGTTTAAAAACCTTTTGTTGCATTTTTTGGGGGTAAGGGCCTTATTTTCATATATTGACCCGTCTATATATTGTAATACTATGTAACAATGACTGTGATAGCCATTTACCTGTTTTTGAAGCTCTGTCTCTCATCTCTAAATCTGCTAATTTTCTCTTGTTCTCTACCTCTCTTTCTAACTGTTCACTTATCTTCTCTCTTAGTTCTATTTTCTTAAGGTCGCATAAATTCTTATATTCAAGTTCTCGTTGTGTTCGTAGTAATTTGCGAATTTCATCGTCTTCATTCTGTTTATACATTTCGAATGCGAGTTCATCATCAACCTCATCATACATGTATCCAGCACTAAACTGTTCCGTTTTATGACGACCATACACTCGTAATGCATCTTTAGACATGGCTTTCGCTGGAACATACTCTACCATTGTCATTTTAGATGTCTCTTTGCTTATAATATGTGATATTTCCATGTCTTCTTCACAATCATTAATACTGTCAGGAATAGTTTCTTTGGATTCACTTCCCTTATTCTCAGACACTGAAACTAAAATTGAGGCTTACAATTTTCCAAACTTTGAATCATAGACAGTGTAAATTCTATATAAAATAATCCGTGTTTTGTTCTTGCCACACTGTAATACAATGTCAATTATAATGTTCATTCTGAAATGCATGACTAAGTTATTTATATATTAAATGAGCATACTATGTTAATGCTGACTTAATATTATTTATTATTATTAGAAACTTCACATATTTTGTCAATGCTTGCTACAGAATGATGTGTCAAATGGTAGGTCGGATACGGATAATACACTGTTTTCTAAAGGAAAATCAACCAAAGAACCTGTTTCGGAAAAGATTGAATGAGTATTAAACAATTATAAAGTCCTACACAATGTTACCGGTATCTGATTAATTCGAGTAATGTACTCACCTCCGGCTCCACCATTTCTCTTGTTCTGGTTGTCTGTCCGGGGATAACAATGTGTCTGTTCTTGGTTAGTGCTGTATATTTCAATATCTGGTAAAGCAAACAAGGGATAGTTGCACGGCAGTGATTCGCGTGACAAAACAATTTCAAATCTTCAATAATTACAAGTTTTATATTCGACTATATTTGAAATTGTTTTGAAGCAAAGAAATGGGATGGAAACACAAGGAATTCGCTGCATGTGGAATATCTTAATTTTAGCCGATTTAAATTCATCAGTGACAATTTTGGTAGTCAAAAAACAACCTCATATTATCAAATCATTTATTTAAAGATCATTGCATTCAGCAAATCTCTGACTTTTGTCTCCTTGTCTGATCCATATTTTTATCAAATTGGTTATTTATTAATAGGCTTAATTAGCAAATGTTAAAATATTGTGTGATGTGATTCCCCGCCGTGAGATAATTAGCGTTCTGTGAGACAAAATGCGAAAAGGAGGAATATCATCTCTCATGTCACACAATATAAAAACAAAACGCATTCGAAAATATTTTGCTGATTACAATTGTTGGTTTATCTCTCTACAGAACAAGATAAGTTTGGTGGTAAGGAAGTATAACACTTTACATTTTACTAGATTTGGCTAGATTGTGCCATCCTACAGGGTGTGACCGTACTGGGTATCAGAGTTAGTAGCCAAACTATGTCTTAAAAGAAAGTAAGTAAGTGCAATGCTCTCAAACCTTAAAAAATACCCACATCTTTATGTCTTTAAAGTCGTCACCAAATCCTGCGATGAATTAAGAAATGGGTAATGCATCGATAAGATAAAGGCGAAATTGCTAATTTTACGTACATAATCATCTACATAAACAATGGGTGCGTTCAGGGTTCTCCCATCGGTAGCCATCGGTGCCGTTGGTAACCATCGGTAGCCATCGGTAACCGTCGGCATACCGATGGATATTTTGTTGGTAACCAATTATCCCGAGAGTAGACAAGTCGAGTAGCATCGGTAGCCTCGTTTTCATTACAGTAAGATGGCGGATAACAATCCATCTACGGCGATCCTAATCATATATTTTCTTCAATAGCAAGTGAATAGCATTCTAACCGTTCTTGATAGTATTTATTAAAATAGTTGAAGCTACAGTTATTTTATTTAGCCATTTATTTCTGAAAATATCTTTTTATTCATAATTTTTGAAAACGAACAATCACTCTGCGGGGAGTATACACTCTTTGTAATTGATTATCCGCCCTTTTTTACCGATCGGTACAATTTTCGTTCAGAGTTTGTTGGTTGCCGACGGTGCCATCGGCTACCGATGGTACCATCGGTAGCCGACGGTAAATACACTCGGTTACCGATAGGAGAACCCTGAACGCACCCAATATAACGCCTACGGTTATAAATGTATAAGGGTTTGATGTGACTTGACAAATACAGCCAAACATGATTCTACGGAGAAATATCCTCCAACAAAGCCTTGAACAACAACAACAGAAGCTTATCGTTAGGGTTTATTGTTACATAATGTATGATGATGATACTGGAAATAAATGTTTGAGGAAATGATAATCACAATAAACCTTACCGTCCGTGTATTCTAGATTGTGTGCATGAATTCTGTTACCCTGGGTACCGTACACAGGGGTAACACAGCTATCGTAGAGACAAGAACTCTCGTTTGGTTCAAAATCCACCTGCTTTACTGCAGTCTGACCTGTATCAAGTGTTTCATCGGGTTCTTCATAATACTGTTCGCTTAATTCGGTGGTTTTGGCTTGAATTAAAAAAATGAAGCAATATTTAGTTTAGAGCTTTTGAAAATAATTAACGTATATGTTTTGCACGAAAACTTCTTATCGATTTAAATATGGTGTTACTGAGCCAGGATCTGTAAAAGAATCTCTATGGTATTTGAAAACATATAAGCATGAAAACATATATAAGCATACATAAAGTCAGATCAAGGTCTATAGGCCTACTGTTTTCATAGATTCTACGTACAATAAGCCACATAAATCATATGCTAGATATACAGAGTCAAATCAATTGAAAGGATGTACTGCGTATAACTTGTCTACATACCAAATTTCCATTTGTAATATACACTGAAAGACACTTCCAACGCAACACTTACATTTTCATCATAATTAGATAAATGATGCAGTATATTTTATGAAATTTTCAGCAAATAAAATCAACTAAATAAGAATTATAGACGTTTCTATACCCACATATAAAATAAGCCGGATCATTCAAGTGTTGGCCTGTGTATGGTATTCCGATTTGCAAGAAACTGGACGATGTAGACGTCCCGTTGGATGAGGCTATAAATATAAAAGAAAAATAACTCAAAATGAATATGGCGTCATAAGTAACCAAATATGTAATTACTAGTAAACACTTTTCCTGTTCATATAAAATACAAAATATACCCTCAGACAAACATCACATTTAAGGTAGTCGTTCTGTAGCAAAATGGAACATGGATTTCTGAACGTATTGCGTGACTTTCTCTACTTCCCACTCTTATTGTTTACCCCATTTTAGAAATCGGAGAAAAACTAATTTTTACACTAAGGCCCCTTTTTCCATGACGCAGCCTCAAATTAAAAAAAAAACGGAGAAAAATGTCCCTAGGTATTATCCCAGGGAGTTCACATGTGAAGTTTCATTGAATTTGGTCCAAGGGTTGCTGAGATCTGGCTGTTGACGGACGGATACACGGACGGACGGACAGCGTGGCGACTATATGCTCCCCCGATTTTTTTTCGGGGAGCATAAAAATACTTGAATCATAGTAAACATAGGGCGAGTTCCATTGGGCTGTCCGTTACTGTTCCTTATGTTCTGTTCAAGTCATGCCGAATGGAATGCTCTCGGAACAGAACACAGGGCGGTCTAAATATAAACTTTGACCGCCTGCTGGGTGTTGTGTATTGGGCATAATTTGGTCTCAAAACGCACAATTCGTCATATTTGCTAAAATAATTTAATTTCAATTGTACAGTTTGATTAGAAATATTAATTTATATCAAAACTCCACATTTGTAATCGAAGGTTGCCGTGCTAATGACGTCACTGTTCTGCTTGCACCACCTATTCTTCGGGAACAAGCAGAACATGTTCCGAACACTGTTCTGTGTCATTCCATTGAGTACTGGACTGTTCGGCACACTCGGAACAGCCAATGGAACGCACCCATATATAACATGAAAATGTTACTGAATTGTTATTTTAAAAAAGCCCTTGCGAGTAATATGTGATGATAAAAGCTAAAGCTGCGCCATGTAAAATGAAATTGTAATACAAATTTTCATTGGTTGAAACCTAAATTTACAAATTTACCGTCGCTTACTAAAACCAGAATCATTGAAATCCGTTAAATCACTTAAATTGGATGATTAGCATTTGTTTGGATGAGTGATCGCTACATGTATAGACTTTTATAGGATAATGTAAAAATAACAAATAACACTATAGTAAATAGTTCATCCATTTTGGTAACATTACGACAGTGTATGATTCGACCAATTTGAGCGGTAAAAACTCTGATAGAGAGTATGCGTGGCTGTCATAAGCGTGACCTAAATCCATCCATCAGCGCTACCCCCCCCCCCCCCCCCAAAAAAAAAAAAAAAAAAAAAAAAAAAAAAACAACCAACCATTGTTATAAGTGAATTGACAATGTTAATGCTAATGCTAAATTTGAAGAGATCTATCGATCGAAAATTGAATAGATCTAGATCTGATATATATATTAAGCTTTTCCCTGAAACTTTTTCTGTCACTTTCTGAAAAGCGTAGCAGAAATTATTTGCACGAAATCACGTTATTTACCAAAATTTCAAGAAATCTCACACACACCCTCCATCAATATGCCATCGCTATCCGTGAAGGTTGTTACCGGATGATATAGAATCACAACTGAGACGCAGTAAACGACATCAAAATATCATCCTATCAGTATTCTGGTAAACTGAAAACGATATATTCATAAGAACGATACACTTTGTATGGAGAGAATGGAAATCGATTCCGACCAATTGTTATATACCGGTACTTACCATTTAGATCACCACTGGAATAGTTATAATTTGGTTGTTTTCCTTCGCCTTTCTCTGAATCGTGTTCAACATGATTGACAGCTTGGTTGGTATTTCTATCAATTGTGAGCTTGTCTTGAATAACTCCTTGGTTTCCTTCTCCATCTCCCCCTTCTTCTTCATCTTCTTTTTGGAGAGATTTTGCATTTTCTCTGACAGTCGCAAGACTTTCTGATTGTCCTTCAAATTTCATTTCTGTCTCATTTGGAGTATCTGGAAGTGGTCTGGCTGAAAACGCATTAGCAATTTATGATTAGTAATGGTGAACACTCTATTAACTCTTTCCCAAAGTGGCATATTGGTATTCTTTGTCTGTTTAAATTCGAAAATTGTATAGAATAAAACCATTGGTTGAAAAAGTGCCAATCATTGTGATGGAATGTGTTTCATTTCGCATGTCATTTATTCGAAAATATACAAACCTACATAACAGTTACTAATGTATTTGTGACCCGTCGGTATAAAAGGGACATTCTAGGAAATGTGAAAAGTATCGAATCTTTGCTGTCTATGACCAAGCTTGGAATAACACTCATGCCAAACATGATGGTCTTAGTTTGTACAATGAAAGGTCAATATGTGTACCTGTTACAGTGAAATGAAAGTCGAAAATGGCCATTATGTCAAGTTAAAGAGCGCTTAACTAACTTTTATATTTTATTTACTTACTGTCCATTATAGGAAAAATGATTTTACGGTAAGTTTGTGCTGGAGGGGATTAAAATGACAGGTTGAGATGTATGGGACAGAAGAACTCCTTACAATTAAGACCACTTTTAATTATAATGGCGAATTTGGCTCACGTAGATCTCTCTCATTTTGGTTAACAAAAATTAATTCAAAGTAAGAAAAAGACTCTAGGGACTGTGTCGTGTAGCTTTTGCAAATTACCATTTTGCCGAGTGACCGATCGGATTCGATTGACAGGAAAGAAGACAGGAAACAGCCGAGTTCTGTACTCTTTAGGTAATTCTGGTCACCAACAGGGATTTTCGTTCGGCTGAATTCGCCTATTGATTCAATCGGGTTTAAATGCATAAAATGCTAATATCGGGGCCCATAAAAGCTGTTCATTATCGGAAAGAAATGAGACGATTATCAGAAAAAAGTTGTTTATACAGTAAATTCACGTGCGATTAACACCCGGCTTTGTACTCAAAGATCCTCGAGTTGAGCTTTCGAAATAAATAATTGTCCCTTTTTCCGCAAAATTCTCAACGTTTTATGTTTAATAAGTTCGCATTTGTTGCCAAATTATGAAGTTATAATCGTTTTGCCAGTTCATTTTTTCGCATGCAACAATACATTTGGGCTAAGTATTCATTGGAATTTTATGTTTTGATGCAATAATCGTGTCATTCAATATTTTTCGGTCGTCCACAGTTGCAGAGGCCCGCAAAATACGAAAACGACCATCGTGCTTCGCCCTCGGGCGTTAACGTGTTTTTGGGGGCATCTGCGAATTTTAACGACCTCAATGCATGAATAAGCCTTATGTTGATAAATAAAAAAGCATCAAGTTCAAAATGATTATTTAGCTTAAACATATTGCGAAAAACCGAGGTGATGGCAAAAATGTCCGTCATTGTTGTTTTGTTCATATATCTTATCACGTGTGACTTCAGCAAAACGATGTAACGTCATAATTTAGCTCCAAACCGAACGTGACTTATTTGACATATTAGAAGTTTAGACATTTTAAGGGAAAGAGAAAAATTGTTGATTTTGAAAGCACAAACGAGTATTTTTGAGTACACTGGCGGTGGTTAACGACACTTGAATTTACTGTGTTTTCTACGATAATCGCCCGGCTTCTACCGATTGTTGCATGTCTATAGCGGCTTGGAAATTTACAGCTTTTGCACTAATGTTACTTTCTCATATTAGTTCTTGTTTTCATGTTATCTTCTATATTATCGCACCTTTTAGATCAGGATTTAAGAATGGTCTGGAAGAATTAGGCATGTGAGAAGTACATCTCCAGTTTTGTGTGTGTGTACATTGGCTGCCATGTATGTCAGAATCTGTGTCGTCTGGAAGGTGGTAGTCCGGATCAGCTTCATCTGTAAACAGAAAATAGTTTGAGAACGGTTGCATGAGACCACCGAGGAAACAGTCAGCATGTGTCTAAGTACAGGGCCATTGTTGCACACTTACAGGTAATGACTAATGATGAGATAACAACATTGATCTCGATAAGACGACGCAGGCTTAATGCATTACTTTTTCAGAGAAAAAATGAAAATAACACGAATGGGGTATAGTCCAAAAAATGAAAATAACACGAATGGGGTATAGTCCACAAACATTTACCCGGGACATCTACATATGTAATGACTCCACATCGGCCGTGTTTTTATGACGCTCACCTAACGAACATTGCGGACGATAATAAGGTTGTCCCGAGTTAATTTGGGTCGACTATAAAAATTGTGATTGTGACATTTTCTTCTGTTCATGCAAACCGTTTTTGTCGTGCGCAATCGTTAAAGCAGGTCATCAACATTAGCTACACGGAGAAAGTCCGTTACAGCTGTTCCTGAGTAAGATGTTTTAGCAGATTAAATGGACTCTGGAATTATGCACTTGGACCAGTTTCAACGTTTTTTTTGTCCTCTCGATACCTTACGGCATATTATGGAGAAAATATCATATTTCCAATCTACCAAGGCCTAGTTGCTTTAGACCTAGCGTCCACTAGGGCACGGACAATACGCCGAATGTATTCGGACAGAAAAAATAACGTTCTGCAGACCTTCCGCACGTTCCTAATGCCTTCATGATGTTATCACCAAACCTTCCGTATGATTCGTAGCCTTCCGGACCACCAATTTTGTCCGCGTCGAAATTTTGATCGAGAGCAAAATTTCGACGCGGAAATGATTGTCCGTATATCTTCGGCAACTTGTCTGCGTTGTCGTAAGGAGATCGTCATGATATCCCGAATCTTTCGCGATTGACCCGGACTAATTCAGTCACGCGGATAGCTTGCAGACACTCAGTTGATTGCACGGAATATCCGTGTTAACGGTACGGAAGGGTTTCGGCACGAATTCAGGACGATGAGATTAGTTTCGGTATACTCACTGAACTCACGGGGAACACCCCACGATCTTTTAAAGATATTTTAACTGAATAACATTTTGGGCTACAGAGTAAATGATACGGAATTCATTTTTTAATTAGCATTATTATCATTATTTGTTTAAAAACATCGAGGAAAAGAAAAGGTGTTTTCTTCCTTTAACCGTTTTACATTTTAAACATACACCAAAAACAATACTAGCTTGATAGCTAGCTAAATCTTTTCCAGAAAAGTGACGTCGTTTGACGCATACATGTAAATGTTATAGTGTCGAAATAACTGAAGAAAAAGCAGAATATGCGGATTACCAACACTTTCTCCCTCAATATTTCCCACCTCATCACAGAGATTGTTCATTCTGGCAACACCTAAACGCCTTTGGATTTGGCTCATTCAATATTTGCTTTTTTGCATATTAGATTTAAAAAGATAGTTGGTTCCAAGTCAAAGTTGGTTGGAGGAAAGGAACATCAATTGAATTCGTCTTAATATGTTCCATAATTACAGAATATCATAAATAAACATACATAGTACAGGGGGCATTCAGAAAAATAACGTTAATAATAATATTATTTAAAATTAACTACGTACTATTATGGTATAAGATAAAAATTAAAACGTTAAATAATCTGCGATGTGTTTCATATAGCCTAGAAATAATAGTGAAAGGACAGACACACATTTTAAAATGTCGTAACCAATATGATTTTATGTGTTTTCTACAGTTTTATTCTCTGAAACGTCTCCAATCCGTAGTTCGTACGTAAGGGTTACATATTGCCCGAACTGACGTCGTCTTTCAATTGTTAAACCATGGCCAAATCAACCATCTATATGGCATCGTAGACGTCTATAATTGTTAAAGTATGACTTCCTCATCGGAAGATAATATTTAATAGTAAAACAGTCTGTAAACATTCGACGTCCATGATGAAACTCCATCTAATGAAAACGAATAAAAACACGTGTAACATTGGCATTTCATTTAACAACCAACTCGTGCGTGTTTGATCTGGATTTCCGAAATCTTTCCGGATGCAATCCTAAACTAGTCTGCGTTGTCTGGAATATGTCGCCGCTTATTCGGCATCATCACGGATTGTATACGCGGACAATACTAGGAATGTATGCGTTAAGGTCATGGACAGTGCGCAGATAAATTCATAACGGTTAAAAATTGATAGTTTCGTCGCGGAAGATATGCCGAAATAAGATTATTTGATTCCGCATGCCTTCAGCGTCCTAGTGGACGCCAGGTCTTAAGGGTTCCGTTCTACGTTTATAAGACAACAATGTGTTATCTCAAATAGAGACTATTTCGAAATGTATTAATGTGGAGGAAAGAAATGGCAATGATTAGCATTTTATCTTTTTCATACAATGCTTCCCACACGGTGGCGTTCATATGTCCTACTTTTTGTAACAACTTATGTCGTCCGCAATAGCCTAACTTGTTTCTTGTGGTTAGAAACCGTTGATAGGCTGCTGCCTCTGTGGTCCTTTTCTTTGATATAATCCTAAAGATGAAATCAGGAACAATGACCGACATTTTCTAACCTGTTTTAGCAATATCATTTCGCCTTGTCGCTCTAATTCTTTCTTTCACAATAATCTTTCCTTTTTCGTGAATTTCTTCCCGTTCATACACTGCTGTTTCTTCCATGTCTTGGCCAAGGCGATTGCAGATATCTTTGTAATTAGCACCAACTTCATATAAACCAGCAGTTCTAGATGCCCCGTCGTCCACATGATAGTCCCTCTCTTTACCATTATTATTTGCATATCTATTTCCTGGAACCTCGACGTACGTATAAACTACCTTCCGATGCGTTTTATCCTTTTCGACCTGAAACAGAGCGTATAAAGCACGTGACATGTGACGTCACGATTCTCTGTGGATAAAACATAGCTGTATGCTTGACCTTCGGCTGTAGATCTAATACATTTGACAGAAAACGATAAAATGTTGAGAAATTTTGCCTTGACTAAAATGAATGTTATATGCCTTAGATCAGTACGTTTACAATGAAATCAAGCGGGTCCATTATTTCAGTTTTTGTCTGTCAAATTCACGTGCCGTTAATGCCGGCGTTGATTCCAAACATCATTAATGGTGGGGAATGATTCAGAAAACTGAAAATAAAGCATACAATTTGTCATTTCCTCTTTCCTCGATAGAATTTGCTGAAAGACACCTCTATCTTTATCATATAGTACAATTTGGAGGAATGAATGAATGGTGTTTTAGGCGCTTCGACTACCTAGGTCATATTAGACGCATTATCAACACATACACGGATGTATACGGTTATGTCGATAGTTACATAAACAGATCGAATTTAGTGAAACAAGAGATGTTTGTAAAACATTTATGCCTCCTCAAGGGCCTACATTTGATGTAGGTCAAAGTCCAAGGTCAAGTTAACAAGGTCCAAGGTCATTGTCACATATGAAAGGTCTTGGTAGGAGGTGTCTATGTGTGAAATATCAAAGCTGTATATTTAAAAGTAAAATGAAACATATGCCAGGTTAAAGTTTTTACAAGTAGGCCACATGTCAAGGTCATGGTCAAATGTGAAAGGTCTTGGTTGGAGGTGTCCATGTGTGAAATACCAAGGCTGTAGGTGTAAAAGGACATGATATATATGCCTGGTTTCAGTCTTTTTAAAAGTAGGTCAAACTCCAAGGTCAAGGTTGCAATATTCCAAGTCATGGTCAAATGTGAAAGGTCTTGGTAGGTGGTGTCTATGTGTGAAATATCAAGGCTGTAGGTGTAATAGGACATAAGATAAATGCTATGTTAAAGATTTCTAAAAGTATGTAAACATCAAAGGTCAATGACATACAGGCCAAGGTCATGGTCAAATGTGAAAGGTCTTGGTAGGGGGTGTCCATGTGTAAAATATTGAGACTGTATAGGTAACAGGACATGAGATATAGGCCTAGTTTAAGTTTTTTTTAAAGTATGTCAAACTCCAAGGTCAAGGTCCAAGGTCATGGTCAAAAGTGAAATATCTTGGTTGGAAGTGACCATGTGTGAAATATCAAGGCTGTAAATGTAAAATGACATGAAATATAGGCCAGATTAATGTATTATTAAAGTAGGTTAAACACCAAGGTCAAGGTCACAAGGTCCAAGGTCATGGTCAAATGTAAAAGGTCTTGGTCGTAGGTGTCCATGTGTGAAATACCAAGGCTGTATGTGTAAAAGGACATGATATATCGGCTAGATTATAGTTTTTTTTAAAGTAGGTCATAGTCCAAGGTCAAGGTCACAAGATCCAAGGTCATGGTCAATTGTGAAAGGTCTTGGTAAAATGTGTCCATGTGTGAAATACCAAGGCTGTATGTGTAATAGCACATAAGATATAGGCCCAGTTTAATTTATTTAAAAGTAGGTCAAACTCCAAGGTCAAGGCCACATGGTCCAAGGTCATAGTCGTATGTGATATGTCTTGGTCGGAGGTTTCCATGTGTCAAATATCAAGGCTGTATGTGTAAAAGGACATGATATATCGGTCAGGTTAAAGTTTTTCAAAAGTAGGTCAAACCCCAAGGTCAAAGTCACAGAGTCCAAGGTCATGGTCAATTATGAAAGGTCTTGGTAAGATGTGTCCATGTGTGAAATATCAAGGCTGTATTTGTAAAAGGTCATGAGATATTTGCCGGGTTTAATTTTTTCAAAATTGGTCAAACTCCAAGGTCAAGGTCACAAGGTCCAAGGTCATGGTTAAATCTGAACGATGTTGATAGGAGGTATCTATGTGTGAGATATCAAGGCTGTATGTGTAAAAGGACATGAGATATAGGCAAGGTTAAGAATTAAGTGTAAAAATCAACAAAGGGCAATAACTCAAAGAATTTGATTGGCAGGGTTACGGTTCTTGTACACTGCACCTCTCCATAATAAAATCTATTCACCTGTAAAGTTTCATGATTCTACCTTACATATTTTTTGAGTTGTGCTCCGGACAAGAATCAAGTTATAAACTCAACAAAGGGCAATAACTCAGAAAATTTGATCGGCAGAGTTACTGTTCTTGTGCACTGCACCTCTCCATAATGATATCTATCCACCTATTAAGTTTCATGATTTTACCTTACATACTTTTTGAGTTATGCTCCGGACAAGAATCAATTTTGAAAATCAACAAAGGGCAATAACTCAAAAAATTTGATCAGCAGAGTTATGGTTCTTGTACACTGCACCTCTCCATAATGAGATCTATCTACCTATTAAGTTTCATGATTCTGCCTTCCATACATTTTGAGTTATTCTCCGGACAATAATCAAGTTTGAAAATCAACAAAGGGCAATAACTCAAAAAATTTGATCGGCAGAGTTACGGTTCTTGTGCACTGCACCTCTCCATAATGAGATCTATTCACCTGTAAAGTTTCATGATTCTACCTAACATAGTTTTTGAGTTATGCTCCGGACAAAAATCAAGTTTGAAAATCAACAAAGGGCAATAACTCAGAAAATTTGATCAGCAGAGTTATGGTTCTTGTGCACTGCACCTCTCCATAATGAGATCTATCCACCTGTAGAGTTTCATGATTGTACCTTACATACTTTTTGAGTTATGCTCCGGACAATAATCAAGTTTGAAAATCAACAAAGGGCAATAACTCAAAAAATTTGATCAGCAGAGTTACGGTTCTTGTGCACTGCACCTCTCCATAATGATATCTATCTACCTATTAAGTTTCATGATTCTGCCTTCCATACTTTTTGAGTTATGCTCCGGACAAAAATCAAGTTTGAAAATCAACAAAGGGCAATAACTAAAAAAAATGATCAGCAGAGTTACGGTTCTTGTGCACTGCACCTCTCCATAATGAGATCTATCCACCTGTAAAGTTTCATGATTGTACCTTACATAATTTTTGAGTTATGCTCCGGACAAGAAGCAAGTTATAAAATCAACAAAGGGCAATAACTCAAAAAATTTGATCAGCAGAGTTACGGTTCTTGTGCACTGCACCTCTCCATAATGATATCTATCTACCTATTAAGTTTCATGATTCTGCCTTCCATACTTTTTGAGTTATGCTCCGGACAATAATCAAATTTGAAAATCAACAAAGGGCAATGACTCAAAAAATTTGATCGGCAGAGTTACGGTTCTTGTGCACTGCACCTCTCCATAATGAGATCTATTCACCTGTAAAGTTTCATGATTCTACCTAACATAGTTTTTGAGTTATGCTCCGGACAAAAATCAAGTTTGAAAATCAACAAAGGGCAATAACTAAAAAAAATTTGATCAGCAGAGTTACGGTTCTTGTGCACTGCACCTCTCCATAATGAGATCTATCCACCTGTAAAGTTTCATGATTGTACCTTACATAATTTTTGAGTTATGCTCCGGACAAGAATCAAGTTATAAAATCAACAAAGGGCAATAACTCAAAAAATTTGATCGGCAGAGTTACGGTTCTTGTGCACTGCACCTCTCAATAATGAGATCTATCCACCTATGAAGTTTCATGATTCTACCTTTAATACTTTTCGAGTTATGCTCCGGACAAGGTTTGGTCTACGGACAGACCGACCGACATACGGACCGACCGACCGACCGACCGACACTTGCAAAACAATATACCCCCATTTTCTTCGAAAGGGGGCATAAATATATTATACATTCAAAGTTAAACGAGAAATCGACACAAATATTTTGGTTTATGTAAGGTTGGACACGTGTTAATATGTATAAGTTGTTACTATAAATAGTCACATATACCTCCTGCCACCCCTGTTTTCCATTATCGGTATATTCCCTCATTAGTAAAAGATTTTGAACCGTTTATAATCTAACTAAACTTGATTAAAGTTACATTGTAAAAATTAAATTAATGTCATAAAATCAAAACTTATTAAAAACAAACAACCATGTACCATGAATAAATAATCCAATGTCAGGACGAAAAGACTAGGGCTCCTCCCAGATCAGTGAACACCAATGTTCGAGTCCACTCGACCGGAAAATCAACAAAACATGCGAATATAGAACATTCAACATAATGAGTCAAATCATCAGAGATCAAGTACACGTATCTCAGACTGTATCAAAAGGAGCTAAATCTTTTTCAAGAGATTACACTCTTTAAGAAAGTTAAAAATTGATTCAGGCCACACAATATCAAACATTTTTTTTAAACGGTCAGCGTTAAAAATTCCTGTATCTTATGACAACTAAATCTATACGAAGATGTTGGACAGTTAGTAACTCGTTACAAAGAATACGCTGAGATTCTTACCTCGTCCTTTAACCCTTTCCTAAACGACAAAGTTTTGGAGTGGTCCAAATTCAAGTAGTCTAGAGACGACAATTTCAAGTGAAATGAATTTCTAATTTTTAGAGAGAGAGAGAGAGAGAGATGAGAGAGAGAGAGAGAGAGAGGGAGAGAGAGAGAGAGAGAGAGAGAGAGAGAGAGAGAGAGAGAGAGAGAGAGAGAGAGAGAGAGAGAGAGAGAGAGAGAGAGAGAGAGAGAGAGAGAGAGAGAGAGAGAGAGAGAGAGAGAGAGAGAGAGATGCATGACTGGTTTTACAACATTGATTTAACGGAGTCTCGATTTAAAGAAACCCATACTATAGATTACTCATCCAGATTATCAAAACTGCCATCTAAGGTATTTTCATGGCTATTAACATTTGTCTTGATTGGTGAATATGTGGAGCTGTAAGAGTGAAAACAAAGACACAATTAGCAATTTTTTCTATTTCAATGGTACAAAACTCAGAATGTCATTATCAATTTTATCAA